>VZRS01001089.1:14362-103521 GCA_013398055.1 Ifrita kowaldi
GGGGTCGCCTCGGTGAGCGTGCGATTAGCGAGTGACGTATTTGACTCTGTCAAAGTAGTCCTGCTGGTCCTGCTGTGTGCTCTCACACATAAACACATGCATTCGACTCTTTTTTTGTTTTCCTTTTTTCCCCCTTGCACTTTATCTGTCTTGTAGTCTTCGATCGGCATCACTGTGAAGGACAGGTCATGGGGGATAGGGAAGGTAATAGAACAAAATAGCTGAAGTGAGGTGTGGAGTCCAGGAAGACCGATATCCCTATTTCCTCCTTCTGTGGATCAGCTTAGAATACAGACCCGTTCAGGTATATCTCTTGAAATATGGGCACTAGTTAAGCATGGAAAACTTGTGGGAAAACAATTGCCAAGCTGTGCAGACATAACGCGTGTTCCAAAGCTGGTACTTGCAAAGCACTACCTTCCAGGAGAGCAGGACTCCATCCTCCGACTTCTAGGCCATCCACTTACAACTTCACTTTCCCTCTAGGGGAAAAAATAATTTCTGTTTAAAAGGCTTGTTTTTGTGGCATAGGTTTGGTCACCAATAATTACTGCATCAGATTTGTCAGCCAAGGATGTGCTGGTTTTCCTGCCAGCCTCGTGCTCATAAGCTGCAGTCTGGCAACTGGACTATGTGATGGTGTGTGCTGGTTAAGCAGAGCCTTATTCCAGTGGACAAAGCCTCATCTTCTCTTTTGGATATAACTTTTTCTCTTTCCAGTCCTCCTGCCTGTCAGGAGAGACCCTAGAGGCAAGACAGAAACTTGTTGAGCTGTTCAGTAACCCCGCCTATGCCAGTAGTTTTGCCATAGGGCTACCCTAAGTGAGTCAAGTGAGTACTTGAAAGAAAATCAAGAGCTTTCACTGAATTTTGTAAAGTGTTGTCTGATATACTGAATTCAGAGTTTTTCTTACTTTTTTTTCCCCCGGGTGATGGGAGGCTCAGACACTGCAGTTTTGTGAGAAGCCTTTCTGAGTCATAGGAAGGTTTAATAACTTTATGTAATAAACTAGGTTGGATGTGGGTTTTGGGGTTTGGTTTTTTTTTTGAGTAAAACCATTAGAAAATACATTTCTGGTGCTTTTCTGTTTCCTACCTTTTACAAATTAGATTGTCCTCAGTTTCAAAGCAAAACATGGAAAAACTAACTTCTGATGATGTTAGTTCTTAAAAATATATTTTACTGTTCTTAGCTAATTGCTAATTATGTTGCAATATGGATTCAGTCTGAACCTGCATTTTCCTTCAACTACAAGCATAAAAAAGTGAGATTATTGAAATTAAAAGGTCACTTCCCCCCATTTGGGTAGGGCTCAATAGTTGAAGCTAAGTGCAAGTAAACTCTGTACATGAACAGTGTTGCCAGGCTTTGCCATGTTAGTATTAGATTGGTGGCATAAATAAAGTCAATATTTGAAAAGCTGTATTTATTTTAATTTTAAAAAATCACATTAGAATTACAGGATTTAGTAAACTAATTGCCAGTAAAATTATTAACTATGGGTCTCATTAAATTTTCTTTCACTTCCTCTGATATAGACTCTGATTGTATTTTAGTATCTTGGTGTACTTTTTATTCTGCATTTCACGTGGAGCCAAGGAAAGCCAGCCTGAGTTTCTCATGGTGTTGAGAGCTGCACATTGTTCAGTGTTCACTTTAGACAAATTTGTGGCAAACTTTCTTGTTCTAAAAATGATTTTAGTTTTGCTCAAAGCTGTAGATACAGCTAGCTAAGATAGATAGGGTGGCTGAAGGCTGGGGAGGAGTAATTACTTAGTAGCTTGCTACCAAGCATTAAAAGCCAACAACACCCCCCCACATCAACTATAAAACTAAAAGGCCTTTCAGACCACTTACCTTGCATCGTCTGAGACTCCAAAGTGAATTAGTCCTTTTCCAATGCATTAAAAAAAAAAAAAAAGCAGGATTAAGTTTTGGCATGGAAAAGTTAATAATTAATATATTTCAAAAAATGATCAATTATTAATCAGAAAGTCGCTGTCATCAATACTCATATCCATACCAAAATGAATGGAAAGTCGTGTCTTTAAAGCATTTTTCTCAGAAGAAATTGCCTTGCAAATTGCAAACAGTAGGTTTTAAAGTTTGCTCTCAAGTTTTACAGAGGATCAAACACATTTTTTCAGATAAGCTATGAGTCCAGTGCATCATGCCCAGAGCATGGTGATGTCTTCTCAGTTTGAAGAAATTAGTTTTGACGCTTTGGCAAATGCTGTGAGGGGAAACCATTGCTGCTTCCTGCTGAGGCTTCCACCTGGTATGGGGGAGCAGTCAGGGCAAGAGGCTGTTACCTCACTCACAGCTGAGAAAGCTGCCAGGTATGGAGCATTTTGGGATTTACAGAGGGCATTTTTGACGACAGCCTTTGCTGTTGGTGGACAATATATTTCTGTGTGTTTTTTGATGTTAACATTTTGAATCTGTTCAGGCAAGAAAAAAAGTCCCTGAATTAAAACAGACAAAAATAGAGAAGGGCATGAGGTGTGATGAAGCCTGCGTGCTTTGTCAGATGCCTTTGTTATGGCAGAAGTAAATGCTGTAGGACTGCCAAGACATATATTAACTAAATGGCAGTGCTTGCTAGAGCAGTAACCACAAAGCAAACAGTTCTGGAGGTTCTGGACCTGCCTCTCTTCTCAAATGCAGAAATGCAAGGAGATAATTCCTTAGGTACTTTAAACTGGGGAGATTTGGTTATAAGAAAAGCTGAGGATCAGCTTAGTAGAGTTAGACCCGTCTGCCCTCTTGCAGTGGAGTGTCTTGTTTTCAGTAAATGATGGTTGAAGCAGATCAATTGTTAGAAAATTTGAATGGCAGCAGATTTAGTCCGCTTTGCTCTCTCTTTGGAACCTGGTCACTATCCAGTTTGCCAGAACGCTGCATGTAGAGTCCAGGCCTTTGCAGTAGGGAAGGTGCTGTGGCTCAGGAGGATCCAAATTGCCCCTTGCAACTCATATCCTAGGCAAAAAATGTTTAAAGCCTTACCACACACAAGTCCATGTTAAACAAGCCTCCTTAAACAAGCTTGTGGGGCGGTATTGCCTGTGCTTCTGCCTTTCTCTGTGGCAGCACGCAGGAGATGGGTGAAGGGGACAAACTCCAGGAGATCAGGGCTTCTGCCAGCCAAGGCAGCTTGAACCTCTCCTGGTAGCATACTGACGAGTGCAGTTCATTTTGTGCACCACACAGGCTTCACAGGCTTTGCTCCAGTAAAATTGCAGCAGTTTTGCCTAGTCGTGCCTCTGTTCATGTCTGATCCCTACCTCCATGCTCTCTTCCCAGCTAGTCCAAGCACAGGGTGAGTTTAGTCCAATAAACTGGTAAAGACTGTGTTCCTCATGTGCTGATGATGAAGAAGAAATATTTTTGTTCTAGTTTGGGGCAAGAAGCTTTATTTGAATAATAAAAAGTATACATGTATTTTTTTAAATACCTGAAACCACATATTTATGTGTTGTTCACCACAGTTTATCTTCCTTTGAATTTCAATGGGTCTTCTGTCATTTTACCTGCTGCAAAGGAGACAGAGTTCACAGGGCTGGCAAAGGGCAAGCTGGAATCATCATCCATGCCTGCTTGAAATTTTAGCTAACTTATATTGCATTTGTTCTAATGGCAACTGATTAAATTCTTTACATGAACATAAAAAGATATTCCTGCATCAGCCAGAATACTTAGCCAGAATGTGTCTGATTTGTTCACTAAATAGCACAATCAGGTCATTGACCAGAATATAAAGAAATTAGTTAAAATAGAACTAGTATATAGAAGTGAGGTAGCTTCAAAGTTTTCTTCTGCTATTTTTAATGAAAACCACCCCCTCCACCATGTATTTTAGAAAGCTATTTAGAAATGAGAATGTTTTTCTTTCACACACCAGTAAGAGTTACTCAGATGAGACTGGATAGGACCTTACAAGATTGTCACATGATGCATAATACTTAGAGTGTGAATGTGCACCACTGCTGGGGTTGGCAAGGAAAGCTGTAGTAAAGCATGTGGTTCATATCTCGTGGAAGTACAGCATGGCTGGACTTTGTGGAGATTTGCCATCTCATCAGAGTGGACTGGGAGAGAAAAATGTGCTCAGCAGCATTTTCAAAGTCAGAAAAGCTTGGTGTCAGGCTGAATTGACAACAGGATTCATGCAGGTGCATTAGAGTCTGTGCAAGGAAGATGCCTCCCTTCCAAAAGGAGGGATTGATTGTAGCATTGTAGTCGTCTTTAGCACTGTCAAACACACCCTTCTCATTGCCTGGCAGCTGGATTGCACAGCAGGGTGAGCTGCTATTTACTGTGTTGAAGTCACCCACCTTGGGAAAACAGCCAGTGTTACTCTCAGGTGGTGTGCCTGACACATGGGTGTCCTGCCAGAAGTCAGTGTGGGGAGATGTGGGCACAGGGTGGGTGCAGAATCCTAATGGGGTCCTTTCTTCCCTTGCTCGATTAATTTGAGTGAAAACAAATGAATCGATTGTGCAGACAGTTAAATTTCCATCAGTAGTCTTCAGAGTAAACAGATTAAATGTGAACTTGGCAGACCTGTACAGACAGCACAGGGCTGAGCTCCTGTCACTGTATATTGTGCATGTGCAGAGACTGGGGTGGTGCAAATCTGCACAGCTCCACTGGCAGGAGAAAGAGCAAGCCAAAAGATACATAGAGATACATGCTCCTGTTTGTCTAGGAGCATCTGGAATAGTTCATCTTGCATTAGGTGAAGAATTGCTACTGAAAGAACATGAGGGTTTTTTTCTTTCCCCCCACCCCCGGCTGTGGGTGGGACTTAGGAGGAGTTGCAAATGCAAACATGATCTTACCCAAAATGCATTCTTAACTCCATCCTCAGTTACAGCAGAACTGAAAAAATCCACAATAAATATTAATATAGTAATTCTTATTATAAGAAAGTTTTATTTTAAGGTGAGAACGATCAATCAGTGGAACAACCTCCACAGGGATGTTGTAGAGTCCCCATCACTGGAAGTTTGCAAGAGAGTGCTAAATAGTCTCATCGAGGCTCCCTTTCCCATGAAAGGTTGGACCAGATGGTCTTTCAAGATCCTTCCAAACTGAGCTGTTCTTTGGTTTTATCATTAATATTTTTGTGTTTCCTTAGCACTGCTCAGCCTAAGGTCTCAGCTCACTAAAACTCAGGTCTCAGATGAGCCTGGAGGTAGTTACGCTTTATCTTCATGTTGTAGATCTTTGTTGACCAAAGTCAGGATGGAATTCAGTGGAGGACAAAGGATTTAACTCAAAACCTGCTTAATAAGAATAAGACCTGCTATTGGGTAGAGCCTGCCCAGGTGAGCTGCTTGAAGTTCCTTGCAAGTAATCACAGTCTCCATCGTTGGTGGTTTGAACTGGCCTCACTTCTCACATGGCTGTCCTGAGGTCAGACTAGACCTTCTGCGTACACAAAACTCTGCTTACCTATAGATCAGAACAGCCCTGGCAGGGAGTAGAAAAAGAATAAAGTGTCAGTTTAAAAAAATGGCATTTTCCCAGTACAACTAGAAAATATTTTTTCAGAAACTTGAATGTTTAATTCTAAGCTTACTGTTTTGTCTTTTATTCACAGGTATATTTGGAAGACTATAATTCTGGGCCAGATACTCTCCTTGTTTATATGTGGGACTGCTGTTACAAGCCAGTACCTGGCAGAAAAATACCAAGTGAATACTCCAATGTTGCAAAGTTTCATCAACTATTCTTTGCTGCTTCTAGTTTATACAACAATGCTGGCATTTAGGACTGGTATGTGAAATATGGGATGGGAGATTCTGGTTCATCTTTTTTTCTTTATAATTTTCCTTTCAGAATTTGAAACTAAAGAACTCAATACTCATCCTAGTTTTCAAAGTTCCTGCTTTATAATAACACGTGGAAATTATTTTCACAGGTTAAATGTGCATTCAATTTGATATAACTTCATGTCTGTTTAGAGTTTTGTGCTCTTTGGTTTGAAGTTCTATGTTATATTAGGCAAAATAGGCTTTGTTGTAACAAGCTTTGTCACCACAAGCTATTTATTATTCCTCCTATTCTTATTAATTTACTCTTTAAACAACTCTAGTCTTGCTGTGTTTTTCTTCATGTTGAAGAATTTCTATGGTTTTCACCATTTGCACTGTCTCCTCCCAGGCTGAGTTTCCTGTTATTGTATCTTTAGCAGGGGCAGGCAAAGTCAAACATCTTGGTGTTATTTATGCTTCTACAAAGCAAAATTCCTGTGCAACATTTGGTTGGAAAGAAACATGTATTGATTGCTGCTTTTTTCTAAACAGGCAGTGACAGTCTTTGGCAGATTTTGAAACAGAGGTGGTGGAAGTATATATTTTTGGGGCTGGCTGATGTTGAAGCCAATTACATGATAGTAAAAGCCTACCAATATACAACCCTCACGAGTGTGCAGGTAAGAACTGATCTCCCTTTTTGAACTGTTGCTTTTATTACAGTTTTGGACTGGTTTCTAAAATGAGATTCGTAGGACAGACATGGAAGCTATTTAAGCCTGAAAAGAACTTTCCAGTATCTATTTTCTCTCTGCAGTACAGGGAAGAGCATCCTGTATCACGAATAACCTTTCCAGGAAGCAGAGAAAATTGGCTGGTATTACCCTGTGCCAGCTCTTGAGTTGAACCCTAATTATTTTGATAAAAGCCCTCCTAAGAGTTTGCTGACAGCCACTCAGTTTTTTCTCCTGACACAAAATAAAGATTTATGACCAGATAACAGTCACTCAGTGCAGGTTCTTGCTGATGAGAGTGAGGTGGATCTCTTGCTTAGTCCTAGAAGCTGCAGGAGGCATTGGGAGATGTAACCCCACCTGTGAGGACACACTGAATGTTAGCTGGTGTTGCTGACCATGCAGTGAGGGACCAGCCTTGTGACTTTTGGATGTGGCAGTTTAGGACCCTCTTTGGAAGAGGTGGAAGGAAGGTCAGCATGCCTAAAGGAATAGTAGACATCCTCTGCAGCACCAGTGCTTGATGCTGCATTGCTGCAGTAGGATAAATCTCGTGTTCTGAAAAAGCTCTATAAGCAGAAGGGCTAAAGCTGGGGTTTCTTTTCCAGCAGATTTGGTCTGTGTAGGGTGACAGAGCAAGTGCTTTCCTTCTGCCTCCAACTGCATCCTCCTGAGCTTGCAGGGCCAGTTTCCTTGAACAAACTGACTCAGAACACTGAGCAAAGTCGGAGTAAACCCTGCCTTTGCTTGTACAGTTGGTGTGCTGTGTCAGGTGCAGGTTGAACTCACTGTGTGACTTCACATCTGCTGTGGGAACAAGGGAGAGGATTGTGCATGAACAAGGAGGGAGTGTGTCCAGGTTGTGCCAGTTAATGCCTGCTGTTATCAGTGGTGGGGATCTGTGACTGTGGTTGTGGCCCCACTTACCTGAATAAAAAAAAAAAGTAACACGAAGACTTGGCTGTTAGTTGGAAAGGAGTGTTTAGGTGTCAGTGTTTTACAGAGTCAAAGCAATAGGAGTTAATATTTAAGAGAACTACCTGTGAAGCAATAAACTCCTGCAGTCCGGGCTCCCTGTAGAGAATTGCAGTAACTTTTCTTTGCATTGCTAAAGACCAGTTGTGTCTCTTGGGTTGTTATTGTCACATTTCCACTTCATACTTATGTGTTATGACTCATTAGGTCTTTAATCTTCTTACAAATAATGCCTAAGAAATCAAAGTTTTAAAAGTGACGTTTCAGTCTGAAGATCAAGTTAAGCTTATAAGTGAGACCCTGTTTGACCTTATACTTTACAGCTGAACAAGCCAGGACTTTGATCCAAGTTCTCAGAAGTAGTAAAGCTATTCCCATGATTTCTTTCATAGAAATTAGAAAGAATATATATAATAGATTGTCCTGTCCAGTTGCCAAAAACTCGAGTATTTTCTGAGGCTTTTTCCCTTGTGGTAACCTTGTGACTGATGCTGCTTTGTGTCAGTTCAGTAATTCTGATTTTGTTGCAATTGCCTTTTGCCCTAAGGTTTCTTGCACTTTCTCTGACGTCGCCAGTTTCTCACCATTGTCAGAAATGAGATACAGGAGAAAAAAGAACCACAAAAAGTCTGTGATTTGCTCTAGTGCAAGGCATTTGCTTTCTGTTTTTGGCAAGCAATATCGCAGCTACGTCAGTACCTGTGGTTCAGAGCACCCAGCCTGATGGCCTGTCTGCAGTACTGGCTGTGAGTAGATGCCCAGGGACCATAAAAGCAACACAGGGGTATATGGCACCTTCCCAAATGCAGTGTAATCATTGTTAAAATGCTGTCTGGCTGGAGCTTCAGCTGACCACAATGAAACATAGCTTCAAAGATAAGTTTTTTTTCAGCTCAGCAAGGAACTTCCATGTATTTTCTCACACACGCACACAGAGGCAGAACTGGTTTCTCTTTAGTTATCAAATACCAGCATTTTACAGAAGGGGTTTAGAGATTTTCAAGGTGATAACAGTGGGATGGCAGCTCTCATTTCTTGGTAAATACAGAAGAAGACTTTGGTCCACAACTGAACCGTTTGGCTGTGGCTGAGGCAGTGCCAGGATGCTCCTTGCTGCTGGTGTCCTTCTGTCTTGTGGCAGGACTTGACTGTGCTGCGGTTTGACCACCTATTATGGCATGAAGCTGAGGTGGGAGAGGTTTAGGTCAGATATTAGAAAAAGGTCCTTCACCCAGAGGGTGGCTGGGCACTGGAACAGGCTCCCCAGGGAAGTAGTCACTGCACCAAGCCTGACAGAGTTCAAGAAGTGTTTGGACAATGCTCTCAGGCACATGGTGTGACTCTTGGGGTTGCCCTGTGGAGGGCCAAGAGTTGGACTTGATGATCCTGATAGGTCCTTTCCAACTCAGTATATTCTATGATTGTGTGATTTATGGCAAAAAACCAAGCAGTGTACCTTCGGTTTGATGTTTTTAACATGTTATTGAGCACATTGAGCATTTGCTCTGTAGATAATTCAGATGGAAATGTTTTTCAGGCGACTATTGACACACTGTCAGCTGATGGAAGAGTGCTAGCCTCAACAGGAGGAAATATAGGATGAACCCCTGGGGCTCACCTGGAGGCTGCCCTGAGGGAGTCTTGTGGGGAATGAGCAGGTTGAGCAGTTGAGCTTTCTTGCTTACAAAGCTGTCTGAAGCTGGCAATTATAAGCAAACCAATGACCTCCATCTGTCTATGATAATTTATTAACCATGTATTAAAACATCTTTTAATAATTTACCCTGCTTTTGAAACCTCCTATAAGCAGTGTGGCCAAAGCGTGGCTTGAGTCAAAACATTTGTAAATCAAATCACCAGGTTATCTGTTTTTCTCCCCTTGTTAAAAATATAGGTTAGAATTGAATAAGATGAGAGTTTGAAGAGGCTCTACTGAAAATAGTAGTCAGCACCACAATACTGCTGTAAATGTTGTAAAACCTCAATAAATAAAGTTTATTCTTTTAATTGATTCCATTGACACTATTCATCGTGATATTACATCTGCTTTGCACCTCTTTGATCTTGATGCTGTACAGAGCTCTGTAATGTACTAGATGAAGGGAAGGTAAGATCCAGTAGTTGGAAATCTGGTTTCATCTGTCCGTAATTGAGGATAATTGTCTCCTGGAACAGATTACCAGGGCGTGTTCTTCACCATTTGGTGCCTGTGTGTCCTGGCTGCAAGTCCTCTAACCATGGTGCTGTAGTTCTACAGTATGTTCTTGGTCTGGATACAGCAATTCCCCATCTGGCATTACTGAAAGAGCTTCTGGCTCATTATTTACTACTCCCTTACATACTAATTAAGATGTTTTTTGAAGGGTTTTCTTCCACTCTTTCTGTTTGGGTTGAAAAACTGCTTGGAGGTTGGAAGGCTACATGCTAACATCTCAGTTAATGGGAAGTGAAAGCTTACTTATTAGTAGAAGAGGTGTCTACTACCAGAGGGATAAAAATTTTGATTTCTAATGCTTGTAGTATTTCTTGTTGTTTGATACTAGTCAGAACAGTCATATCTGAAGGAAATGTTAGAGGTTTTTCTTGAGACTAGACTAAAGGTAAGATAGAGAACAAGACCAGTGACAAGATAGTCACAGCATGATATTTTCCAGTGTGTAGAGTTGTATTGAAATACTTGGTAACACATACTGGGACTCAGGTAGTTGTAATGTCTCATAATACAGCCTAAAGAAGTACTTTTACACTACACAGACTTTACAAACTGGACAGGCTGGAGGCAATCCAAGGAGCAAAGACAAATAGATGGAAGGATTAGAGGCACTGTTAGGATTTAATCTCTTAGAGCTTCCCTTAGCACTGTGTTTGTAAGACTTTACTATGTGTAGTTATGAACAAGTAAAACCAGACATATGAAAAAGTTTGGTTAAAGCCCTTGGGGACAATGGCACAGCACAGAAGCCAACTGCAGTGGTGCACTGAAGCAGGCAGAGTCTGGAAATGAGCATTAAGAGCTAAGGGCTGTAGTCTTGATTGCAGGGATTATGCCCCAGTCCTACTGATCTGGACATAAACTTTGTTGGGACTTCAAGAGGCCAAGTTTTAAGGGCTGACATGAGAGTAATTTCTGAGGAATCTTTGGGAAGTGGGCTATATGTTCTGCTGTAGGCTGTTCCCTTATATAGTTCTGTGGCACTCTACTGAGACAGGTCAGAAAATACAGCTTTTCTTTCCTTCAGCAAATTCAGAAACAAAATCTATTTCGTTGAATTAAGTATTAAACCAATTATGATTAGCTCAGTGGTCTTGGTGGTATTTGGTTATTCTAGGACAATATGCCTCTCTTATGGTGCAGTGTATTCTTCTGTATTAAGTACACAGCTAACTGTTGATGTTTCCTGTACTAAAGGAGAGTAGGTAGAAGATCCTTGGAAGTGTCCAAGGCCAGATTGGAGTGGTCGAGTGGAATATGTCCCTGCCCATGGCAGGAGTATTGGAACTAGATGAACTTCAAGGTCTCTTCCAGTCCAAGCAGTTCTGTGATTCTGTGGGTGTGTCTAACAGCAAAGCACAGATACATAGAAACATGTAGAGAAAAAAGTAAAGAAAGGAAAGATAAGTCAGAGTCACTGCTTTTCATGGAGCACAGACATCCTTGAACCACAGCTGTTCAGTCTGCTTGGGGCGATGTCTGCAAATACATCTGAAGTGCTCCAAAACTCCATCTGCCTTGTGTGTCTGCTGCTGGGGCATGGGTGAATTAGAGTGGGTGACCTGCTTCTGACTGATTGAGTGTTAGCTCTGACAGAGTGATGAAAATGCGTTGGTGGCTTGTATGTGTTTTTGTGGGAAGCTGGGAAATTAGGAAGATGGCTTAAGAAAAGCTGTTCTTGCCTTCCTATTTTATTTCTGCCAGTTTTGCACATGGCTTCCAACACACATACCAGTTTTAGTTTTTAGTATGAGCCAGTTGAGGGAGGTGGGGCATCAAACCCAAAGCTGCAGGGTCAAGTCCTTGTCACAGTCACATCAATGTAAAATCAGGTTACTTGTACCCATCAAGTGTTCCGGATTTTTGGTTTGTGTACATGAAGCCCTGGGGAGCAACGCTGTTTCAGAGCAACATCCTAGCATTCATTTGTGAAGCTGCAAAAATTGATTAGATCCATCATTAGAAGAGTTTCTAAATCAGTGCTTTCCTACCAGGAGAAAATGGACCCCTGTTCCAGCTCCTCCTTCACTTGCAAAGGGGAAATGTGGGTCTCACCCCACTCTTAAACAAATCCACTGGGGTTGCTTTGCCGGTTTCCTTAACATCTGATGACTGGAAGTAAGATCCTGTGCATTTGCTTTCAGGATGTTGCAGTCCAGATTTGGGGTGGGTTTCTAACTCAAACCATTTTTCTGTACACACAGCTCCTGGACTGTTTTGGGATTCCTGTGCTGATGGCTTTGTCGTGGTTCATTCTCCGAGCAAGATACAGGCTGATACATTTTCTTGCTGTTGCCATCTGTTTGCTGGGTGTGGGAACAATGGTGGGTGCAGACATTTTGGCAGGGAGGCAGGACGGTGAAGGTAAGGAGTCCCTTATTGGGGGGAAGAGCAGAGAGATGGTCCCTGCTGTGGACAGGAATTTGTAAAGCTGAAATAGTAGCAGATACAGTTCTGTTTTAAAAGAGAACATGTTGTTATTTTTATTTCTTGTCCAAAAAGAGCAGATCTTGATTTTATGGGGAGCTGTGGAATTTCTTTGCTTGTATGTTTGGATATTTCTTCCACCTTAAAAAAAACCCCACTTGTGTTAAGTTTAAATTTTGCTGCTGTTCATTAGACGTGATGGAAAGTCTCATTCCTGAAAGCTTGTTCACTTTGACTATCATGTGAGATGGTTTAACAGAAGAAGCTGCCTCTCCCTGCAAACCTTGTCTTGGTTATACAGTATCAACCTGCTGGCAGCCAGACTTCTCTGATTTGCGGTTTTCTCTGAGTACGAGTATGAAATAAAAAGTTGCTCCCAGCAGCTGACTTCTCAGGGTTGTCTTTGGCAGACCCAACAGAAATGCTCCATGTGTCCCCAAGCTCACAGCCTGGAAAGCAGGGGCTTCCTGTCGGAGTGCAGGAGGAGATGGGACAGGATGCCAGGATTCCTGGGACCTCTGTGAGGGAGGCTGGGCACTGGGGTCGAGGAGCCAGCTGGGTGCAGATAAGGGCAGGTCTCCTCTATGACAGATGCCTAAATCAACCCATATCGTAGCCATCTTATTTTGAATAAGAATTTTGAATTTTCAGAGCCAGAGGGTATGAGAGAAGGTAAATTTCAGGGCATTGCCTTCATCAGGCAGCATAGAGATAAGCCTGTGTGGTGTCATTTTGGGCCTTACTGTAGGTAAGACATAAGACAAACTGAAGTTTAGCTTTACTGCTATGTGATGCAAGTATCTTGGTCCTGAGGGAGAAGAGTATTTCCCTGAGACATTAGGCAGTTGTGCTTTATTTGCTGACCTGGGGATCCTTACTGCTGCTTACCCTCATATTTTAGACATATTTTCTTAGTGATTGCTTAAGGAAGGAAATTTTAAACCAATCGAAGGATTTCAACAGCAGTGATCCTCTTGCTATTTAGCTGATGCACAGAGACATTTAATGATGAGTGATGGTAGCGCAGGGAGTCCCATTTGCAGTGTAAATCCATCGCAGCAGGACACATGGTACCACCTGTCTGCAGTGCCCACTTAGGACCTGTCATAAACCTGGAGCTGAGTCCAGGTCCCTCCAAAATCAATAGACTGATTTTAGCAAGGCTTGAATCAGGCCTTACTGCAGAAGTGGGGACAGTATTCTCAAAATCCAGAGAGCATGTCTAACTGGGAATTTGCTCAATTCCCTACAGTGCCTGAAGTCAGCAGAAGTAGAATTGGACCAGGTGATGCAGCAGTGTCTTGGCTGGGATGAGATGTAAATGCTGGGTTTGGCTCACTTCACACTGTGCAGGGTGAGGTGAGCAGGCAGCAGAGTCTGCTCAGGCACTCCTCTCCACACACACCAAGTGTTTCCTACCCCCTTCCCCTGGAATGAGCTAGGAAGATAGAGATGTTCAAGATAAATTTGCTTGCTTTTTTAAGGAAAGTTAAAAAGTGTTTGCGGCATTACCCTTATTGTGGATTAATATTTCTGTACAGGTAGTGACGTGGTGATTGGAGATGTCTTAGTGCTTCTTGGTGCTTCTTTGTATGCCATTTCTAATGTGAGTGAGGAATACATTGTGAAAAATCTGAGCAGAGTGGAGTTTCTAGGAATGGTGGGCTTGTTTGGGACTATTATCAGCGGTCTACAGCTGTAAGGATCTAATATTTATTTTAAAACTAATTAAGAATATTCTACAGATGATTGCTTGTATACCCTGAAATGATGTTATTAAATT
This sequence comes from Ifrita kowaldi, assembly GCA_013398055.1. Classification (NCBI taxonomy): domain Eukaryota; kingdom Metazoa; phylum Chordata; class Aves; order Passeriformes; family Cinclosomatidae; genus Ifrita; species Ifrita kowaldi. Next base: position 28,254 of record VZRS01001089.1, read on the forward strand.
CTTTGTTACATCTATATTTGGCCTGTATGGGAGTCCTTCCACTTGAGTTGATTTCTGTTGCTGATCAGCATCTGTTTTATATCCTTTTTATTTGTGCTACTCTTATTACAGCAATTCTAAAGCTGAACTCCTGCAACTGAACACATAGGATACTTGGCTGTATTTTTGATTTTGTTGATGCTCATGAGGACACTCAGTGTGCCGAGGACTGTTCACAGGAATGTATTTCTTAATGGATTTTCTCTGTGGAAAAGTTTAGGAGATAATTGTTAGCAAGAGATCTTCCATAACAAACTCAAGTTTAAAATGAAGCCATGTATACTCTTACAAATAACCACATTTGAGTAACAGACCAGATGCACTTAAGTCTGTCTAATGAATTATACAGTCCTCATTTCTCATCATTATGGTTAATAATTTCCTCAAATGGTATATCAAATAAAACTGAATCGCTGAAGGATTAAAACGCCTGTGAAAAAGACATAAGAATTAAGTAACAGTGCTCTTGACTTGCAGGCACTTTAATTTTCACGTCTTTTTTCATGCTTGTTAGATGTTTGAGTTAGTGTTATTCAGTAAAATTTGAAACAAAAAATGAATGGCTTAAAAATCAAAATGTTTCTTATATATTTTGGTAATTAGCTTCTCTATTCAAGTATGATTTCTTTCTTTTTTTTACTGTATTATATCTTTTCTCTGACTCTAGAGCCATTGTGGAACATAGGGAGATAACGAAAATTCAATGGAACTGGAAAGTTGGTATGTGTGGGACAAAATAATGTGCATGTTACAGAACACTGGAAAATTATAATCATTTAGACTTTGAATGGTGGGGCTTTTCTTTCTCTGAATAACAAGCAGCATTAGTATTATATTTCACAAGTTTATTTTCTTTAAACTTTGCAGCTCAGCAAAGAGCGAGGGTCTGCAGGATTGAACATTAAAACAGATTTTGCATTTTACATATAACTTGAAATAATTATTCAGAAGAAATTGAAATAAGTAAAAATGAAACCTGTTTAATTACTGACATGTTTGTTGTTGAAATGTGACAAGAACATTTTTCTGTTGTCCTTCCTAAATGAAGTGCTGGAAAAATTGACATATTTTGACCTGAATAGAAATAAATGTTATCAAGAAATGTGGCTCTAAATTTCTTCAGTCAGCTCTTATGTTAAGTAGGAATGAATGAGAACTTTTTTGTATAGATCCAGTAATTCTTGCAATGCAAGGCAATCTTCCATGCTTTTCTTACATGTACATTCCCCTGTCTTTTAGGAGATAAAAATGCATAGTTTTAAAGCATCTGAAGAGTATTGGTGCTCTTTAAAATCATTGTTCTGTGCCTAAGGAGTAACTTGTCACCTTGTTTTGCAGCACTGCTGTTCACAGCCTTTGCCCTGTGCATGTTTGGGCTGTACAGCTTCATGCCTGTTGTGATGAAAGTTACCAGTGCAACCTCCGTCAACCTGGGGATTCTGACTTCAGATCTCTACAGTCTCTTCTTTGGGCTCTTCCTGTTTTACTACAAGGTGAGTACATTCATTCCTTCGCTTTCACATTCTTTCACTTATGCTTCTACTCCAAAATTGTGAATAAAGTGTAAGGTTCTTAGAAGCCCCAGAGCAGTCGTTTGCACCTGTACGTTTCTGCAGCATCTGTCATTCACTGTTGGCAGGTGTCAGTCAGGAGGAGTGTGCTTAGTTACTGACAGAGCCTTGCACCGTTAGCCAGAGAGCCATTTTCAAACCATTTCACACTTGAAGGAGTAAGTTAATGTTAAGAGATGGTAAATAATTCCCTGAGGTGTTCCAATAATAGAGTTCTCACTGAAAGCTCTTTGTGGAACTGTGTGTTAAATCTGGTTCATTACTCCAAGTGTCCGGGGAGAGGGTTTGAATCTCCCTGTCCTGAAAGGCATTTGGTGTCTGAAAGAGGACCAGTGTGATTTTCAGAAAATAATATTTTCCTTCAGAACTTCAATCTGTTTATTATCAACATGTTTGGGTGAGAATCAAGCTCTCTCAGTGCTGCTGCTAAGGAGTGACTAAAGGATCTGAAAAAAATACAGATAAATGTATTATTCTGTACACTCTCCAAAAGGCAGTTACTTTTATTGTGCTCTAAAATATTTTTGGCAGTGTCTGCTCAAGCTAAATGACAGTGCTAAAAGGATTTCATTCCACTCTCCACTTTTCATCCAGAATCACTTGTGAGAACCTAGCTCATTAAAGCAATTGGAGTAATTGATTCAGTTGCTGGGTGACTGGAAGGGCTGAGTGAGAAGCTTGTGAACTTTGCTTAGGAACTTAATTTGTATTATTCCATGTGGTTGCTTTCTCTTCAGCCAGAAGCTTTTAGGTCAGATTTGTTTTCTGAAAATGAAGGCAATGCAGAGTCTGGTAATGGTAGGGTCTGACAGCAGCTAGGTTTTCCTTTTCAAGAGTCTCTTAGGTCAGCTTTCCTCCCTGTTTTGGGTTCCAAACTTTGCTCCAAACTACAAAGCATCCATTAAAAATGAATGCAGGAAGCAAACCATACTTATGGTGTAACAATTACATCCTTTCTAAGTTATGTCCGAACGTGTATTTTGGCACCCAGCTAGCTTAACTCAAGAAGTGATTATAAATTTATGTTCATAATAGTAAATAGGAAGAAGGGCTTTGGAAGGGATATATTAAACTTTTATTTTTCAGGTTTTTAGCTTATTTTGGGAAGAGGTTTTTCTGGGAGCAGGCCATCTCATAATTGCTAACAGCGAGGTATTCTGGTAGCAAAAGGAAAAATGAATTAGAGAAGACTTTGGGATTGTCTTGAGAGAACTTCAGATATTTATTGAAATAGGAACTTGCATCTGGGGTTAGAAACAATGAAGTAGCAAAAAGGGGAGCAATGGCAACGCCACATCTTCAGTAATCAGAGGATCTGAGATAACCACAAACTGGGAGCCCAATTTTCTACTGGCTTTTAGCAGTAGAAAATCTTATTGCCAAGTTAACCATGTAGTTTCTTTACCTATGGGGCAAAGAAACCAAGCAGGATGTTTGCTGGATTAAAAAGCACTCTGGACATAGGAATCTACAAGCAAAAAATACAGGGAATTGCTCTGTATTCCCCGTTATCACATGATATTTCACAACAAGCTGCTGGAGGCTCTGCTGGGCTGTAAAGTGGAGAGCGCCATGGAGAGCTCTGAATTGCTGTGGTCTGAACCTACTCTGAAACAAACTTACACAAAATACCACAAGACCACAGACAGTGGCTACAGCAGAGACCAGGCCAAGGAATTGACAAAGTTTTGACTTGTGCACAGTGTTTTGCTAATGCACTTAACTTTTTGTCCCCAGCCCTGTTTTAAGTGAAATGTGAATTTTTCATGCCTGTTTTGAACTCTTTTTCATTTTCTTTCTCTTACTCCATAATGAATCCTTGCTGTTCCTCCTAATGATCTCATTATATACATACCTGTAATCCCTCAAGAGATATTGAAAAAGGTCTTCAAATGCTTTTGTTGTATAAACCCCTGTGGAAGGGAGTATACTGCACAAACAGACACTAGATGGAGATACAGTCCTCCAGTAACATTTAAAGTACTCAGCAGTGGGAATGAGGATATGGCTGAAATCAGTGTCTGAAAATAAAGTCGTTGGAATATTTGAAATTAAAAAAAAAAAGAAAAAGAAAAAAAATCCCAGGAAAAGAACACTGAGTTCTCACCAAAAACAAAAGGGAAAGAAAGAGAGAGTGTAGGCCTGTTGGAGCAGCATGGGTAATGTTCACCTGTGTCAATAGCTGCAAACATACAGGCAGGCCTTGGGTCACAGCTACGCTGCTGCAGCTTTGGCAGCCTGCCTTGGTGGCTGTGTCCACTCCTGCAGGAGTTCACCCATCGGGATCAGAGACACCTCCAGCCTTGTGTGCACTGCGCTGTGAGAGGGATCTGCAGTTCTGGGACTGCCCAGCCACGGGTCCTTGCCTGCAGGCACATGCTCACTCAGGGCCTTAGGCTGGAGAATTTGTGCAGGTGATTGGATACAGACCCAGGCTGTGCCCGTTTGATGGGAAGAGGTCAGTCAGGGGTATGACCACAGGTGATCCTGCTGCCTCTATTGGGGTAGTTCAGAGCTCAGTGCTTCCTCCTGCGTGGAGTGAACGCTTGAGTCCAAGCTTCTCTAGGCAAACAGCCAACAAGGTGAGGAGAGAGGGCACTTAACACAAGGCCACTGTGTTTCAGTCTGCTTTTCCTTTTGTGTGTTGCCATCCAAGAGTTTCCAAGCCAAGTGACTGCCAGCTAGGAATTGCAATGCCTTAATTGTAGATGCCTCAGTCTTTTTTGGATGAGAGTCCACTGTCTAGGTCCTACCATTCATTTCATCCTGATAAACTAGAACATATTTTTCAAGCATGTCTAAGGAAGCTAAAGAAGTAGAAGGATGTTGGCAGAGGCATGTAGAATATGCTATGTCCTTCCTCCTAGTGTCTGATCAGTGTGCTTTGACAAAGGGAATATGGAGGATTTTAATAAACCTGCTGAAAAGTGTTCCTGGCTGTGGATAACTTCAACACTTGGTATTACTGAATCTGGTATTATTTATTTTTCTGTCAAGGTGGATGAATCTTGGCAGTTATTGGCAAGTGAACGATAGAGTACCTGATGTACCTCTGCAATTTGTACTCTTACCGTGTCACCACTCTTCACAGAGCTCGAATATCAGTCTTGTAAAAGGAGCCCCAGCCTCCCTCCCTTCAAGGCCTTGTTGGCTGTAGAGAGCTAACTGGTTTTGATCCAGTAATAACACTTATCTAGCCCTGCAGATGATTAAGAGATCTGTGCAGAGAACCAGCTGCTCTGGTGACTTGCAATAGCACAGAGATTCATCTCTTGCCAGAACCTGAAATACTTGCATGTGCTGGATCAAAATTCTCTTAGGGGTGAAGTGTTTCAGCATTCATGTGTGTAAACAACTTTCATTCAGTGTGCCTGTGTTTACACCCATTTATTCTCTCTGTTAAGATTCTTGTATGTAGATCTGAGGAAACTCCCTGTCCAACAGTTTTGGGAATGAGATGCAGAGAAAACCAGCTAGTGGCCCAAGTCTTTAAGTAAATCGAACTGTTGAATTTTGGTTTTCGGACCCGAATCCAGCTCATGGTGATAATCCTTATAAAAATAATTTTTACAAGGAAGGGTAGCTTTCACATTCTTGAAACAAGGCAGCATTGGCATGTTCTTACATCAGGCAAGACTTAACGCATCTCTTTCTCTTCTCTGCCAGTTTTCAGGTCTTTACATCCTGTCCTTTGTTATCATCATGGTGGGCTTCATCTTGTACTGCTCCACTCCTACTCGGACGGCAGAGCCCACGGCCCTGCCACAGCCCGGCAGCACCGGCTTGGACAACGCTGCCCTAAAGCTCGAGGAGAGCGACAGTGAAACCCCAGCTGTAACTGTGCAGTTCACAAGAGGAGAGACTGTGGTGGTCAGCACTGATTAAAGAAATGGCAGCACTTCAAAACAGAGCTTTTTTTTTTTAATTGCCAAATTTCCCTCAAATATTAATCCAGAGAATTGTCCTACTGCCAAGGCACATGTCATACTGTGCTGGGTTTAATGCACTGGATAGACTTTTAAGGCCAGATCCTCAATCAGTGAAACTGTATTGATTTGCCCTTGCAGAAAATCTGGCCTTTAGAAGAAGACAGATTAGTATTTATGTGGAGTCTCTGGAAAGTGAGAGACTGTTATTTTTAAGTGCTTAATTAACTTAACAACAAATGCTTGGGGAAAAAATTAAGCCAAAGCAAGCTCTCAGGTCACTAAGTGGAGCAAATATGTTTTATATTGCATTAGGGACCTAAATCTGCACGATGCTGTCTGAGGGCTTCATGGTTTCCACCCCTTGGTGTCGGGTGCCCTCAAATAGCATCTTGCAGAAGCCACTCAGCTTCTCACAGGGCCTGGTTCTGCAAGCCGTAGTACATTCACACACCCTCTACGTGCTGATGGACTTCATTCCTCTGCGGAAGGATTTGCTGCCTACATTCCACCCAAATGTTCATCTCTTCCTATTGCTGCACTCCCTTTTGCAGCTGGGGCTGCTACGTGTATTTTATTTTGAATTTTGCTAGTCTGAGAAGTCTGAATATGTGTTTTTATAATTCCTTCTGTTTCTCTCTGTGGCCTTTTGTTTGGTGCATTCCCATTTGCTGTGGGGGAGGCAAAGGCAGGCTCTTCCTCTCTTCAGTAGAACTGAAAATGGGGTTTTGAATAGAAGTTCACTTCTCAGTGAATTTCTCCCTGAAAAGAGACACATTTCTGCTGAAAGAGTTGTAATAAAATTGGCATTTCTTCAAAAAATTGAATAATCTAAGCCAACTCTCATTGCAACAATAACGACATAATATCCAAAAGGTTAGGTGCTTTCAGTAGAGACACTGGCAATTTTCCTACCCCTCTTTATATTTACAATAAGTGATTAAAAAATGCAAGGCTGCAGTTTTAAGATCAGTAAAACCATACTGGGGTTTTGTTTTATTTTATTTTATATTTTGTACAAGCCTTCAGAACTCAGGTGTATGAAGTAACAAAAGAATAAAGTATTCAGCAGCTGCAGAGTTGGTCTTGGTTTGCTTATTTTTTAAGCTAGGATTTCTTTACTGCTCAAAATTGTATTGATGGATTTTGCCAACCAAATAATTCTTTGACTGGCTAAGCTTTGCTCTAGAAGGAAGTACGATATTTTCTGAAGATACTGGTGATCAAATGACACAGACTGGCTTTGTGATTCTGCTGTAGTTTATTCAAGCAAAATTTTCCCGGAAAAATCTTACCTGATTGTTATTTAGCGATAGGAAAACAACCGTTCAGCAGATATTACAGCAACGATCACTGCTTTTTTGCTGCATAGTTCATGCACAGAAGGACAAACAGGTGCTGATGTTTTATGAAAAGCATTTGGGTCCTCTCCCATGTAGAATGCTTCTTTTGAGGGGGGATGATATTTATTTTATGTTCTAAAATTATGTGGTATATGATCAGTGCTTTGGCTGGTCTTCAAACACAGGACCATCTTGTGGTGTGGTGTGAGTGCTCAGGCAGTAGCTCATCTCCTCAGTATATAGACCTCTGAAACCAAAATTGTGTAGAACATGGGTGAGATTCTAGGCACACCCTGGATTTTTTCTTCCGAGGCTTTTAAAATCTGACTGTAATAGGAGGTTGGAATCTGATTCAAGCAAATTGGGCCAGACAGGACTTTTGCTGAGCTGCAAGGAGAGGGGAGCAGTATGGGGCAGCTCAGATTCCCCAGCACGGACACTGGGACACCTTAGTGATTTGACACTTACATTCTGAGTTGAAAGCTTCAAAACTCTGTCACAGATACAGGCTGTGATTTAATTTCTTATGCTGTGATTTTACCCGATACAAAAGATTTTCTGGCGTATTGTGGGTAGCTCAGGTTAATGTGTGCTAATGCCACCAAGAAGGTCTTCCAGGCTCCCAGTGAGGACAAGGTTGATATTTTTTTCAATCCTTCTGTCAGTGACTCTGTGTTCTTGCCATCCTCACGATGACTCCCATTTATCTCCTTGTGACCCTGCTGGATGCAGGGGCCTCCTCTGACAGCCTGGAACGGTGGCCAGCCATGTGCTGGTGATCATGCACACCTAGTGTCCAACTTTTCATCACCTTAAATTTCTACTGCATCCCTGTGCAATAGCTGGCTGGGTGGAGTGGAGGCAAAGCTGACTTGCAGAAGAGTTCTGCATCAAAACCAGCACCATGGTGTGGTGCACACTCTGGGCACATGAGGTACTTGAAGCCTGACCTTGAAGAGTCCTCAGCATGGGGTGCTGGTCCTCTGAACCTGCTTTGTGTGGGATGGGGCCAGATGTATCACTCATCCTTGCTGTCTGTCCCATGAATCAGAAGAAGAAGGTGCAGACTGTTGAAGAAAGATGCATTGCTTCAGAGCACAAGTGACACATGTATTGCTCGTGGGGAAACAAATGCTCAGTTAGCGAATCGCATATGCCAGATCCTCTGGTACCTCCGAGACAAGGTGCCTGGGTGAGTCTTTAACATAAATCATTCTGGAATCCTGGAATAAGCTGGAGAAAAAGAAATCCATCTGTCACTTGCATTAAACACAAGAATCCAAATAAAAATGTGTGACATCCAGCCTTCCTCCAAGGTTTGGTTACAAAACCGCAAAAGTTATCTGGCATCAAAATGTCACAGTGTGTTGGGAAATAAGAAATTAGTGTGTCACTAATTGAGTGCTAACATCTCTAGAGCTTGAGAGAGAGGATGGACTTGTGGACATCAGCTATTTTAAGGCTTTTGACCTTTTCTAGGTCACACATACAAAGTTCTATCGGATGTGATGTCTGCAACAAGCACACCAGTTCTTCTCAGCACCATTTATTCACGCTATTTATTGTGGGATATTTCATTCTGTTATATATGCTTGTCTTCAAACTATCTATTTCAATCAATTTAGGAGGTTTGACAGAGAGAAGCTGCACATGCTCTGTGATCAATCATGAACAATTTTGAGAGATTCCTAAAAATGCAAAGTGAAGGATCCTGTGACTGGTTTGGTCTTTCATCAAAATGCAGCCTCCTGGCAATTCCAGTGCTATACCTGATGAGAATCCAATGAGCTGTGATGTTGCAGATTTAGTGTTTAACTTGAGGCTACACCTAAACATACATTCATCAGACAAACAGCACCAAGGTATTGGAACCTCACCCTCTTGAGCTCTCTCTTTGCAGTCCTCGGAGGGAGCAATTCAGCTCTCCCTTGGAGATGCCAATATTTATTTATTGAGTTTGCTTGTTTTGGGTGCCTACTTTTAGGTGGAGCCAAGCCAAACCTAGAGACTCCAATCAAGTGCTATGTCCCATTCTTATGGACATTGGTGTCTGTAGTGAGGGGCTATACAAACTGAAACATTAACCATTTATGTGAGAGGTGAAACAGGCACGGAGAGATCTCCTTACCAGCTATAGGAAGCCCATGGCTGGTTCAACAAGGTTTTGTGTGCAGTGGTATACAAAATGTGCATCATTCACTCCTCTCCTGATACAATTTAATTTTTGTCTTGGATAAGAACATTCAAGACTGAAAGTTATAGATTTCATAGAAAAGAGCCAGAAGGAAATATCTGATTTCTTGTACAACACGGGTCAACATATTGCATCTGATTGCTCACAAGTAAAAAACACAGCACTGTACCAGCTAATAGCCAGAAAATTAACTCTCTCCCAGCCAAAACCAAGAAAAAGGTGTAGGTTTCAGTCATGTTGCAGCATTTCTTTAAAATCTTGGTATTAAATTTTCAAAGCAATATTGAATTCATCTCTTCTGGAAGTATGAGGTTTGATTTTATTTTCATGAGCTGGCTCTTGGACATAAAAAGTGTGAAGAAAGTTACAGTTCTCAGAGCTCTCTGAGAGTAAACAGCCTCCAAAAGCAGGTTTCCTGCCCTTCAAGACTGATGTATTTTTGTTAAGCTGCCAGCTGGGAGCAGTTGTGATATTTTCATCTTAAATGTGTGGCCTGGGGTCAGTATCACTGAACTCAAGCCCATGACATCACCCTATTAAAAATAAACTCTATTTCACCAGCTCATCTCCGGCCTGTCTCCCTGTGTCAATACCAGAAGCAGAGCTTGTGCAGCAAGGCAGAAAGATCACTACAGGCACTACAGGTGAAACGTGGGTTTCATCCCCCAAAATTGTAGTGTCACAGTCTCCAGAGTACTCCAAAAGAGTGGACAACATGTATTGAAACTGCATTACAGACAACTTCCAAAGAAGGCATTAAAGAAGATGGCTTAAAAAATTATAGAGACAAAGTATTATAGTACAAAATGAAATTTTGATTTTTTTTTGAGATTTTAGGATGTTTTTATTTAAATACCAAGGTTTATTATGTACTGATGCCTGGAAACAGTGCAGTATCTCCAGAAGTACCTATCACTGGAAGCTTATTTAATCAGCAGCTGGTGACAGCAGTTGCAGTTCTTTGGAATATTCTTGATGTTACAGCAGTCCAGGGTGGTGATGCTGCTCTTCAGCACCATCTGTTGACACTGTCTCTAATTATTTTAATTAGGAACAGCAATCATATAGGCAAAAGTGCACCTTCCCCAACACAACCATGTAATTCAGTAAATGCATGACCAAGAGGGTGATTGGAAATGGGGTAAACGTAGCAGAAAAAGGCTGCACAAGAGTATGGCTGCTTGCCAGTAGTCCAGAAGGAATTGGTTTTGCTTTAACCCATTATTATTATTTAATAAACCAGATAGCTCATCCATACACAGATCATTGTAACAAAGTTGGGAATGTTTTAAATTTTAGCCTCAAAATATTGGGTCACCTTTCCTTGAAAATTTGACCAAAACCATGGCAAAATTCAAACTGGTGGAGAAATCTTCCTCAGAGTAAAAAAAATGCCACCAATCTCAAACAAGCCAACACTTCATGTTCTGATAATAATACATGTATATGCATAGTATCTGTGCCCTTGAAAAATCAATGAGTGTTTAAAAACCTGCACAGGTACAGGATACAACTTGTGCTCTTGCTTTGCTGTATTGTTTGTGGCAGAATGCCTTCAAAGCAGTTGCAAGGAGACTGTGATGCTCCTTGAAGCTCAAAAACCTTTGCAATTTGTCTCCCTCTGCCATCACTGTAAGTGCCTGTTGGACTTCCCTGGAGAAACTGCTTTCATTTAATAAAGTTTGTATGTTGCATGTGTTAAAAAAGAAAACCTGCTGCGTAAGCCTGTCTTTTGCAACATCTGTAAATTGATTTGCTTCTTGAGAGCAAGAATGATTTGTAACTCACAACAAAGCTAAAGTAGCATGACTAAATTAAGAGGAGCATTCAGGCAGCTGGAACGCAATTACAGCATCAATGCACTTGCTGTGTTAATGTGATGTTAAGGTTATGAATGTAGTGAAACAGGAACCAGTGTGCACAAAGATGCTCTTTCTTCCTTCCTACAGTGTTTGTCTGCTCGTGCTGACATGGAAACGTCTGTGTTAGCTGAACAGGACCCGAGGACTACCTGCGGGTTTTGTGCGTGCAGACGGGAGGTGCCACCTCAGCTCTGCGCTGCACCCGCTCATGGCAGTGACACACGCTGGGCTCTGTCAGAGAGATTTTGCTCTTATCCTGCTTGTTTTCCTCAGTCTAAGGGAGGCAGGAAGTGAGTGGTTGCTCTCTTTGCACAGGAGCACCAGGAAGCAGGGCAGGGTGCTGGGCACCTCTCATCCATCCCTTACTCTTCCGGGAGCTGCTGTGGGGCTTCCCCTGGGGGAGCAGGAAGGACCTACAGCAGTGCAGCCCTCGGCTGGGATGCACTGCAGCTGCAGTGGCTTTCTCAGGGTCCTAGTTTCCAGTGGAGCATCAGTTGCCAAAGGTGGGTGTCCCTTGATCTCTACAAAGAGCATTTACTGCAGCTATAGAGCTGCCATGGGCCCTCTGGCAGCATTGGTCTGTGCTCACAAGTACAGAATGAAGGTACAGAGCCCCAAGTCATCTTAACTGCAGTGAAACCTGGGTCCAGCCTCACTTTCTGGAGTCCACTCTGAAATACACAGGTAATGACTTCCTGGAAAGGATTTGCAGCAGGGTGGGAGGAACACATGGCAGGGTCCGGAGTTACCTCAGACCTCTACTCTGGTGAGGTTCTTAACCAGATGCCAAGTGCAGGGTTGCTATGTAAATCTGGGATGCATCAACACTGAAAGCAAAACACTCTGAATACAGAACACATGTTCTGCAGAGCCAGGTCACTGGCACAACTTTATAGCTATGTTTTCACCAGTAAATAAAAGAGTTTTCTGGCCCATAAGCCAAAGCTGCAGGTTCAGTCACAGCTGAGATCTTGCTTCTGCAAAGAGGAAAGCATCCCCATCTTCATGGCAGCTGATAGGTAGAAGGTCCTGAGAAACACTAGGGAACACCACGTTTAACTTAATCCTTGCATTGTTTTTCCCCTTCCTGCTTTGCTTTACACTAATACATTTCTTTGTTTTTCTTGCCATGAAAACCTTTCTCTGCTTTTGTCTGCTCAGCAGAAAGGGGAGAGCAGTGGGAACAAAAGAAACCCTCTGTCAAGCTGGCTGCCTCACACACAGACTTGCAGTAACAGCAAGTTTTTCTGAGAGGCTGTGGAACATCATGGACCTTGCCTGGTGCTCACGCTCTGGTCTCCTGGAGTGGTGTGGAGGGGAGCTGTGCTTACAGGTGGTGATTGCCTCCCCTGCCATGGTACTCAGCCCTCATCCTTCCTGGGCTCAGGGGAAATCTCTGAGATGCTGGTTATAATTTTGGGGATTCCTTAGTTGCAGAGTCTGAAAAAGCATGAAGGGTGAGTCACAGTCAACCAGCAGAATGGTCTCATCTCATGGAACTGTGACTGCACCTCACAGGCCCTGGCAGGGAGCACAAAGTTCTGTCTGAGTCCCCCAGGAGAATGCTGGGGGCTGCAGAGGGCTGTGGGAGCCCAGCCCAGTCCAGCCTTATCCGTGCTGTTCACCTGGAGCAGCCCTTGGCAGGATCCATGTGCTGGGTTTGGTCTCAGAGGATGCTGACTTGGATGTAACATGGATGATCAGAACAGCAAGATCCAGGAGTCAGCAAGGAAGGTAAGATATTCAAGACCTATTGACTGGCTCTGCATGCAGGTGGTGTGACACAGCTCGTGTCCCCACATCTGCACTTCCCTCCTTAAGGCTGGGGCTCCATGGATCTGCCTTCCAGGATGAGTTGCTGGTCTGTGCTGGTCTGTGCTTGTCTTCCCCGACTTTGCCTGGGGAAGTTCAGCCAGCACAGGCCACAGTTTGCCAGCCCTTACTTTATTTTCCATATGTCATCCAGTGAAGACTGGCAGAAGTTAGCTGCACCTTTGGTTAGCACAGGCAAAGTCAGTAGGGCAGGACCCGGTAATTTCTCCACTTCACTGTGTTCACCATGATCCTGTTGTGACGGGAGACTGAGCAGGGTTAAATGTGCCAGGCCCACTTCACTCATGTTCCAGGTTCCTTTTATAATGTCTCTTGCTACCCTCTGCTGTGTGATTTCTGCAATAAATCACTTGGATATCAGGAATCTGCACATATTTCACCCAGGGACAACCAGTGATGAGCGTTAGTGCAGACTTCATTAGTGCTGGTGTGATGACAGTCTCTCAAATGTCAAGTCTGTGCACATGCCTGGGCCCTGATTTCTTTCAGCGAGGTCTATTTTTGTTAAAGGACAGCTCGGGAATTTTCAGAGCACACACTCGTCATCCCTTAATGCTGCTCTGCAAAGTCAGTATTTTCCACTGTGATGGGCTGCAGTTTTTGGGATGAGGGAGAAATGAGTCAGCCAGAGGAGTGAGTGAGATGCTTCAGAGGCTCCAGTGAGCTACTACAACTGCTGCTAATAAAACATGTTACATTGTATCCCACACCTGTCTGGGTTTTCTGTAGGTCTTTTCAAAACTCCTTGTAAGTTTGAGATGTCTGCTGTCTTTTGTCTACAATTCCTTCATGGATTTCTCATTCGTTTTTGAATAGCTGCTGGGAAAAAAGGTACTGCATTGAGGGAAAGGAATGATTTATCCGAGCATAAAAGACATTTCAAAAGACAAATGTCCCAACCCAGGCTGTTAACCTTAAGACTCCAACATGAGAATTATGGTTTACTGAGAGCTAGCAACTTTTTTTGTGAAGAAAAGGACTTTTCATCTCAGTATTGAATGAGGAGAACTGAAGAACTGCTCCCCTTTCTTTCTGCAGCAGAGTACAACTGTCTTTAGCAGCATTATCAGACTGCTGGCAGAACTTGGAGTCAGGTTCATAACAAGCTGAATTAAGACTGTTTTAAAGAAGACCTGCATTTTTCTTTTTAATTTGCTTGTAGTGCTAAGAAGTTTTCCACAGGGACTGCCTCAATTTGCCCCAGGTCATCTAACCACAATTCAGTTAGCAGAAGTGATGGATTAATTTCATTAAAATGATCCAATATTCAATTTTGATTATAATTTGGAGATGTTGCATGTTGAGTTACTCATTACTGGATCAACCTTTAGCCTCACAGAAGAACTCTTCTGAGGACTGCGCCCCACGTCTCCCAGACAAGGCTGACAGGTTCATGTCCATGAGGCACTGACCGTGTTTTGAGAACAAGACAGACCTTAAAGTCAGTGCAGGACAGGTGCTGACCTGTGGCCAAATCCTTCACACTGTGTCCTTAAAGCAGGGAAGAGACAGCAGATGACAACTGCCAATCTAACTTCTCACAGTAAGGAATTGTCATATGGATGCTTTTGTCGGATGAATTTTGGTCACATTCCTGGTTTAATTGACTAAAGCTGGCTAAAAAGAACTTGAGTGCATTGGTCTTCCATTTCTGCCATCAGCCACAGCAAGGTCAGTCTTGCCCCATGATGGACATGTCCCAAGCAGTGGCTGCTGGCAGCATGGTCTGGCAGGGGGGATGAGGTCCTGAGTGGCCCTGTGGGCCCAGGAGGGAGGGTCATGGGCATGGTGCCCACCCCAGGTCAGCCTGCCTTCCCCCTCTGCTGCTGAAGGCTGCACGGACAAGTGGACACTGAGGTGCGATGGGGCGATTCTGAGTGACCCAAGCCAGAGCTGTGGCAGCCAGTCTTGGGGATGTGCCCCACAGAGGCACCCCTGAGGTGTGCCAGCATCTCAGCCTAGACACAGTGCTGTGGAAAACCTGACCATCCTGTTGCTGAGATGTAACCCTGCCTCCTCTTGGGATGCAAAGCTGACTAAAGAGCCTCTTCATTACGAAGGACACACTCTCTTCTGTGCTCTGATGCTCTGGTGCTTGCAGTGAGGGCCCTGCTGCCAGCAAAGCCCTGCAACTGCGTGTGCAGCCACATTCACGGGGCTCCGGTTCTGCCCAGCCTGGCAGCCTTTGATCCAGCACAGCATCAAGATGCAGAGGAGTTGTGTCCTTCTGGGACTGCTTCCCATCCAATTAAGCTTCTGTGTGCTGTGATCTCTATCTCAGTAGTAAGCTGATCCTCTGGCAGGGTATTTTATCAGAAATTAATTAGTGGGAGCAAAACGTGAATACGTACACTTAAGTTTTTATTCTAATAACCTAGTTAATCATTTTGCTTCTTCAAGCAAAGAAAAATAGTGTGAATTCCAGTGCTTTGATCAGGCCTCGACATTTTGATGCTAAATTGCTGAGATAAGAATCCAGACCAATAGTGCTATACAAAAGCAATTTGAAAGCGTTTTGGTAGTTTTGAAAGTGCCCTTTCTGGAAGAAGGACCAGGCACTCAGAAAAAGGTCTGTGCCCCAACATGATACCAAAAAATGCTGTGGTGCTGTATGATGTGGAGAGGAAGTTGTGCATTATCCAGAGGTATGTGGATTGGACTGCAAAGTACTCAAGACTTTAATTATTTTCCTTAGGCTCTGTTTGTGAGCGGAGGCTTTTGGGAATCTCAGGGATGCAGAGCAAGCTGCAGGAGAACACCCCCTCTGATGCCACTGCTCCTTGCTCTGCTATTCCTGTCCAGCCGAAGCAGAACATGATTTTTGCTCCAAGGTCTAGCAACACTTATTTTTTCTCTGCTTGTTCTTTTCATTCATATTCCTCAAAAATGTACATGGACTTTATCTACTTGGTACAGATCTTCACCATCTGCCGGTGACACTCAATATTCTCATTTTGTTTTGAAGTGGCCTAATTGATTAGAGATCATGTTGCAATGACACGTCTGCAGGCAGGCTGCAGGAGTCAACAGAAGCAGTCCCTTCTCACTGAAACAGACAGAGCACCTTCCCAGGAGGAAATAACGAGTTTGACCACTTACATTGGTATTTACATGAACAACCCATTTAACATAAACACCAGAGCAGATGGGCTCCAGCATTCCAATGGCCTGCAGCTGTGTGCAGCACTGGAATCCCGGCTCAGCAGAGAATAGCCCTGACAGGAGCTCCCTGTGTCCTGTAGAACAGGTCGACAGTGCTCATCTGCAGGCTTACTGCACTAACAGGAGATGATTTCATGTTGGCATTTTGAAACTGGTTATTATACTATGGTAGCACAAAGGCAAGGATGTGGGGTTGGGGTGATGTGGGGTTAGGGTGCTTTTCCACATCTGGGACTCTACTTAAGAGCTAGTGGAATATTTTTTTAATTCTGAGCTTAGTTTTCCGTCTTTCCTTTTATACAAAACTTTTTATTTCGACATGAAATCACTAATGCAAGCCCCTGGGACACTTGCCCTTAATGGGCTGTCATCATCACCAGAGTGCACAGAAATATTAGCTGTGGATCAGCTTGGAGTTGTTCGGAGCAGAGGCCATGTGTTGCACAACAAAAATTGCTCGTGGCCAAGTGGGATCATTCTTAGCAGAGTGAGCTTAGACAGAGATTTTCCATAAATCTGGCACCAGAGCTGTGGCATTTGCGCCCTCTGCTTGGTGGAGGTCGAGACTGGAATACTCCAGGTTCCTCTATGCAACCCTTCATCAGCTGATTAAAAACCTGAAATCTTTCTGAACAGAAAAATAATTAGAAAACCTCTGTCACATTTCTCCAAGTTCAAAAATACAGTTCTGATAATTTGAAACATCATGGTAGGCTCCAGAAACTGGGATAATACTCATCTGTTAGACATCATCTGCCTTGATACCCATAAGCTCTTTCTAAATGGAGGGGAACTGTAAGGAAAAGCGATGTACTGCAGTCTCATACCTGATTTTTTAGCACTGCAGTGCCTTGAATAACCACTTTTTGTGTTAGTTAGTTTGGAAATAATGTCAATTATTGCTTCATACAATTTGTCTAGCCCAGCATATTTCTGGTGGTGGTCTTATGCAGTGAAACTTCTGTAAGTGGCTGACATTAGCTGGTCAAACACCAAATAGATTTGTTTGCAGTGACTTTACTGAGCTCTGTTTTGATCTTTAGATCTTCCTTCTTAGGAGTGCTGCCTTGCAGACAACACACTTCAGGTTTAAGTCCCTGTCTGGAGAAAGACTTTCAACTGCAAAGGTGTTATAATATTTTCAAAGCATTTTTCATCACAGATAAAGATCTATACTTGCCTACAGTCAACACCTTTGAAACACCATAAGCAAAACAGAAGCC
Source organism: Ifrita kowaldi (assembly GCA_013398055.1). Classification (NCBI taxonomy): domain Eukaryota; kingdom Metazoa; phylum Chordata; class Aves; order Passeriformes; family Cinclosomatidae; genus Ifrita; species Ifrita kowaldi. The sequence continues at coordinate 45,407 of VZRS01001089.1, forward strand.
ATCAACCACCTGCATTAATAGTTTAGAAAGGTATTTAATTATTTATGATGAAGCTTCAGCATATTTTTCATATAAAACTTCGGTGTAAAGGAGTTGCCTTTAGATACACTTCTCTCTGCTCACTGCCATACCACTGGGAACTGTTTATAGGGCTTTTATTTATCAGAGAACGTCAGCACATTTAGTTAACTTGGAAGAAGTGTATTTAAGGCATTTGGCATACAGGGGTTGTGGTTGCTGTTTGGGTAGGCAGGAGTCAGCACAGGCTTATTTGGTTTCTGCCAGCAATACTGGCACAGAAGGGGTGCATGGAGTGCAAGTTACTTAGAAAGCATGGATATAAGATATTTTCTTACAGGTTCTCAGATAACACAATGAAACTGCCATGGTCTGAGCAGCTGTACTGATAGCTGAGACCCCAGCAGCTGAGCCAGGAGACTCAGTCTGCCACAGCACTGGTAATTGAATAGTCATTTGATCTTCCAAACTCAAGTTTACCAGGTATTAGAGCAGCTCCCTTTGTAAGTGTTTCTGGAGTTAGAAACAGCTTCTAAGGCGTTTGTTCCTCAATAATATCAAAGGACTGGGAGTTAGAAATGGATTAGGAATATCTAAATATTATTATCTAAAAGTTAATTTATCTTGCCAGACAAGAATGTAATTTCCTCCCTGATGTCCATTAAAGGACCCTTTAATGTGCAACATTGAATTTATGTTGTAGCACCAATGAATCCAACATTTTAATTTGCCCTGCCAGAATAGGTGTCTCTGTGTCACTTTCCTCTGCATACTTGACTTTCCTGGGGAAGCTGGAGGTGGCATGAGAGAGTCATGGAGACACAGAGTTTGTGTTTCTGTCCTTGACTTGTTTCAGGTTGAAATTAAACAAGTGAGGCATGAGGTGAGGGCAAATGAAGAATATGGGCTGAAATGGTAAAACAGATTTGCGGGAGATGAAAGCTGGTTCCTCAGAAGAACTCCTCTCACCACCAGCATCTCTCCTGTTACATCTGGATGCTCTTATCTTGCCTTTCCAGGGTAATTTTTCCCATTTGCTGAAGGAGCTTTACATTTCCTGCATTCCTAGCATTGCATCCAAATGTGTAATTCCAGAGACTATCAATGAACTTTCACAAACCCTCAGATTTACCAAGGCAGAAGATGTTAAATGCTCACTGATGTATCAAAAGATCATTGCTAAACATGGAAGATGAATATTGTCTTCCTGAGGTCCAAGTTGGTGCCTGCTCATACAGCCCTGGGGTGTGCTCCACCTTCTGCAGAGGTGTCCAGATGTGTCACCCCTCAATGGAGCTTGGGTCACTGCATGGAATGGCTGGTAGTCTAAGTCCTGTCCTCAGGGAAAACATAAACAGCAGGATAATTAGGCTAAGAACACAGATTCACAGGCAGATTTTTTGCACATTTATTGGTACAGCCAGTGGATAGGAAAACAAAAGGTTAGAAATAAAGAATGATGTACTCTTATACAGTAGCAGAACTAGAGGGAGTGAATTTCACAGCTTCTGCTGGGAGTTAATCTTTTCTTTGACTAATGCTAGCCTATACCTGCTGGGCATCACTTTTATCTCTGACTCAAAGGACACTTCTGAAGAAATTTCCTTCCCTGGCAGTTTTTAAACTTGAAAAAATCTCATAATCTAAGGCATTTCAAAGAGGAAAAAGAGACTCTGGACCTACTTGCAAGAATATTATCATGATACCCTCTAAAAGCACTGGTTTTCCCTCTGTATGTGAAACAAAAAAGTGCTGAAGAGAAGAGAAGAAAAGAAGTCCAGGTACCAAGTCAACGCGCTTGGAAAACAAAGCAGCATTTAGAGACAGGTTTATTTAGCACTATGATGTTTTTAGTCACCTTGGGAGCTTTTAGACCTGTGGGTTCTGAAAGTCTGAGGTGAGGCTCCTGCCTTCGACAAAAAGTAAATTTCTTGCCCTTGTGCTTGCAGAGGAAATACGATCCAAAGGAATAATAACAGCCTAAGCCAAGAGAACACCTTTGCTATTTAAAGAAAATTTTGTTTGGACTAGGGGCAATCTGGCCCATGATACTTAAATATGTGAACCTGGCAGTAGTAACCCAACTTTCTGTTTCCCCACTTAAAACTTCCACAGGATCTTCAAACGTAATCATGGTGGTGACACTCAGGGACCTGAGTCTTCCCTATTTGTGCAAAAATTCACAGTAGTGGCGCACCTTGGAGTTTTGGTGCTCTGAAACAAGAACAAGAGGAAAAAGAAAGGCAGGATTCAAATCAAATTGTACATTGATTTAACTGGCTTAGATCCCTTCTCCAAGGAAAATGCTGCAAGAGCAGAGATCTGGACTTGATGATCTGAAAGTTGTATTTGTGTTTCAAACTGAGATCCAGCTCTTCTCACAAGATGTCTATTGTGTAGGCAGGAAATGGGAAGTTTCTCACATTTTTTCAGCTCAAGAATGTAGATGGAAACACAATCATTTGCCATTTTGCAAGTATCTTACGTTTGTTCTATCAGAAATGTGTACCATTGAAATTACTACTGCATAAAAAGTCAGTAAAGTATCATATTGAGGCATGGTGAGATGCAAGCTTCTTGAGCAGGCTTTTGTTTCTCCTATGAGAAGCCCCTATGGAGAATGGGGATATTATGGGAGTCTTTCCTTTAGGTAGAGCATGGGAGCTCTTGGATGCTTTTGTCTCACATGGCAAATTGGCCATCACTGTCCTAGGCAAATGAGCTTCTCCAGAACAGCACTCCTTGTCATCGCTGTATTCCCAAATAAAAATCACTTTTCCCGTGTGGGTAAGTATGAGGAAGGTCAACTGCCTTTCTTTTCACTGTGCACATCATGTACATACATGGCAATCCTTCGGCATGTGGAAATTTGCTCCAGAGGCCCTTATCACCTAGGAGACAAGTTTTTAGACCAGAACCACTACTATGAACTCACTAGATGTCCATGCACATCCTCTTGATTCCTGGGGCTCTTATTTGTCATCTTGTTGTGAGAGAGAGCCGGGTTAAATTAAAACCAGAGAAGAGCATTAGCACAACTTCAGCACTCCTGCAAGACTCTGTTGCCACTCTCAATATCATCAAGCTCTGGCAGAGGAGGGGCTGTGGGTCTGTGGCCCAGCTGAGCTGCTGCACAACATGGTGCGGATTTTGAGGCTGTAAATGAGTTTTAATTGACATTGACAATTGCGTGCATCCGTGTCTTTCCTGCAGAAAGTCCTGCAGAAACAAAAGCAATTATTCTGGTTAAAAACAAGGCTGTAGAGCAGGCAAAATGGGCTCCAAGAAAGCAAGCATGCTTTTCCATTAAAACAACTGGCATAATGTAGTTCTATGAAGCATTTTCTTCATTTCCAATGTTATTTTTAGTCACTGAGCTCCATGTTACTTTCTAATTTAAAAAAAATTAAACAGAGCAAGGGTTTTAATTTTAAAGGCTTCCTCTGCCTTTTTGCAGTAAGAAGCTCCAAGCAAAGCACAAGCTGGTAGCTTAGATTCAGATATAACTCAGTGCAGATCTCCTTCCTATCAAAGATGTTTGCTAACTCAGGGGTCACTGTCATTGCAGAGGGGACACAGCAGGTGTGCAGCCTGTGGCATAGCTCTCTGGTTACCATGCTCTGAAGCTATCAAAAGCTTAAGGTCCAGGTTATCCACATCCTCACCCTGAGGTGGATCTGTTTCATTCTGGAGTCAAAGTAGCTTCCAACCAGCTCAAAACTGATGTGGCAGAAGTAGTAAATTTAATTATTAAATTTTTTTTTGGTCCTACACACATTCTGCTCTGAGAGGCCGATGCCTTACCCAAGGATGGGATGTTTGTCTGTTCTGTGTGTTTGCCTCTGTTTGTTCTGTGTGTTTTGACTCCATGCATTCAAAACACCATCAAACAGAAGGAGAATTAATAAATCCTTTGTGTGCTGGGGGTCGAGTGGTCATATCAGCATGCAGAAGCTTCTGGCCACGGCAGCTGCCTTCATTTTGGGGAACTGAATGCCCACTTGGTTAGACATAGAGGAAAACTATTGCATGTAGGCAAAGTGATGAGGATGACGAGACACTGGAACCGGTTCCTAAGAGAAGTTATGGATACCCCATCATAGGAAGAGTTCAAAGTCACGTTGGACTAAGCTTTGAGCAACCTGATCTAGTGAAAGATGTCCCTACCCACGGTCAGGGGCTGGACTAGATCTTTGAAGGTCCCATACAACCCAAACCATTCTATGATTCTATGATGAAGTGATGAGTTGGGACCCTGGGGTCCACGTTGTTTCCTAATGCTCTGATTGAAAAACCTGACCAGGAAGGAAAGGTGTGGTAGCTGCTGTGTATTCATGAGAGAAAGAGGGAAACCATCAAGGTTCAGATCTGTAGGTAACCAGAGAAGTGCTTTCTGTGAAACTACGAGGAAAAAAAGAAACAAAGCATGAAACTTTGGGTGGAAGGAATCAAGGCCAGAGACAATGTATCTTACTATATACTCAGGGGAAAAACACGCTTTACATACTTGGAAAATAACATAGCTCTCAGCCTTTTTTCCTAGTAGAAACACTTTGCAATTTTGTTCAATTCCTTGGATCAAAAGAAGCAACTAACCAGGCAATTCAGACCAAGCTACAGACCACAGCCCTGGTTTCCTTGTGCATCACAGCAGCAGGGTGGTGATTGCTCTGGTGCTGCTTCCTGGTTGTCCTGAAGATGAGGACTGAGTAAATGAAGCAGAACAAAACCAACATGAAGAATATTATCATCAGTACACAGCAAATGAGTCACACAATGTTCCAGGTATTTGAGTGCAGAAGTTTTCTCTGCTGGATTATTTGAATGAAGCACATTATATTTGATTGTGTTGGTAGAAAAGGTTTTTCCTCCAGTAACATTTTCAGAATACTTGTTCTTCCTCATGCGTTTATTTGGAGTAGATGCAAAGAAAACCTGTGTGTTCTGCTATCTCTTTTTATACTGTTGAGTATAGATGTAAGTTCTTTAAGACAAGGATATTATTATTTGTAGCAATGGGGAACAAAGACTCCCACAGTTATTTAACTGCTTGGTGCGTCCTGGGGGCAGTCTGATCTTGAAACACTAACATTGTAATAAAACATGATGATAATAGTGTCTTTGGGAGGGCACTTACTGAAATTGCTTTTGGGATGTTGTCAGGCACTTTTATTTACCAAATAGATAATAGACTATAAATTAGAGGTAGTAATTAAAAATTTGAACTTATCTGAATGAAATTTTTAAGGAGATAAGGGTATTCCTGTTCATAAAATCTACAGTGCTCAGTCAGAAAGATGACAAGCATGTGTGATTCAAGTGATCTATGATATTCTAAAGCAGCAAATCACATAGCTGTGGCATTTAGTAACAGCTATCAGGTGACAAAGAAAGATGGATCAAAACATGTTTGTACAAAACATGTCCATTATGAATGACAAGTATTAATAAGTACCACTGATTTTAATGCAAATAAGCATCACATTAATAAACATCATATTCCGCTGAGAAGCCCTTCGTATTTTAAATACGGTCTGTCCTTCTTGCCGTTGTCTCAAAGGCTGAGAGCGTATAGGTCTTAAATCCCAAGTTTCGGCCTCTCAGTCAGGATCAGTTTTTGGCCATGCCCCACCATGGCATGTCCTTGGCCACCCATAGTCTCCACAAACAGCAGCTGAAGGAAGGGGAAAATAAAAGGTGGTGGAGACCCATCCTCCAATTCCTTCCTTCAGGAGATCTGTGCATGGAGTCGGATAAATCCTATCCTCAGTCTGAAGGTTTGGGGAATGGAGAGGCTGGCTCTAACTTTCTGTTAGGCACTTAGTGTAAATGGTCAAACTTACACGGGAGAGTAGTGGTTTGAGTGGCCAGAAGGGAAAGGGCTTGGTGTTCATCTCAGGGACTGTAGGGGAGAAGATGCCTCACAGCCACACTCCATGGTGAAAAGCTGGCCAACAGTCATCAAAACAAGATTTGATGAGCTGGGGGCCTAGGCTCACCCCAGTGAATGTCCTGCTTGGTCCTCTGCTTGAAAAGGGGAAATTAATATCTTTCAGGCAAGCCTTGTGGGAAGTGGTGATCCTGTAGCTGGGGACAGAGAGAGCCCTGGCACAGGGACAGCAGGGGAAGAGGATCTGCCCCAGCTGCGCAGGGAGGAGAGCCCTTCTCTCTCCCACAGCGCTGCCCGGGGCAGTCACCTTTCCTTTCACTCAGCTTGGCCCTCACCACTCACCCTGCCACTGGGGTCTCTGGGCTCTGGTCTCATGCACCATAAGGCATCTTTCTCACCTGGGAGCATGGGTGTCCGTGCAGCGAAGACCCCCATGGGGCCTCCTCTACGATTTCCCTTGCACTACTCCCCAGTGCTCCCTGGGCAAGGAACCATTTGTGTCTCCAAATGCAGCACTGAAGCACGTACTTTGTCCCCAAGACCTGTCAGCTGCTCTCAGTGGGGAGGAATGGTCAGTGTAATTGGCACTCGGCATCGCAGACAGCGCCAAAGGTGGGCGCTGGCAGTGGCTGTGGCCCTGGGCGTGATGCTGCGAGCCGCTGGGGGAGCTGCTGCCTGCTCATGGCTGCCGCCCTCACGCCCGGCCTGGCCTTGCTGCGGCTGGCGGCCCTGCTGCGAACGCGGCAGCTTCGCACTCCCGCACGGGCTGTCTGCGCCTTGCGAGCCCCGGTGATAAATCTGCCCTGGGATTAGTCTCCAGCAGCCCTGGCAGCTGCCATTCCTGCTCAGCTCCCTGTGCAGAGCTGGCCCTGTGGTGTGCAGGGAGAGTCAAGGTGCCCATGGGCTCCATGTGCCCTGGGGAGGGCACACTGAGGCTGGGCAAGTTGGCAAGAGCCCAGCCAGCCCCACAGCCTGGGTGCTACAGCCATGGCACAGCCAGGGCAGTGCTGCAGCCTGCCTGGCACAGCAGGGCACAGAGCCAGGGACACGCCTGCTGCTGCTTTTTTGCCTCCCTCACACTCCCTGGGAAATGCACCCAGGGATTTGCATGGACCTCACCACCCTGCAGTGGAGAGGGAGTGGAGGTTCCTCCTTTGCTTTCTTTAAAATAAAAATTCAAGCCTTATTCCATACCCTCTCTGCCTCCCACACAACTTCTAATACTTGCAATTAATTCTTTTTCAGTTTCATTTTTGTAAAACACAAATGTTTCTCAGGGAGAGAAATCTGACAGCTCTTAGCTAGAGGGTGCTATATAATCCTAAAAGTAGGAAAAAAATTAAAATTAGAAATAAAAGGAGGAAAAATCAAAGATATTTTACTGTCACCAGAAACCCATGAGTGTATTTGATCTCGGGAAAAAAGTATGTTAAAATGAAGTGGAAAATCCAGAAAAGGATAATGGAAAGACAAGTGTAAAATTAGGGCCTGGTGCAGCCAGCAGGGAACCAGGGAGAGCTGAGTCCTGAGCACCACGAAGAGGTGGGCTGAGTGCTGCCGAGTGCTATTACAGGGACAGGGAGGGAGACTTCTTGCAAAGCTGGTTTTAGGTCACAAATACTTCAAAATTAGTATTTTTCCCCCTGTCAATAAGTGAAACCTACAAAAGGCAAAAGGCATCTTGTCAATGCCTTAAGTGGAAAACACCCTTTCAAGTATGTTTGATAGTGATCTGAGACACAGCTACCAGTCCCGGCAGGCAGCAGCAGCAGCCCAAACATGCTATTCTTAGACCTGGAAAGCATAAGTAGGTCAAGTTACAGTTGGTTCTTATAAACACCGTCTCCACTAAAATCAGAAATCAACATGAGGTCAGAAATTTGCAGTGTGTTGAATCAGCAAGATAGAACAGATGGGGTTGGTAGGAGCATAGTGCTGTTGGCACCAAGGTTGCTGGTTTGATCCTCCTGTGGGCCATTCACTTCAGAGTGGGACTTGATGGTCCTTCTGGATCCCTTCCAGCTTGGACTATTCTGTGATTCTGTGGGTTCATTTAGCTTCCAAATACCTGTACTTTTGGTTCATCCCCATTTTTACCAAATGTGGTTTCACTCCATATGCTATCAGTAGTTGGAGACTTCTCCCTGGCTGGGGAGGTACCATGAGCCCCCTGAAGGTCTGGAAGATACAAGACAGCAGTACACTTTGGGGATGCTTTTTATTTACACATCCTGAGGTAAAGCTAAATAGTTAATGAGATTAAAAAAATAGTTGCAACTTGTCAAGTGCCTAGTGATTGCTAATAAACACATGGCACGTGTGACTGGGCTGATTCCAGAGTAACAGGGCCTTGTTTGCCACAGCTGAGAGGGATGCACAGGTTGTGCCAGTCCACCCGAGTGCCTGACTCTTAGAAATGTAGTTCTTCAGTCATACCTGTCCTTGGCCAGTGCCAGCCAGCCAGGAGCCCTGGAAACGCGTGGGAGTGACCACTTCCAGGCCATGTTTGTCGAGCATGCATTTCAGGTCCCATTCTTCACTGGCTGCACCAAGGGCTTCCCAGGGACTGGGGCATCAATGGTGAGTGGAGGCACAGCAGGAGGCAGAGTTCTCCCGAGCAGGGCTTCCCAAGGTATCCTAGTTACCACCGCTGCTCTCCCCTGATCTCCTATGTCTTTTGGAGCTACTCACATCTGGTTGACACAACCCTGAGCAGCAGTGGGCTGCTTTTGTTAAACTGCTGGCTGGAAAGGAGGCATGAGGGGCAGCAGAAATGGGTGGGGCTGGACAGCTGAGGTGGGTGCCTGTGAGAGGCCTGTGCCAGTGTCCTGCCTGCTCCTGAGGGTGGCTATGCCTCCACCCGTGTCTGTGCTGCTCGCATAGGACACCTCCCCAGGGTCCTGGCTTCCCCAAAGCCACTGCTCTCTCCTCTGTCTGTGCTCTTGCCTCTCTTTCTTTCTGGGATGGAAACATTTAGACATGGAGGGAGTTAATTTGTAGACCAAAAAGAAGGTTTGGTGTAAAATGTGGGTAGAAAATCCAGTGTAGATTTTAATCCTGCATTCTCTTTTCCCCCTGCCCGTTTTCATCTGCTCAATTTTATTCCATATTTTATCCAGTATTTGGGTCTGGCGTTACAAATTTGTTTCTACTCTATTCCACACAAGTATTACATTACAGCTCAGGGACCTCCTTCACATCCATTTGAGCACTGCCTAATTATAGCTTGAGCTGGCCTTGTAAATAGGCACAGAATCGTTTCCAAATCATGTTCCTCTTCATCCTTTTCATTACAAAGGCAGATGGGCTGCAGTTGTTTACAGCCACCTTGGTGGAGGAACCAAGACCAGAACATCTTTATCAGCACTGAGCTCATACTGATTATGAAAAAAGCATCCATGCTTGATTGCAGACAATGAGAAGGGAAGAATACGCCAAAAGGAGGTTTTCAGATAAGCCTGATAGGCAGGGAAATGTCTGGAGACTGATCAGTGAGCTCTTGACAGAAAAGACTGAGGCTTAGCTGAACCTGAAATGAAAGAAGGATCTCTTAATTGTGAGTCTGAGCCCTTTCCCTGATACTGCAACTGAGTCAATGGACTGATTTAATTCCTTGCCCTTGTTAAAACAGATTCAAAGTTCTGACATATTTGGGATCCCATTATCAACCAAAATCCCAGTTAAATCTTAAAGAACTTCAGTTTTCAGTTGGTATAAATGTGTCAAGTCCTGTGATTCATAACGATTTTCACAGTGTCTTTGAAGTTTCCCTTGCAGCTCCAGCATGAAGAAGCATATTAGCAAACAGGAATACTCTACTTAAACTGAAAATCTTATGTGCATATACTGTAGTTAGAAGTGCTTGACAATAGGAGTCCTGAGGTGCAAAGCCATCAGGCAAATGACCTCCTAACCCAGCAATTTGTGTTTCACCTTTCAAGAAAATGTTGTGGTTTCCAGGTCCTAATTCAAAGGGCAGCAACAATATCACTGTTAAGTTCTCATGTAGCCCTTGGCTATACTGCAGCTTTTAATGTAGGAATAAAATTGTACTTACATATTAGCTGACACAAGGTACAGCTACAGCTTGGATAGATCCTGCCTATGTAACTGAATATATCTTTCATTATATCCTCCAGGCTGCTCAAGACCACTGATGGCAGTGTTTAGAAGACTGGCAAATCACACCAACTTAACTCTAAAATGAAATCGTCCGCTAAATTTATTCATTAGCAACACACTTGCAAATGGGTATTTCTGGCACCATATTAAGCATTGCCACTACACAGAGGGAAGTCTTAGTCCCTGACAGTCATAAAATTAACAGTGACTGTATGATACCACAGAGAAAACAGTTTGCACTGCTGGCTACAGTCTTGGTCATTCATAATCACCGAGGTCCTGAGAGTTCATCGGAAAGATAACTCAGAGCACAGGTGGTCTCTTTCTTCTCTGATTTTCCTTGTTGATACCTTATGTTTTCATGCTATTGACCCTCTCCAAATAGGGGCAGAAGGTCTCCTCTCTTCCTGATGCCACTTGTACTATTTTCTGTTGTCTTGCCAACAGTTCTTATCCCATATATTTCTATGCCCCTGTGCTTCTCCTCTCTCTGGGCAAAGAACTATTTGTGTATCCAACTGTTTTTTTTTACCGGGGTACCTCCGATGTGCAACTACAGCTGTCTTTGCCCCTTTGATGATGACTTTGCTCACATGCTTTTGCAAAATTGTGCTTACCAATGCCATCCCACTGTGACAAAATACTTGCATGCAGTTGGTAATTGCCTTATTTTAGTGTCCAAGTTGAAGGCAAGTTATCACTGATGTTATCCTGACTAGTGCATGTCTCTTCTATAGGTGTCAGGCCTCTGTTTTGACTACACTGTACTGATAAGGAGCAACCCAACCAATGCTCCCTCTGCAAGGACATGCACTTCTGTAACTGAGGTGTTAAAGAATATGGTACTGAAGCAGACACCACAGCAGTCAAAAGAATCCCAAAAAACCAAACGCAAAATAGAATCGAAAGAACCAGATTAACAAAAACCAGCACGGGCTAAATCAATTAGAAACTGTTATCATAATTTTTTGGTAGTAAGTTCAACCTCCTGCTTCTGGCAAGACCACCCTGGCTGCAAGACATTTGAGGCTCATTGACAATCCCTGGGAGCCTTTTCTCTATATATCTTTATGGAGTACTTTGCCCTCACTTTGGTTGACTTCTGACATCCTCCTGGAGGTTTCCAGCTGGTACCAATGCTACAACAGGCAAAACGGTGGTCCAAAGGGCAACACCTTCCTTAACTGACCCACCACCAGGACGGGACTCTGAGCAAAGAATGACATTGAAGACCCATGGGAAAATGGCCAGTGATCCCAAAATTAAACCTGTCAGATGAGCTGTGGTGATGATCGTCGGGATCTGAAGAGGGACTGAGACAGAACTGAATCACTCCAGATCCAATGTATCTCTTCAAATGATTCAAGCCAAACAACAATATGTTCCTGTATGTTGCCCACACTCATCACGCTCCAGCGTTTGGCTCCACGGTCTGAACAGAGAGCATGGGTTGGCATCAGATCTCACTCAGAGGTCTCCAGGGGTGCCACCTGGTTCTCTTGGAGCCCATTTATTGATCTGTGCATCTGTGTCCCCACGCCTCCAGGAAGAGGGTCCTCGCTAAATTCAGTGGTGTCACTGGTGGCTGCTGTGACAGCTGCTTGTCTGGAGTGCAATGAGAAATGACTGCAGCATTCACGTGGGAAATAAAAGACCTGGAGTCAGTTTCCTCAGCCTAGGGAAGAGCAAGTGTGCTTCTCCCAGTACAACTTGTGAGGGATGTTTTTCACCCAGTGCTGCAAAATGCAGCATTCAAGCCTCATGGGATGACAGGGACTTGGGTTGGGGGGGATGGGGGTGACAGGACAGTAACTGAGGTGCAAAGTGTCCTTGACCTGGCTAGGCTGAATATGTGGGACCAGACTGCAGGAACACAGGGCCACGGTCCCTCCCTTTGGCTCTGAGGGCTGTGGTACATGGTATCACCCTGCTGTACACAGAGCAAGGGTTATGAACCCATTTCATGTACTGCTTGAACATGTGGCTTCTGGCTAATGGAATGGAAAGCTTCTAAAAAGCTTGAACTGGTTACACTTCAGCTGTATTGGCATTTTCGTGATATTTCTTGGACTACAGAAAACCTCTCTATTGGTCAGTGGCAAAATCTCAAATGGCTGGAACAAGACTAGATCCATTTTTTCATTAAGGGCATCACCATTTGAGTATAACATGCCTGCATAACAATTTGCCTGTGGCCTGATTCAGCAAAGCTCAAGTGCACTCAACTCTGAGTGAGAAGAGCTATTCTGAAATCAGCAGCTGACTCACGAACAGCTAAACATGCACTTAAGCACTTGTTGGGATGCTGCAGCCTGGCTCCTTGCCTGCGGGGACCTTGGCGCCCAGCCAGGCCGGAGGTGGAGGGAATGGACACCCCCCACCCCCCGAGTTGTACATTTATTATATTATCACTTTTTTGCCACTAGGCAGAAAAGAGGTTGAGATCCAAGAGCCAGTGGCACTGGGGAATTTTTCCTTCCCTGTCCTGGCTCCCTTCAGTTCCAAATGGGAGTGTGGCTCTCAAAAGGTTCCCTCCTGTAGTGTCAGCTGGGATACAAGCACCCAGCAAGCTGCACACCCACATTCCTTCCACTGTATAACACAGGCACTTACTTAAATGTCTTAAAACACTCAGCATGTAAGTGAAGAGGTATTTTTTCAGGCCCAGAACACTCACAGGGAGGTTTGTTTTTGTTGCTTACTTTGATTTCATCAGCTGTGTCAGTTTTGGGGTTGCCTCTTAGTAGGCAGAACAGGGCTGAAGGTGACAGTGGATTATTTAATCCGTGCCCTCAGAGAAGAGTTATCTAGTCCTCCTAATCCTTCTTCACGTGTTCTCTTGATTTCCACGCCTGGAAGAGTAAGAGCACCAAATGTTAGCCGAAACATTATACTGCAAGATCCTCACTGTAGAAATAATTCATCCAAACAAGTCCTTCTGGGATTAGGTAATGCCCAGCCAGTCCTTAATGAGATTTTGAAGCAAGAGCTGACAGGTGTCCTGTGACAGGGATGGATGCACATTCCAGGGATAGCTGTGGGGGGAGCTTTGGAGCCCCAGACCCAAGGCAACAGTGGCATGATGTTGCCTTGGCCACGTTGTCAACAGTGGGCTCTGGCTGTACATTGTGCCTTAGCTGTTTGAGACCACACAACTCGTCCCAGGAAACCTGCCAGGCATCATGACTGCCCTGGAACAGGGCTGGTGTGAATATATAGAACTGCGAGCTGTGAGGAATACTTGAGATGCTGCCACAGCAAGGACTAATGACTGAAAAGGAAAACTCTGCTTGAAATTCAGGGTCTGTGAAGATTAGCTTTCAACCCTCTATAAACTATTGGAATCTATCCTTTGCCTGTCCATAAACACCAAGGCCTTCAGATTATCTCCTCACAAGAATGACATGCTCCAAAGGTCTGGTAAAAGTCTCATATTCACAATTGTAAAAAAAATCACAGTCCCAACAGGGAAATCTTGCTACCTAGAGCAAGAGCAGGGAATCTGTGGTTGGTATGTTTCTTTTTGAAAAAATAATATTTGAAATAGACTTTAAAAAACCCCAACTTTCTTAGATTGTTACAGAAGACATTTACAGTACATAAAGTATATGAACAAGGCAAATATTTTTAGATGCATGACTTTGACAAGTGAGACTGATCCCAGCAGCGTTTAGATTGCAATTTTTAAGCAAATTTATCTCAGTTGCAATAAAGGGGTTAGTGGTGAATCCTGCATGAACTCCAGGCTTCCTATCTAGACTCCCTTTCCTCCTTACTGAGAGCATCTTGTGCCATGGCTGTGTTCTTTCTGTACTCAGGAAGCAGGTTTGTATTGGAATAAAATGCTTATAACAGATGAGGGTTATTTTGGCATCTTTAATGGTGTCTAGTTACAAAAATATTCCTTCTGGTTCTTCTCCATCTCCAAGCTGGAGATGGAAGCAAAAGTTGGAAGCAAAAGAAGTTACTTTTCTAGTTGTTTGGACTATGCTAAAAAGAAATGTAAACATCTTGTGCTCATACATATCTACACGGCTGCTTTTTCTCTATTCATCTCCACCTGAGACTGAAGCAGGTGGCCTGTGAAAGTTGGAGAACTCAAGCTGTATTAAGGAAAAGTTGTCCCAGCCCTTCAGCACTCTCAGGAATTTCTTCTTGGGTTTTCTGGCCTCTGCGGATACCACCAAAGCTGTTTCAGTCCTGTGTAGAGTTGAACTGCAGCACGACTCTTCTTTGAAAGTGCTGGACACGCAGGGATCCTTGTGCTCCTGTGAAAGGCTTGGCACTGATCTCATGAGCTTGGCTTGGGAAGCCTCATCCCCATTCCTGGGGATCTGCAGGTTAGACCCTCCCCACAAGGGGTGCTTGGGACCAAGGCAGACATCTGCCCCAGCACCACCCTGCTGTCCACAGCGGCCTGCACTGGCTGACATCTCACAGAAGAGTCTCCAGAGATTCTGAGTTTGGCCTTTCTCCCCACTGACTGCTGGGGCATCTCAGAAAGATTTGCCTTGCTGGGCTGAAGTGGTGCTTTGGCTGTGTGCACCTAAATCTTCATCATACAGACAGGTAAGCAAAAAAAAAATTATGCTGGCTTTCTGTATATGTCTTTCTCATCTTTCCCCCCCTCCCCCACCCTGTTCTCTCCTCTGGGTTTATCTAGGAATAAAAAAGAGTCGATACAATTTTTTCATTGTCCATGAACTACTTACAGCACACAGCTTTCCAGTATGCCCTTTATCAAATGGAAAGACTATAGCTTGGTCTTTAGTGATACTCAGATTTGAAATTCAAAGAAAAGAACTTGCTGTCTATAAAGTAAACAAATAATGCTTTTGAATGGAAAAAAAACCCAACCTTTTTTTTTTTTAATAAGCAATATTTTCAGGCTTTTCTCTTTCTGTCTCCTGAATAAAACATCCAACACCTTTTCAAAGAATTTTTTGTCCAAATGAAATAAGTAGACCTGAAAATATTTTCCATTTTTTCGCAATAGCTTGTCCTGCAGGTCCATCCAGTTTTCACAAGAGTGTGAAAGGTCCAAGAGATGGACAGAATAAGTATTGCTTGAACTAAAAACATGACAGAGTCTCTCTGGATTTCCTGGGGTTTAAATCAGGCCCCAGAGGGAGGTTTTTTGCCAGCTGTGATGTTTCTCCCTGAGTTCACTGCAGCTACAATTTGCAGTAAACATTAACTGCTTCTCTACTGCAATTTTCACATTTGTCCAGGAACACATTATAGGAAAACTAAGAAATAGTACAGTATTTACAGATCAGATGAATTTATGTAAATTCATCACCTCAGTGAACTGTTCTTAGGAAAGATAATGAGAAATAAACTGTGAATAATTTGTCCCCAGTCCTACAAAGAGGAAGGTGGGAGAAGAGGCATTTTAAAATCTCACTCAATGTGTCAGCGATTTTCTCCAGGCTTTTTTAGCTCAAATGGTTTTTAGCAAAATTAAAAAAAAAAAGGTGTTAAAATAAGTCTTTTCCAGAAGTTTTCAGAAAATGTTTCTAATAGAAAAAGGTGCATACAAACCCCAGTGCAGCTAATTTAATACTCTTAACATTTTGTGGTAGCTGGGATTATGCAGAATGAGGAAATTATGCAGAATGAGTAAAAGCCATCAAAGCACATGGACCTGCCTCCTCTAACTGCCTTCCTGCCACCAAACTGGTTTTAGGTTATAATGTGCTAGCTAGGCTGAAAGGCTGGTGAGAAATTAGGGGTTGCCACTCTGCTTGCATTATCTTTCCATGGCAGAAACCAGGATATTCCTGTGGTGAGGTGTGCCTCCTATCAGCAATTCCCACTTGTACAGCACATTACCCTCTAGAAACACTTGAAATTAGGAGAGTAGCTATTAATGATTTGCTTCCTCCGACATGCGTTGATTAGTGTATCTAGAATGTAAGCAGGAAAATGCCATAAGATTTCCATAGTTTGGCTTTCTGAAGTTGCCTGACTTAGCTTTGACTTTTATAACACCATGAAATCATAGCATAGACTCCATGGGTACTGGGCAATTCCCCAAGGTCCCGTTTGCGCGCTGCTTCCAGAGGGCACTGCAAAGACATCTGAGTTCCTGAACACCCTCCTGTGTTGGGGTGGTGTGTTCGCAGCGTGGGTGCAGCATCGGTGCCGTGCTGCTCTGCCTGTGCTCAGCCCAGGGCTGCTGCCTGCCCTCCCTGCACCGCAGCAGCGCTGCCTGTGGGGTGCCCGAGCTGAGCCGTGCTCTACCTTGTGCTGCTCCAGCTGCCCCAGCTGCGACTCTCGTCTCTTCCTCCCGTGGGAAGTGCATATCAATCATCAACATGAGAGGCTGGATGGATCCACAGTCCAATTTAGGAAGGGGATGTTCTTGTAGCCTGCATGGATGTACAAAAGCCAGGGACAGTCAAGTCCCTCTTGAATTCCCCGGAGAAGGCAAGACTGTGTCTTTCCTTCTGAGTCGCCAGACCTGCTTGGGTCTGGCATCTCCTTCCAGAGCTGCACATGTGGCCACGGCCAATCCCGTGCCTGAGTGGCCCTTGGCACAAGGGGCTTCTCGGCTACGTGCATATGTACTACACATCCAAGCGGCAGAGGAGGGCGGTGGCTTTCCTTCAGAGCTGCTCTTTGCCGCACAACAGTGACCTTACAGTATTTCTAGTGCTTCATTAATTCCGGGGGATGACGTCCTATTAGACCTCCTCATCATATTCCAGAAGTTTATTTCAGAAATATTACATGGACTGTAAGTGGGACAGCTGTTCCCTTGTGGCGCTGTTAATAGCATGGATCCCCTTTGTCAGGAGTCCCGGAGCTCCTGCTGCTGCTCCTCTCCCAGGCTCAGTTTAACGCTTTGCTTTTTATCTCAGCCCAAAAGAACTCAAATGAAGGTCCAACAAGGTGTACCAGGTGAGGAGGCTTGGAGAGCTGGACAAGGGGCAGGAGCAAGGGCAGGTCAGGCTACTCTGAGGCTGACCAGCCTGGCACAGTGTTAGTCCTGCGCAGCTGTGCCTGTGCTACTACATAAAACAAACCAGGGCCATCATTTGCCCTGAGAGGGGGAGCTATGGCCCAGCTGCCCTGCCCATAGCTCTCTTGCCTCTTAAGATGGGATGATCATATCCAGACTGCCTCCGGTGCAGGGTCCCAGTGTCATGCTGCAGAAGCTGTGCTTGGGGACATGCCGCTGTGGGGCTCGGCCTGTGTGTCCTGGGTGGATAAATGGTACCTTCGGAACTAGTGGGAAGCACAGAGGTGGAGGTCATCTGTATGGCAAAGCGGGGAATCTCTGGGGTTTTAGAGGGGAGCAGAGCCCTCCACTCCTCCAGTGTGCCTGGACATTTTGCTGAAAAGACAAGGAGCAGCAGAGACACAGTCCTGACAAATTTATGGGCAGGTGAATCCTGCCACATCTTTTTTTTTCAAACTGGAGCTTAGCTAAATTTTCAGCAATCCAGTAAATAAGGATTTGCACCTAGCCATGTGTGAAGTGTGGCAAGCTGTGCATTGTTCAGTAAAAGGGCTTGTCTCCTACAGGGGATACTTTTGGGTTTATGGTAAACCTGGTGGGACTGAGATCAAATAATACAACACATCTTTTTCCTCACTTGCTATGTCATGTGCAACCTGATAACCTGTGATGGGAATTTGAAACTTCTGAATAAAGCACAACAGAAAGGGAATACAAAATACAGAGCAGTGAATGAGACAGATGTGCAGAGCTGGTGGGCACTGGGTCTAATTTCAGAGGAACAAATTCCCTTCCTCCATGAGGACAGGGCTCGGTGGATACCAAGTACGTCATGAAGTCCCTCAGGGTGGGCACTGGGGATGCTGCAGACAGATGGCTCCAATTTTTGTCTCTGTTGTGCACTCAGAAGGTCAGTCACAAAACTCATCACCTCCTGCATGTCTTCTGTGATGTGTTTTGGACAAGACATGCACTAATGAGATTGCAACCCAAATCCAAGGCTGTATTTGTAGGTGGGACCAGCAATATTTCTTGCTGAGATTATGGTCATTTTACAGGCATCAGCCTGCTAAAGTGCCAAAGGTGTTTATGAAATTCGTAGCTTGAACAATTAAGAAAACCTGGGTCTGAGTTGAGTGGTTATGGATGAAGAACAGAGGACTGTTGTGAGGGAAGGAAAGCAGCCCAACTAATCTGATTTTAGAAACAATCTCTGCATAATGAAACTGGAATGGTCTTTTTGTGCTCTTGCCTACTGCATTTTTAAATCTGTAACTGTCTGAATTTCTGCTGAAGAAGGGATTTTGTGATTGGTTGGTAAAACCCAGTTATTTATACAATCATGTTTTTATTTGCAGTCTTCTGCCCAAAATGAAATGTATTTCCCTGACATTTCTAAACCAGCTTTGTTATGCCTGGTTAGTGCAGTAAAGCCAGAAGCACCAGCCTTGGCCAGCAATCACAGTAAGTCCCATTTTGGGTACCACTGCTGACCAAGTAAAAACTGATGGTGGGGTCAATCATGCTCAAAAATATTTGTTGCTGGATGCAGAAAGCTCTGTGCCCTACATCTCTCTCTAGCTGTGTTCAGCTGTGTTCTGTCTGGATGTGGTCTCTGAGTCCTGCCAACCTCACTGTAAGTACTTGGGGCCCAACAGCATTTTCTAAGTCACTATGACTTGTCTGTCACCAGTTTCCCTGAATTTGAATGGGGCTCTGCTTGGCCACTTTTCCCTCCAACGAAGTTTTATAGACTGTATTTGTTGAGAGTACTCAAGGGGCAAGACCTTCTGTTACTTCCAAGTTGAATGGCTTGGGAGACAGTAAGCAGGCAAAGGCGTGCAGTCATGCCTCTGGGGGTGGGGAGCAAGCAGGCTCCTTGGCTCAGAGTATCCTGTGCATCCTGCCCTCCTTGGATAACACACACTCCTTGGCTGACATTTCCCCAGCACCTTCCGTTCTCTCAGGCTGGTCATACCCAAGCCACGTGCTGGCAAACATCAGAAAATAATTGGCACAGAACCAATAACTTCTTGTTATGAGGAGGACTGCATGTAGAAAACAACACAAGCTACCAAGGTTCTTGTGCCATTATTGGCCAGGTAATCATCAACAACTTCAACCCTTGTCAGTGTGTTGGGGTGGAAAAACTGAACTTTAGCTCAAGCTAATGAAGCAACATCCCTCTAATGTTTCCTGGAATAACAAGTTTCTTGTCTGACCTGGCACAGATTGCTGCTTCTCTCCAAAAGCATTACAAGCCCCATGGGAGCTCTGCAGAGGATCAGTGTGATTCCCTGGCTGCTCCTGCTGGATTAAGAGATCCTTCTATTATCCAGGGTTGACACAGGTCAATGTCATGTCATCCAGCCTGAGCAGTCTATGAGGTGTCAGATGGTTGCTTAGGTCCTATGGGCAAAGTACTGATCTTGTTAATATTATCAAATCAAGTCAAAGAGTGCACTTGCACTCCTGACCCTCTCTTGCAGGGAAGAGTTACAATCATAAAATCATTTAGGTTGGAAAAGACCTCTAAGGTCACTGAGTCCAACTGCTGACTCAGCACTGCTGTGTTCACCACTAAACCATGTCACACCAACCCCTGGTGACATACCTACACATTTTTAAACATCTCTAGGGATGACAACTCCACCACTTTCCTGGGCAGCCTGTTCCAATGCTTGATAATCCTTTCAGTGAAGAAATTTTTCCTAATAAAATCTAAACCTCCCCTGTGGCAATTTGAAGCCATCTCTTCCTGTTCTGTCACTTGTTACCTGGGAGAAGACGCCAACCCCCACCTGGCTGCACCTTCCTTTCAGGCAGCTGTAGAGAGCAATAAGGTCCCCCTTGAGCCTCCTTTTCTCCAGGCTAAACACCCCCAGCTCCTTCAGCTGCTCCTCACAGGACTTGTGCTCCAGACCCTTCCCCAGCTCCGTTGCCCTTCTCTGGACACGCTCCAGCTCCTCAGTGTCTTTCTTGCAGTGAGGGGCCCAGAACTGAGCACAGGATTGGAGGTGTGGCCTCAGCAGTGCCGAGTACAGGGGGACGGTCACTGCCCTGGTCCTGCTGGCCACACCATTGCTGATCCAGGCCAGGATGCCATTGGCCTTCTTGGCCACCTGAGCCACTGCTGGATCATGTCCTATGATGGGTAGGAGTTCATTCTTGCCGACACTTTAGCCAGACCACCTACCTGGAAAGTGTCTCCTGAAAGCTCCAGAAGATGGCAGATAACACATCTTCTAATAAAGAAGAACTGGAAGATACTTCAGAGGGGCAGGTGCCAGAGGTGCCCTGAGCCAATGCTTTCAACACAGCACTTTCAAGCAGAGCACCTTGTAACCGTGAAAGTTTTGCACTGTGCAAAATGGGTAGCACTGAGGAGCACACCCAAGGGCGAAGGGAAGGTGGGGCTCCAGCCCGGCTCCAGCTGCCATAATCACTGAGTGCACACTGGCAGGTCAGCTATTCACTGCCACAGGAGTATGCCCATGACCTGATCCAAAGAGAGTCATGCTGACAGCAGGTTTGGTAGTGCACAGGTTTGATATTAGCAGTTACCTTATCAAGCCCTGAGAGGGTAAAACAAGCAGTTTCCTATTCCAGGGAAGGGAATGAAAGATAGCGTATTAATAGAGGAAGGGAAGGAAAGGTATGATAGCTGAGCAGGGAGTGGATCTCCTCTTTGCCCCTTAGCCATATAACACTTGAGTCTGTGGGCATAAGTGTGGGTGACTCTGTGCTGCTCACTTGCTTCTCTCTGCAGTTGTACACCCTCAGGTAATGAAGTCTCCATCTGTTCATGCAGAGATGTGTTAATTGATTTTGTAGAAAGCAAAAAGTGGATTTAACTATTCATCAGTGGTGCACAAACTGTGATTACTAAGACAAGAAGAGAGTAAAGAACATTTATCACAAACAACAGAGGAAGCTTAACCTTAGTGATGCAGCTATCTAGTGTTGAAAGACTTTGCTTCCAATACATTACTGGTCAGTAGTCCTGTTAAAAGTTATGGTTCAATCTTAACACTTGTCTTTCCAAGACGTTTGCCCAGCAAAACAGGCTGGGAGAGCAATTATAATTGATGTGGATTTTGACTAAGTAAGAGGAAAGAAGAAGCACTGGCGGGGTCTGGGCTGAGGGTGCTGGTTTGGACTGTTCCACTAATTTGGCTGTTCAAACTTTTTTCTGGATTAAATCCTGACAGTCTCAAAGGGTTTTTCAGCTGCATTTCACAGCCTGGAACAAGCATCTGAGTCCTGGAGAGGGAAGGGGTTACTGGATTGTTGAGAGTATCCATGTTTTACTTCTTCTCATTTATTCCATATAAGTACATTGCTCTGAGAAAGAATAACAATTTCTTTTCATTAGTCAGTTACAAAACTCTGGTCTACATTGTCTTGAGTCAGGGTTTATTTCAGATTTCATCCCACTTACACAGGGTCAATGACTGATGTAATTAGAAAGTCATTGGAGACCTCTTGACTCTCTTTGGCTGTGTATAAACACCTCAAAAATGAAGGGTGAGTCCATGCTGAGAGAGGATTTTCTCCTGCCTTCCCCCACTATCAAGTCAATCCAGCCCTTATTAGCTCTGTTTTTCCTAATGAACACCAAGCAGTGCAAGCAAATCCTTTGGGTTCAGCTCAGCCCCTGCTAAAACCCATAGCAAGATTTCTGTGGAATTAAGTGAGAGAAGGATGAGATCCGTCATGAGCTTTTCTTGCTAGGTAGTACTGGCTTTGGATTTGTTGCAATGGATAATAATACTGAAATGTGAGTGTCAGCATCTCTGCAAAGGGTATTTGTGGTAGTGGTGGGCTAGAAGAGATGTTTTAGGTCCTGTTTAGTGGCTGTTTATCTATTCATCACATGCCTTTACATTTGTAGAGAGCACCTAAATCTTGCAGAAGCATTAGGTCTTCCAGCCCTGTTGGCTTCCCCCGGTCTCAGGCATTGTCTGAGGGTTCTTGTCTACAGCATCCAGAAACTCAGACTACTGTAAAATCCAGTATCTAATTGATGGTGAGTGCTAAATTGTGCTTTACCAGGGCTCATGCCATGAAGCATTTATAAACATGAACTTTTGTTGTTTAAATTCAACAATACTCCTGGTTCTAATACAGATACCCAGCTTAGTGTGGTTTCCTCTTTACCAGTCCTGAGCTGGACCCAGAGCTCACCCCACACATTCTCTTTTGCAGACCCCCATGCTTCTTTTTCTTGATTCCTGGATGAAAGTATGTGGCTTGCTATGTATCTCTGAGCTCCATAACTCCAGAAGCAGGGCAGTTGCTTTCTATTTGGTTTTCTATTTGTTTTTCTATTTCTTGGTGGGATTTGGGGGTTTTTTGGGGTGTTTTTTTGTTTGTTTGTGGTTTGGTTTAGTTTTCATTTTTGTTTTTTTTCTCCTTCAGACAGGCTCCAGGCTAAGGCTTCAGCTTGCTGGTTCTGTTCACATGCTTCTCTGGGTGTCCCTAGGGAAGAACAATTCCTTTCCATGTTCCCAGGAATGGGCTGTCTGTTTTCTTACAGTGGATGCTGGGCTATATAAAATGCCTAGTGCTGGTACTTACTTCCTGATGATCTTCTGACTGAGGGTGAGGTCCCACCATGGTGACTTTTGGTTTTTTTGGTGTTTTCGTTTGTTTGTTTGTTTTTGTTTGGTTTTTTTTTTCATTTAACCAATGCACTGTTTTTGAAACAGTGCACTGTTTTGTCAAAGAGTTTGCTGTTGGTGTTAGTAAAGTAGTGAGAATGGGAGGGAATGAAAGCTTGTACTAACAGGCAGGGCATACCCACAATTTCTTGCTTATTTGAGTGGTATTTGAGAACTCAGTTTGGCCAAGGTTTAGTCAGAATTCCAGGGTTCTTCCTTTGTTGGATTCAGGTGGGGCTGTCAAAGGATTTGTTTCCCAGGCGTACTGAAAGTGGCGCCCTCCACTCCTTTCTGGCTGTGCGTGCACAGGCTGTCCCCCGGCAACACTCTCCTTCAGTAGTGCCTGTCCTTCAGGACAGCCCCCATCACCCCTCTGAAGCACACCCCTCTTTGTATTCTTACAGCCAACCAGGGGTGTTTAACACTCCCCTGTGACTGCCACAGCTTTGTCATGAGGATTTGGGCAGGCCATTGTCTGTCTGAGGAGAAATAGTGCTGCTTTCTTGAAATGCAGCACCTGCTCCATGGCATCTGTGTTTGCTGTTCCGTGGTAAATATGACAGAGGCGGAGGCACCACACAGCACACCCGGGGAAAGGGCAGCCATGTGCCTTGCAAGTTGCAGCAGAGATGGGCTGGGAGCTTTCAAAGGCAGGTTCATCAGCCCACAGCCCTGCAAAACCACACAAACGCTGCTGGCTGGAAGTACCAGGGTGTGTTGGCACAACAGCTGGTGGCTACTTAGTAACCAAAGGCAAACCTTCTTCTCAGGAAGGGGTTACAGGCTGCCTTGCAAGTGATTTCAGAGATGCAAGAATTCACACAACAGCTGTATGGGTTAAGTTGAAAGCTTGTCACATACCAGTAGTGCTGATAATGTTGTTCACAGAGATAAAAATTGTATTTCTTCATGGTGCCAGGACATAGTTTGTTGAAGACTCACTTCTTTCCATGGAAGAGATCAAACCAGGCTGTAAGTGCACAGATGCCTCACTCTGTGCTAGAGAAAAGGGAGAACATGACTGACATCAATGGAAACTCATGGCCTGACTCCTACTCAGAAGTTACTTTACAATTACTTACAAAGTTGCCCCTTTATTTTATTTTTAATAGAGATAAGCACCCTATCTTTGCTTATATGCCCATTTACCAGGATGCAACCAACAGGTTGTAGGTTCACAGCCACCCTTGTTGCTCTGTGTCCAAACCTGTTCCAGGACAGCTGAACCCTTTGCAGGAGACTTGTGACATGTCGATAGCTACAAGGGCGACAATAATTCTTGATGCAAAAGCATTGAACACCAAGGCCTGAGTACAGAAATCTGCACTTCTCTGCCTCTGTCTCTGACCCTGCTGCACCAGTCTCTCCTCCACCACCTGTAGAAATTTCCTGCACCACTCAGAAATTACTTTAAAAAAGATTGATTTTGTTTCTGATTTGAATGTGTTCTTCTTCCACTGCAGTTTCTGCCCTCAATCCCTCTCATGTATTTTCTTACTAGTTTGCAGATTGTTTTTACTTTGAAGCACTGCTGACTAGATTTTTGATCTGTTCTGCTAACACGTTATGCCTGTGGACAGCAGTCTGCTGGTTCAAGCATGAAACCTCATAAATGGCATTCATCAGAAGACAGACTCTTTACTGATGTGGCAGAGGTCATAACTACTGTGCTTCTGAAGATGTTGCCGATGCAGAGGTTCATATTCCCAGGGATTTAATGTGCTCCTGCCTACTCTGTCTGCCCAAATGACAACTCTGTCTGGCAGCACATTTTAAGGTGGTATGGAAGAGTATGGCCTCTGTAATCTGCATGTCTGTGACCTTGATCCTGATTGCTGAAATTCACTTTACAGGCATTTAAGCTCAAAACCCTCTCCATAGCTTCCCCAGTATAGTCTGGACCAGGAAGTGCAGCGATAGCATATCCCACTGCATTGCCATGAATTCCCTGCTAGCTTTTAGTTAAATTCCTGGAGAAACTCATTAACTTCGAGGTCTGACATTTAGCATCATGGGGGAAGTTGCCTTTTAATGGTTTTCTGTAAAGCCCTGTGAAAGACAAAGCCTGTGCCCCAGAATTCAGCTCCATTCAGAACAAGTGGGATGTAAGAATATAGGAGCCAAGATGTAAAATACATCCATTTTTGTCTAACTTTCAACAGCATTTTTGCTTAATTCCACCCGTGATATTTAATCACCTAATGCTGTTCACTGCTCGATTGTCCCTGGAGTGACTGGGTCACCGCTGTTGAAGGTGAATTGATGTTTTCTTCACTCTTGACCTGACATTTAAATTTTGTTTGGGACAGCCAGCTGTAAATGTTTAAAATTAAGGCCTCCTTTGCTTTATCCTTCTTATCTTACCTCTCATTTGTGGTGCTTTAGAAGTAATTTCAAGTTTTCTTCTTTCCCCTCTGTGTTCATGGTTGCACGTGATCTTTTATTGGTCTGACTGCATTGCCATAGAGGGTTGTAGTTTGGCTCACAGGGCTGCAACATTTGCCTAGTTGAAAATGTTTTAAAGAAATAAAAGGAGTATCTTCTGAAGCCTAAAATTAATAAAACAACAGCCAAACCCTAAGAAAAATATTATGAGAACAAGTATAAAAATAAATGAACTCTGACAGAGGATGAGGAATCATGCTGGCAACAACTATAAACATCTGTGTGACTCACGGCCCATACTTATACATACATATACTGCATTTGGTAAGAAAGGTAATGCTGAGAGCAAAAATGAACACAATATCCTCTAACTGTGTAAGAATGGCTTTGAAAGATTATATGGTACTTCATTAGTAGGCTGGGAAGAACGTGAGATAGTAACAGCAACTTTAAATATAGATTGGAGCCTTAAGTTTGAGTATGCAAGGCATGAAAAAGGAGCTTTGGCATAGCCCCATGAAAGCTGAGAACATCCAGATCAGTCAGAAAAGGAACAAAAAGTGACAATGATTAGCATTTAAAGTAAAATGACTACATTCATTCTCTTTCTCTCCTTTCTGCTTTCCTAATCTGTACTAAATCACTTGAATAAATAAACCAACCTTTAAAGATTCAGCCTTTAAGGTCCTTATGCTTTTTGTTCATAAAGAGCAGGAATAAGCAGGGTTTTTTGGGTGGGGGGGAGTGTTGGGTGGAGAGGGCAGAAGTTTCAACCTCTGGCAACCTCAGACTCTAATCTGTGTCGAGTTGAAGTCAGATGTTCAGACACTGGTTGGATTCACTGTTGACATCCAGGCACATTCCACAGCTATGGGGTGTTTATTGGACCACCTAGTCAGTGCTAAGCCCTTTTTTTTTTCACAAGTCTCTCTCTGTGTGTGTACATATGTAATATATAGGTACATCCTGTCAGATGACATCAGAAGTAAATGTAATATAATTTGGCTCTACTAAAGTTGCTATGGTCTAGCTCTGTCAATCAAAAAGTGTTTCTTGGTTACATGCTCTCACTTCTAGCAAATGAGCTGCCTTCAGTTTGTTGATGGGCTCAGAAAAGTTACTTTCCTTACTATACAGAATATTTTAATTTGCTATATAATTTTTACAATATTGAAAGTATGTAGCGTGTTGTGTAGAGAAGCTCAACTATGAACAAGTTGCCTGATCTAGAATTATTAATGGAATGAGCAAGAGGGAGTCATAAATCCAGCTTGTTTGTAGTCCCTATCTAGCAATCCCAGTAGACTGAATCCCAGATGTTTGAGGATATCTAGGCAAAGATCATGTAACATTTGCTGTGTTTCTATATGCTTCTCCTGGATTTCCCTACCAGTCAGTGTGTTGGGTTAAATGAGTTTTGTTCTGGTTCAACAATGAATTCTTGTGATCCTAGATGGTCATCCATGGTCTACTGCACAAAAAATGAGAGAAGTATCTGTGCCTGTAGAGGTGAGTTAGGGTGTTCATTGTGTGTGCTGATTAGTGACATTTATAGAGCTGTTTCCCTGCTTTGAAGAAGGGAATTTTTCTAGCTATTGTGCAGGACACGGGAAGAGGAGGAAGGGGCTCTCTGTCAGTGTGGAAGTGCAAGTACAGGCCTGAGGACCAGAGCTGGTGGGTTCTAGGTTAAAAAATATACTTTTTGAGTTTTCTGTTAGCAGAGTAAAATAAATAGAGAGTAAAATAAATCCCAAGGTTTCCATAGCCCAAGGGGAATATTTGGGCAGTGCTGTGTAACATTCAATAATTAGGGTGAATGGCATTCAAATGTTTCACCATTTTTCTGGTGAAGATTTATGTGATTCAAGGTGAAGTAGATGAGGTATTGCATGAGAAATCCCCAGATTTCTGCTTCAGAACATGCCAAGGGAGGAAATAGTATAGGATAGGCTCATGATAGTCATAATCTTGCTTCCCTCTGGCTAGAAGGAGCATTTTCAACCTGGATTTCCCAAATCCCTGTAGATGTGGGATGTTTGCCCAAGTTTTCCTTGAAAGGATGGCTCAGCAGAGCAAGCATGGTAATAGGACCCTACAAACCTACTTAGGCACGTAACCCCTGAATGAGGCATGGGTTAAAGCCTTCGCTGTTTGATCTGTGTACTTTAGCTCAGGACTCCCCCGCAGCACACTGGCTTTTTTGAACGTGCTGCCTGGTTGTGTAGGAGGGCAGTGGCAAGGCAGTCAAACCAAAAGGAAGGCTTCTACTGTTCCCATCCCCCTCCTACCTCCACTGATCCCATGGGAAAACTATTTAGGGAGATCATCCAGCAAAACCCAAGCAACACTCCCCTCCACCCCCCTGGTTACCCACAGCTGTTTGTTTTGTTGTGGTTTCCACCGGGCAGGTTTCCAGCCAGCTGGCCTCCCTCACCGGGCCATCGTCCTGTGATGTGAGTGCCAGTGATGGTGCAAAGGGAGAAACCTGGGAGCTCAGGGAGGGGGACGGTGACAAACAAGCTTGGATACCCTGAGCTAAAGTATGTCCAAGCATGCCTGAATATAAATACACAAAAGGCATCAGAATTAATAAATAATCTGGATGCTGTATTTCACACCGTGTTTGGCAGTGAGAATAAGGTCAGCATTGTGGATAGCCTCACACACTTCAGCTTCATCAGGATCCCCACACTCCTCTGGCAGTACTGTGCTGCAGAAGAGACCCTTCTGACTTCAGTGGGAATAGTTGTATTTTCCAAGTAGAGGGAGACCTATGGCACTGTTTGCTCCCAGTTCATTCCAGCTCACTCTGCTGTGTCAATTCAAAGGAAGCAAATAGCCATTTCTACTTGTTCATGTTTAGAGCAAGTTCTAGCAGTGCCTTGGGCAAAGATAAGGGAATGTGGGGTTACAGCTCTCTAGGCCACAAAGCAGAGTCTTCCTGGAGTGAACCACTGCAGGGTGGCAGAAATATTTCTCTGTATGCTTCGATAGGTAAAGTGTTCACACCAGCACTGAAATTCAGTGAGGGAAGAGCATGCAAGAGTGTCAACCATTTGTTAAAGAACTGTTCTGTACTTTTCAGCACAAACTAGTCCAAAACTTTTCTATCCAGCAAATGATCCTTTTTCAGTTATTTGTATTGAAATGGAAAGTATATTTTGCTCCTATTCACCTTCTTTTAAATATACAGGAACTTGAGAAGCTGTGCAGACTGTAGGTATGTGGAACGACAACAGCTGTACTGTACTCAAAAAGGTAGATATGTAGACAGGCTCTATATCCTGGAAATTATCTTGAGATCCTTAGCTCTGCACACAGAACTCTTCAAGTGGCTCTTTCTTTCCCTTTCCCCACACTGGGGAAGACACCAACAGGCCAAAGGAAAGAATGTAGTGACAGAACATGTGAGAATGGCTTCCATCTCAAAGAGTAGGTTTAGATTAGATATTAGGAAGAAATTCTTTACTGTGAGCGTGGCAAAGCACTGGCACAGGTTGCCCAGAGAAGCTGGGTGCCCCAATTCCCGCTAGTGTTCAAGGCCAGGCTGGATGGGGCTCTGAGCAACATGGTCTAGTGGAAGGTGTCCCTGTCCACGGCAGGAGAGTTAGAACTAGATAATTTTTAAGGTTCCTTCCAACCCAAACCATTCTGTGATTGTATGAAATTCTCTATCAGATCCAACTGACTCCCAAGGGATGCACACCACTCTGTTGTTAGCACAGCACCACGACAAAAGAAGCAAATCAGCCCTCAGAGCCCACTGCATAAACAACCTTAACCAAATCTGCAGCCCAGCTTAGCCCTTTAAAAATATTTGGGGGAGTGATGTCAGCACCTGGGTTGCCAACGCACTTGTTGGTCTCCACCCTCAGCCTACTTTAGCTCCCACACAGGGACAGAGCATCCAGACCAAATGGGAGATAGGCAGAAGCTTGGAGGGAAATAAAATCTGCACTGACCCAAAGTCCAGAGGCAGAACCACTGGGCTCCATTTACCTCCTCAAGGTAAAAGAACTGGCTTACTTATTAGGTCAGATTTTCTCATGTGCAAGGACATAGGAGACTGGCAAAACAACTTGAAAATGTAGGAATTTGTTAACTGCATGCACTAGGCTTTTAATATTTAATCTGCAAACTAGAGCAGTTTCAATTGAAACTCCCTATCTTCATACTGGTATGGTCCCGAGGCTTCTCATTTGCACCAGAGACATTACAGCCTAATCTGGTTGTGTAGCTGAAATTCTTTGTCTAGAGTTTGTGCCTCATTTGTTCAAGGGTTCTTATTTTATTTATGTGGTATGCAGATGGGATTAGTGCATGACATTAATGATAAGTATTCTCTTTTCTCAGCATGAACTCCAAAACCATGTAAAATTCAAAAATTGCTGTCAAAAAGTAAATAAAAACAATAACCAACAGAAAAGTTTTTGAGTACAACTTGAATGAGATTTTTGAAATACGAGATTTTTAGCATTTTTCAATTCAATTTTTCCTTGAAATTTCAGGAAAGGCAGGAGTATGTTGAGAAAATACTATTTCATCTGTAGGAATGACTCACAAAATATGTGAAGTTCTTCAGAAATGAAAATATCTAACCTTAGGTTCTCCTTGTACTTTTAGTGGTAACAAATAATTCAGATTTATTAGTCTTTCTCTATAAAATAATAGTTTGCACTTAGTTTATTAAAAAAAGAATACACAAATAAATATAGGAATTTAAAAACTCTCAACAGTAGTATATTTACAATGTGTTCTTGTTGAAAATGTTAAATGGAGCTTGGGCATTATTTATTTGAAAATGCTTGGGCTAAGCAGGATTGATGTCCACAGACTGCTCACACCTGTGCACTGTATTTTGGGGTGGCACTGGGAAAGTCCTTGTCAAATGCTGGAAATGAAAGAATGTGATAAGGTGCCAAAGATGGCTTTTACTTCTTAGCACCCCAATGCTTACTGACTTCTGGCCGCTGAAACAACATTTATTTAGACCAATGTAAAAAGCTCTACTGACTCTGCCACCTTCGTGCATCTGTCCTATACATATTTTTCTTTTACTTTCTTAAGAGAGCCTGTGACCTGAAGGTTGAGCTCAAGGACACCTCCAAGAAAGTCACAGACGTTTTCCCTTTGCTCTGCCTGCTGACGTCTCCTCATTACTCCCGAAAGATGGAATATTCCACACGAGAAATTTGCCTCAACTTCATGATTGTCCTGGTTACTGTGGTCCTCATGTGGCTCCTCGTGAAGTCTTATCAGGATTGAAAGACTCTCAGAAACTCTGGAGGTGATTTCAGTGTGTGCCTCCACAGACATCAGTAACACTCACAGCATGCCACAGCAATTAGCTTTCAGTCAATTGAGGATGTCATGACCCCTTTTTTTTTACTCTCTCCTATCTTTTGCCTGTGCTGATGTTTGTAATGGGTCTGTGATGGTGTAATTATTTTAGTTTGCAGTGGTCCTTCTGTAAGATGCTTAGGAATGATTTGACGTGGCTCTCTCCTCTGGTAGTTTCTGTGAGTGCTGTATCCCCAGCCCACCATGCTGGCTCATGTGGCAGCACTGTCGGGTTCTTGAGGGCGTAAAACTGCAGTGTGCAATACAAGAGCCTGTATTATCCAATGTAACAGGAATAAACTTGCTTAGCAGAAAGAAATATGAAACCTCTGCTTTCACTTGCACATTTTGTTTAAATAAAGACAATGTAAAAAAATATGAAACCTCTGCTTTCACTTGCACATTTTGTTTAAATAAAGACAATGTAAAACCATTTTTTTGAGTATTCCTTATCCCTCTCCTGACCTGAGCTGATAACAGCTGTGGTACAGTGTGATATGCAAGTGGGGTGGTTTGCTTGTTCTTCCTACTTACATTTTAATATGTATTTTTTTTTAAAGTGCTGTAGAATGGAAACCCTGCAGCATAAGAGACACGTAACCACATACACGACCTGTTTGGGTCACTTTTCTGTCCAGAGAGACTTACACACCTGGTGCCTGTGGACACGGACTTCAAAGAGAGCCTTTGTCCGGCTGAGACATAGTCAATAATTGAGTTTTCTGAGGCTTGATTTCAGGCAGGGATTCCCACAGACCTATTTTTGGCCAAGCTATTTTTGGAGCAGTGCCTGGAGGGATGAGCCTGGCCAGTTGCAGGCGTAGGTTCCTGCTGGCACCCCAGCCCTGCCGTGAGCCTTGCCCGGAGCAGAAGTCCCTCTGGGTGCAGTGTGACACACCAGGTGCCACAGCACAGCCGTGCCCAGCCTCAGGAGGCTGAGGCATGACTGTGGCTGGGCTGCTGTAATGGTGTCGTGGCCTGCTAAAAAATCTTGAGCCAGCTTGAAGAGCCCACAGTTCCTGGGCTTGTGAAATCAGTAATCAAACTCCTCCTAGGCATTCCCCATCTGTCATTTTAATGGCTTCAGAGAATCAACATCTTCTACAAAGTACGGCTTCCCGTAGGAAGGCAGTTAAGTATGTGCCATGCTGCTGATACACATCTCTTTTCTTTCCAGGAGCCTGGAAGGAGCAGGCAACGTTGCAGGGCTGTGCTGGGCTACTCAGGTCTTTGATGGTGAAGCAGAGCTGGCCCTCACAGGTGAGATTTGGGCCCACACTTCAAGGAAATAGCAAATGTTCTTGTAGCACCACTTATTAAGAGAGCAATTTTTGTTGCTTAAAGTTTGCTAGTAGATGAGCCCTTGCCCTTTGTCATTTGTGCTGTCTGTCTGGGTTTGCAGTCTTGCAGTTTGTGCCTTTTGTTCTCCCAGTCAAGGAATTCCCACTGCAGTGTAATGATAAAAAGTCACCTCTTGTTTATTCTTGGCTGCAAATGAGCAGACTTGCCTCTAGCACTTCTAGGGATGGCAAATTTTCTGAAAAAAAGTGCTGAGACATTGAAATGAACTTCTGGCAGCAATGGACACAGCCTTTCTCTGCAGCCCACCTTGTATCAGATGCTGCTCTATTACCAGTATTGCACCAGCTCTGTTTGTGTTCATAAGATTGGCTGAGGCATACAAGCAATGGCTGGAGAAGGACATGGAAAATCTATTTTTAAATACCATGAATGCTTTATAATTCAGTATGAAAAATGAGAATCTTTCACTGGCTGTAACTCCCAGAAGAGAGCAATACCTTGAGTAAATTGACATTTTTTGGCTCATCTCAGTCTAGCAATGGAAAAACCAGAGGTGTGGGCTTCACTATCTGAACCAGCAGTGGTTCAGAAACAGTTCGAAGTTATCCTAGCAGTTTTCAGATAGGAAGAATCACAGAATGGTTTGGTTTGGAAGGGACCTTAAAGATCACCTCGTTCCAACCCCCCAGCCAAGGGCAGGGACACCTTCCACTAGATCACTCTTTCACTGTAGATCCATCCCCCCTCATCCTATCACTACATGCCCTTGTAAAAAGTTCCTCTCCAGCTCTCCTGCAGACCCGTTTAGGTACTGGAAGGCTGCTAGAAGCTGTTGCCAGAGCCTTCTCTTGCCCAGGCTAAACAGCTCTCTCAGCCTGTCTTCATAGAGAGGTGCTCCAGGCCCCTGATCATCTTTGTGTCCCTCCTCTGTACTCGCTCCAACAGCTCCATGTTCTCGCTGTGCTGGGACCCCAGAGCTGGATGCAGCCCTGCAGGTGGGGTCTCAGCAGAGCAGAGCAGAGGGGCAGAATCCCCTCCCTGGCCCTGCTGCCCACGCTGCTTTGGATGCAGCCCAGGGGACATTTGGCTTTCCGGGCTGTCAGTGCACAAGGCTGGGTCATGCTGAGTTCTCATTATCCAATGCCCCCAAGTCCTTCTCCTCAGGGCTGCTGTCCATCTATTCTCCACCCAGCCTGTATTTGTGCTGAAAGATGCTGAGAAAATGTTCTGGAGAGTTTTGATCATCCCCAGCTTTTAGTCACCAACTTTTTTCAGAGTCAACATGCATCTGACTTTGACAATACGATTAGGGTAAATCACCTTGAACAAATTCCTAAAACTGAGAATACCAGCCTAAGTGGTTCTCTTTTCAGGCATTTCTAGTTTTCAAGCAGACTTTGAATGAGATAAGTTACTTGCCTAGGTCATTTGCCTGAAACTGAGGAAAAAGGCAATTCAGCATTTAGAGCCAGATGCTGTGAAGAGCCAGCACTTTGTAGGTGTACAGGCACATTAATGCCAAAAAACTTCAATCAAATACAGATATATAAATGCAAAGTTTCCTAGTTTGAGGGGCCTTAATGTAGGTGTTTGTTGTGACCCTTAAGGCTCAAACTCTCTCCATTACCTTTCTGCTCACCAAAGAACCCCTCGATGAGAGATGGTTCTGTGGAGGTATATGCTATCATGATTTTCAATCCCTTTGCAGTATAAAGGAGATGGAGAACATCAAAGGACTTCAGTGCTCATAGTGATTTGTCTTTAGTTTATCAGTCAAACTATTTTAGGCAAAATTTTCATTGAAACAATACTTTGGTGTAAGTAGCTTCTCTAGCCCCTCCAGCCTCCCTGGGTAAAGTGTTGGAGTGCTTGACGGTCCTCACAGTAAAAAAGGGTCTTCTTATGTTTCCTGCATTTGAGTTTGTTCCCATTTCCTCTTGTCTTGTTGTTGGGCACCACTGAGAAGGGTCTGGCCCTGTCTTGTTCATTCCCTCCCATCAGGTGTTTACATACACTGAGATGATCCCTCTAAGCCTTGTCCAGGCTGAACAGCCCAGCTCCTTCAGCCTTTTTTCCTATGTCAGATGCTTCCTCATCTTCATGGCCCTTTTCTAGAGTCTCTCTCTGGAAAGTCCAGCTCTGGACACAGCATTCCAGATGTGTCTCCAGCTCTGAGCAGAAAAGAAGGATCACCTGCCTCAGTCAATGTTCTGCCTGATGCAGCCCAGGAGGCTGTTTGGCTTCTGCTACAAGGGCCCATTGTTGATTCACGGTCAGCCTGGTGTCCACAGTGAGCCTCAGGTCCTCTGCGGAGCTGCTTTCCAGCTGCTTGGCCCTATGTATGCATTTGTATGCCAGCATTTGACCCACAAGAAGTTTCACACAGTGTGCCCAGGCCATCAGTGCAGCAGAGCTCCTGCTCATGAGGAGGATTTCCCAGGTGACACTTTACTACCCCTATTCCCTCTGCAATCCCACCTCCTCTGTTAAAGGCACTCCGTGCAGCAGGAACTGCCCACAACGAGCAAAACAGTGGCTGCTCATGACTGACCTGGCCCAAAAGAGGTAATGTTCCCTCTGACATCTAAGCATAGATGAATTAGCCACACATAGATCCAGAAGCCCAGCAGCAGTCTCTCCAGTCACTGTACTGGGCTTTGGATCAGGCCATAGCTACCTAATTCTAGATGTTCAGATTTCAGAAGCTTGACTTTATGCCTGGTTATTTGCAATTGCTAAGCTCTTAGCACCTCACTCCACAGAAACTCAAGACACAGGATATTTAGCATGCTTTTGGGAAAAATCAGACCACTAGTTTATGTGCCTGGATACTAACCTAGAAAAAATTTAGGCACTGAGATTTGAAACTTTGGCTAAATTGTTCAGTGGGGTTTACCAGAATGCTTTTATCAATCCAGTGTGTTTTCAGTTGAAACCAGTTTCTGCATTTTTTTTTCAAGAAAATTGCTTTTATCAAGGAAAACTAAAATTTGTCAAAGGCAAATGTCATGTTTGAAAGCCAATTGTGTCCACTTTGCTCTTGAATGATGTGTCACTGCTGCTACAGGCTGTGTGACCTGTGCCCCTTTCTCCTTTATTGCCCAGGCTCCAGGACAGGGTCTCTATCTCATGTGACATAATCAACCACTCTCACGATGTGCTACCTCTAAGTCACAAGGTAGGAAACTGTGGTACAGTGAGAGACAGGTGAGTATGGAAAAAAAAGCGATTGACATCAAGGAACTGCACATGCTGCATTCCTAACTGGATTGATTACAAACATTTTCTTAGTGACATTTTTTTAGTTTGCAAAGATTCACTCAAAATCCGTTTTTCTGTGGAAAAAAAATGGCACACTGTGTAATTTCTGTGTTCAGCAGATGGAAATATATAATGTGAAATGTGCAAGTTCTGTGTATGCGTTCAGCAGATGACATAAAAAAGAAGAAGGAAATGCAAAACCTGGGGTTCTCAACCTTATCAAGGCAGCATTCCTCTGTATGCACAGAATCTTTCTCTGGGTCATGCCAAAAAAAATGTGAAGCATAAATAACTTCCTCGCTATGTAGCGAGTCCAGCACAGTTCTATTTATACAGCTGCATTTGGAAGTGTGCCAGAGGCGATAGATGCCCTTGCAATTCAAGAAGAACTTGGCACAATCATAATCTATATTTTGCTGGTGCAGTGAGCTAGAAGGGATCAAGAAGACTGACAGGTGCTGACACTCTGGGCTGCCATTGTGGGGGCTCCTAAATCACTCTTCACCTACCCAGCTGAGCTGGTTTGCCCCCTGCGCGCAGGGCTTACCCACGGATTAGCGAATCGCGGGCCTGAGCTGGAAAAGCCTTTGGCACGTTTCTCAGGGCCACATTCAGCTTCTGCTCAAGCCAATCAACTCTGACCTCCCAGCTTAACAGTTCAGCTGTCAGCTTCTGCAGAGACATGACAGCATTTTCAAGCAGGCTCTGCTATGCTTATCAGCTAATGCCAATCTCTACTCACACTGATCTGTGAGGGAGTGCAAAGAAGGGTAAATTCATGCATGGAAGGAGCGGAGATGGTCATCTTGTCCCACCCTGTGCGCTGTATTCCACTTGTACTTGCCAGTTCTTGCCTGTAGTGGGTGGATGAAGGAGATGAGTAATAATTTGGTTTTGGCAGCAGTTGTTAGATAAATGTAGACACAGGCTTCCTTCTACTACAGCTTGTATGGCAGGCCCAGAAAGTTCTTATATGTGCCTGGATGTGCCTTAATCTTTTGGCTTTGTGTTTATGCCTCTTGTTGTACCCAGAAGAGCAGCCAGAGCTGTTTCTCTCTTCCAAATGACTGTTTTCCTTGTGTTACAACTCTTTCCTCTTGGGAAGCAGGTGGTGGGCTTTGTCTCAGCCTCGTGGCCAGAGATGTACACAGTCTACCAAAATAATGTCATGCCCTGTTCATGTCTGCACCGCCCTGCCATCCCTGCTGTGTGTATCAAGGCCTGGAACAAGCGTGGCTCAGGTGACTTGAAGATCAAATTGATGGGGCCATGATATTCATGGTGATCCAGGTATCTAGGTTGCTCATGGAGATGTGCCTGGGGAGAAGGGCTCCTGGAGAAGATCATACCTTGTGCTCCTAGAAATCTGCATATTTCTCCGTGCACATGGTGTGTATGTGGGCTTGCACATCACTGTGACAGCCTGGCCCAGATGTATCAACCAAAATATCTAGTGGGAGTGACCCAATTCCTTAATCAAAACTACAGGACACATTGAGCAATAAATAATCTAGAATGGATTTTGCATGTACCTCTTCTCCCTGCTGTATTCAACCCTTTTGCTGTTCAGCTTCTTGTCCACAGACATCTCTTGGCATAGCTGAAAGCAGGCACATAATTTTTTAATACCTGCAGCACAGTTTCACTGGTGACTGCCAGTTCCAGTAGGATTGACCCAAGCCTTGTGACCATGTTAGGCAGGATCTGCTTCTGCTTGCTGCAAACCATTTCCCCAAAGTGCTCCAGGGGAGCTGGGCCTGGTTATATCCGACAAGGATCTGCCCCGCTGTGTCTCTCTGGTTCTGATCTGCCCTCCACAAAGTTCTGTTTCAGCATCACCAGGAAGAGACATGCCAGAAGTAGCTTTGGATCTTTCACTTCAACACAATTTTCAATAAAAGAATTTCACTAGAAGCAATATTAATTAACACTTTAATGAAGCTATGATTTGGAAACAGTAAGCCTCACAATTTGAATCTATAGCTGTATTTCAAACTATGCTTTTGAATCGCTAGGTTCTACAACTTATGGGCTTGGAACAAAGTAAGTAATAACAATTAACTGAGTTTAATAAACTTATTTTGCAAGATATTTATTTTTACAACCACAGTAGAATTTTAAATCTAGTCTATTTTTTTTAGTGGTTTAAATCTAAGTAAAGTCAGAAGATAATGAGCCTTTAAAACACTAAGCCTTGGTTGTTTTCTTCTTTTTTCAGTATAGGATATTTCCCTACTTAATGATACCTCTGGGTACTTCAGCTGCATTTTCACTTGTGTATCAAGAAAATTGTTAAGCTGAAACTGTCTCATCAGATACAATCAATTCCATGTCATAATGAGGCTAAATAGAGTCTCCTGTGTGATTAGTAAGTGGTAACTTACACCTGTTGTCCCAGGGTTGCACTCCCTTTGCAGCCTTGGTTGTGAGTTTTGGCTCTTTTCTCTACTGAGGCTGCACTCACCTGAGCCCTGAAATTACTGGAAACTCCCTTTCAGGCTTGGGGAAAGCTTGCCTGCATAAATAGCCAGCTCCAAATATGTAGTGCTCAGCTTCTAGGTTTAAAATCATACCATACTGCATCCCCTGATACAGAACAGGGTGAAATTCATATGGGAAACAGAATAATCAGCAATTTCAACAAATAAAGGCCCATTTAGCCAGAAACAGAAAAAGACCACAGTTAGGCATATTGGGGTTATTTTTTGGGATTTTGTTTGTTTTGGTTTTTTTTTCTGGAAATATTACTAATTACAAAATTAAGTTGGGTGATTTGGAGCATCTGCTTGTTAACCAGGACTGGCCTTTGAGAGAGGTGGGAACTGGGAGACAACCATGGGACATGGTGTTAATGCAAATATCAGAGAGACAAAGACAACAGTATCAGTAAGGAAGGTACAGAATACATTAAAGAAATCTTTATCAAAAT
Source organism: Ifrita kowaldi (assembly GCA_013398055.1). Taxonomy (NCBI): domain Eukaryota; kingdom Metazoa; phylum Chordata; class Aves; order Passeriformes; family Cinclosomatidae; genus Ifrita; species Ifrita kowaldi. Next base: position 83,284 of record VZRS01001089.1, read on the forward strand.
AAACTAACAGTTAAAAAATATAATAAGCCTCTAGCCTGACATGTCAAAAATAAGAAAAGTGCAATGAGGACTAAATAATAAGACACCAGGGAGGCTGTAAGGCAGAAAACACAGTGACCATAGAAAACTTCAGCTTCACACTGCCTCCACAAAGTGGGAAAATGTCAAACTGGACTCTAATCCCTGCTACGTTTTGTAGCAACATAAATTATTTCTCCGTGGGCAGTCAGATGTCACAGAAGGAGAAGCCATGCAGCCATTAACAGGATCAGCATCAAATGTTACCTTTGTAAAATGGTATGACAGTTACCACAATGTGCATGAGTGAAACTTCCTTATGGGACTAGGAAGGGTAAAAGAAGAATCAGCAAAGCACAGGGGGGAGTTATCAATAAAATACTACTACTTGAAACACAGAAAATGTATCTACATTGGCAAAACTTAAAAGAACTCAGAAAAGTTAAATAAAAGGTTGTAAGGAGGGCAAGAAAAATGTTGATTAACACCAGGGCAGATGCATTGAAAGTTAAAAATAAAATACATCAGAAGCAGGCAACCTGCCAGGAGACTGCAGGGTTTGCAGATGATAGATACAGAGCAGGAGTGCTCAGAAAATATGTTTGGTATAGGAAAGGTGTATTAATTACCTGCAGCAGTGCTCTCTGTGGAAGGGATTAGGAGAGTTTCCATGCTAGAAATTTTATCTGCAGGTGATGAGAAATGGTCTCAACTGACGGGCCAGAAGCCAGTAGCATGAACAGTGATATATCAGGCAGGACCAGACAATGTTCACCCAGTGATTTTAAAGGAGCTTGGATATGAAATTGCCTGCCAAGTTACTGTGGAGTGTAACTTATTGCTCACATCAGACTGGTACCAGAGGAACAGGAGGTGGCAGATGAAGTATCAGCTTCTAAGAGGACAGCTGGGCAGTTACAGACCAGGAAGCTCCATTTCCATATTGGAAAAAAAAAGCCAAACTGCAGAAAAGAAACAGACATAATCCAAAGGCACTTAATTGCCTTGGGTTGTCAAGCATTGGAACAGGCTGCCCAGGGAAGTGGTGGAATCACCATCTCTAGAGATATCTAAAAGATGTGTAGATGTGGCACTCAGGGACATGGTTTAGTGGTGGACTTGGCAGTGCCGGGTCAATGGTTGGAGCTGATGATTTTAAAGGCCTTTTCCAATCTAAACAATTCTACATTTCTATGATTCTAAGTGGAAAAAGTTGGCAAGGCTTCTGCAAAGGGAAATCCTGCTTTTGGTATCTATTACAATTCTGAAATCATCAGTAAAAGTGAGCTGATCAATACATTTTGAAAACCACAAACGATCATGGGTTTCTCCCTTGAACTGGGCGAAAGACAGAAAGAGGGTGGCAGTGAACAGGGAAATTGTATAGTGAAAGGAGGTCCACAAGACACTGCATTGTTTAACATATTTACAGGAAAAGCAGAAGGATTGCAAAATTTTCTGATGGTATAAATGTCACAGATGAGGGGATTGCAGAAAGTCATCTGAATGCCAAATTATGAGTGATAAAATGGTAGATAAAATTAAAAGTTGGTAAGTGTGAAGGAAGATGCATAGGGAGAAAGAACATTCCAACACACAAAATAATGAGCTCAGCAGACACTGGCATACAGGAAAAATCTAGGAATTACTGCAGAGAGTTCCCTGAACACATCAGCTACATTGTCAGTGTTGGAAAAATTGCAGAGGGCAATAAAAACAGAAAAAGCATTGTAACAGCTTAGACTTGGGAAGAAATTAAGTAGAACTAGATCCCTTTACCTTAAAATAAAAAGGTAACTGAAGAAAAGACATGAGTAGTAGCAAATAAGGGCACGAAGACTGGCTATCTGCAGTCTTTCAGTCCATCAAATAAATAGCAAACATAATAGTGACATATAAAATGAAGAAAGGCATTTCTCAGAGCAAAACTGAGATGCAAAACTTGAAAGTACAAGATGTTCTGAAAGAAAACAGAACAGATACGTTTAACAATGTTTAGACAAATCTGCAGAAGGGAAAAAAAGACATCGAGTCCTGACAAATATGAGGATAGATCTGCTGGCTCCATAGGAAGCTTAACCCACAGACTGCTGAATCTCAGGAGGTATTCAGGAGAGTTATTGCTCCTTGTTTTACTTGTCATCAGGGCGCCAATGTGACCTGCCCCAGCAGCAGACACCAGGCACCTCACTGGGAATGAGAGTGGGCCAAGTAAGACAAAAGAAGATTCTTAACAGCCTTCAAATATATATGACATAGAAGAAAAGATGAAAGAAAAAACTCTTTTCCTTGCACACGAAGTAATGGGTTTGGATGTTAGCAACGGAGACTTCAGAACAGTTTTCTTAGTCTAACTAGTGGGTGGCATAGTTGATTGCTGTCTACACTGTTGAGAGGTGTGGGGCTACCAATGTCGGCAGATGCTGCCAGTGGTCCCAGGGAATGGGTTCAAAAATCCATCAGAAATACTTTATAACAACTGTCCTAGCCTGCAGAGGGATCCTACCTCTTGAGGAGCTCCTATGAAAGCAAATATCAAAGGCTTCTTTCAGGGTTTAAGAGGCCTCAGGCTTCCCAGCCTGGCACAATGAAGAGGAGGACGTTTTGCAATGGAGAGAAAGGCTAATAGAAAGTTGCTGTAATTTTCTTACAGGAACAAGTAATGGGGTATGTGAACAGGCCTATCTGCACTTTCCTTGATGGAATTTAGGAAGTGTTTAGGTGACTCAGAGCAGTGTTTCACAGCATGGAAAATGCTTGCTTCAGGGAAGACAAATGCTGCACTGATTTTATTTCCTCCAGGCTGCTCCTGTCTCTTTGGGATGTCTCAGACCTTGAAGTGCAGGATCCTTGGCAGACTTTCCAGAAGGTGAGGGAATTCACAACAGCCAACTCCTATTCAGGCAACTTTTGATAGAACAGAAGCATAAATTATGTCAGGCTGGAAGGGGACCCATAAGGATCATCGAGTCCAACACTGTGCTCCTTGCAGCAAAACGTAAAACTAAACCAAATGGACAAGAGCATTGTCCAGCCACTCTGTGAACTCTGACAGGCAAACTGAGCGAAAAATCACCCAGTACAGTTCCAAAGCCCTGAAGGGCATGGCCTCAACATGACTGCCAAACTCTGAATTCCGTCAGAAACTCAACTCTAATTTCCGTAATTTTATTAACAGGGCTTTCTTGGAGACGGTTACAAGCATCCCCACTGCTGTTGTTCCAGCACTCAGTGGCAGCAAAGGGCTGTAACACGGGAATGACCAGGAGCTGGCAGAGAGGGTTGTTATTCTTGCCTCGGAGGCCCAGTGCACCCGGTCAGTAGCACTGGCAGCGTTCCCGGCCCCGCAGCGCCCGGCGCTGCCCGGCGCTGTCCAGGGTGCTGGAGCGCCCACACTTCACCCTCCGTGGCTGCCGGGGCGGCTCTGACCGGCGGGAGGCGGCGGCAGCGCCGGGGCTGGGAGGGACCCTGGCACCGGGAGAAGGGGATTGTCCAAAATCTCTGGATGTTTTTGAGAACAAGACGAGAAATTTCGCTCTTTTACCCCAGAATGGTCCTTGTTTACAACGCAGAGGGGTCAACTGGAAAGCAATTAATCACCTGAGTTGGAAGAGATCCACAACGATCACCAAAGTCCAACTTCTGTCCCTGCACAGGACAACCCCAAGAATCACACCATGTGCCTCAGAGCATTTTACAAGTCCTTCTTGAGTTCTGTCTGGTTTGGTGTTGTAACAACCTCCCCGGGGAGCCTGTTCCAGTGCCCAGCCACCCTCTGGGTGAACATTTCCTAACATCCAACCTAAACCTCCCCTGACACAACTTCAGGCCATTCCCTCGGGTCCTGTCACTGGGCACCACAGACAAGAGATCAGTGCCTGCCCCTCCTCTTCCCCTCACAAGGAAGTTGTAACTGCAATGTGGTCTGCCCTCAGTCTCCTCTTCTCCAGGCTGAACAGACCAAGTGACTTCAGCCGTCCCTCATACAGCTTCCCCTCTAGACCTTTCACCCTCATGATGGCCCTTCCCTGACCATAATGTGAGGCTGTTCATAAAAATGTTGGTGCTTATGGCTTTGAAGTTGTTTTTCGTGTTTTTGGTTTTATTCTCTTACAATTTCAAAGTCATTGTACAGTCAGACATCAGTGGTGAAGACTTAGGTTGCCGGGGCCTTGCAAGAAGAAAAGTTTTGAAGGGGGAGTGAGACTTTGGTTTTGAGGAGATAAGAATGCAGGTGGAAAAATAGGCAAGGAGGCAAAACCCAAAGGTAAGATGGTCAGCTAGCTGGAAACTAGGAAAAGTGCCAGGCATTAAACAGAGAAAGCTGCCCCCTCTGCCAGGGGTATCTGACTTTTTGCATTTAGGTGGTGTTGTGGTTTAGTCCCAGACAGCAACTCAGCACCAGCCAGCCACTCCCTCATCCCCCAACAGTGGGATGGAGGAGGGAATCAGAAGGGTAAAAGTAAGAAAACTCCTGGGCTGAGATAAAGACAGTTTAATAGGTAAAGCAAAAGCCTCACATACAAACAAACAAACAAAAAAGGAATTCATTCACCACTTCCCATGGGCAAGTAGATGTTCAGCCATCTCCAGGGAAGGAATCCATCACGTGTAATGGTTGTTTGGGAAGACAAACACCATCACTCCAAGCATCCCCATTTCCTCCTTCTTCTCCCAGCTTTATATGCTGAGTATGATTCCATAGGGTCTGGAATATCCGGTTGACCCCAACTCTGTCCCCTTCCAAATTCTTGTGCACCCCAGCCAACTCACTGCTGGGTTGGTGTAAGCCCTTCTCAGCAGTAACAAAAATATCTCTGTATTATCTGTTTCCAGCACAGATCCAAAACACAGCCCCACAGTAGTGACTATGAAGAAAATTGACTTCACCACAGCCAAAACCAGCACAGATGTTGCTTAAAGGTCAGATTTCAAGTGTTGCAGGATGATGATGACGATGTGATAGTTTTAAACAAGATGAGACACTGTGTCCCATGCTCAGTGTATATGTGTATGGAATAACACAAAGTTCAGCCATGTCAGAGAAGTGGCTGGTACAGCAGCTAAGACAAAACAATGAGATCATACCCAAAATTGGTATTCACCAACTATAAACCAACATATTTCATTCTCAGAGGGTATCCTACTTGTCTTTTGGAGAAAGCTTCCTCATGGCTAAAGCAAGAAAGGAGAGCATGGGAATTCAGGCCTCTTCCATGCACTAGCACAATTGAAACCTATATTATTTTGCACCTCCCTTTCCTCAAATGTGATAAGTGGGTGTTACTTGTCCAGGTACAGGGATTTTGTGCAGCTGAATTCCTTATGATGGGCAAAGCATTACTTGTCCTTGCTGGAGCATGGCTATTGGGACTCAGTCATACAACAGCAATCAGCTGAGATATACTGATATTATGCGGACTTGTCAACAAAAAAATTTGCTCTCTCTAAACCACAATATTTTTCCCACTACCCTTTTGTTACAGACAATTTAATATGAAGAAAATGAAAATATTGCAACTGCTTTGATCCCAGGAGCAGCAGTGAGCTGAGGTATCCTGGAATTAACTCCTGGCACAGTGCAAGACCGATGTAGAAATCCCAGTGCTTGTGCAGGTAATTAATCACTCTGCAGTCCCCAGCTGCAATGGGCATTTCAGGCTTATCTTTTTCCTAGATAGGTACATGGTCTTACGAACATTTTCACTTGTGCTTACGTCCCTCTCTGAAGTTTAGGCAACTGATATTTGGATTATATTGATTAAATTTTCAGTAGCATCACAGATGACCTAACCCAAATGACATAGGCGGCATTGCCTCCCACAGTGATCTACCCCAAAGGCAATTCTCTCTCTTTGGGGAAGAGAGTCTCTAATTCTCATCACTCAGATGTCTAGGAGCTGTCATTGTTGTGCCTAAAAATAATGGAGTAGAACTCTGACATAGAAGTTAATCACCATTATGTATAAAACTCATAGGCAATGATTATAGACATCCATAATAAATTTAAGAGGATCACAGAAGATACTGTTTCTAGACAGCGACATTTAATGCTTTATTCTCTATTCTTAAATTGCACCTATACATGCAAAATAAAGTGCCAGCATCTCTGGTTTGATGTTTGATCTCTCTCTGATTTGCAGTTCAGACAGCTCCAAAATGCAGGTTCCCACCACCTCTCTGTATCTTTCGAATTCCTACTGGAATTAGAAATTAGTGCTCCAAAAGCACTGATATTTCACACAAGGAGAAAGTCACTGGCAAGCTTTTCAAATACTCTGTAAGGATGTGAATGCTTAGTCTACCCTTTAATACAGGGGCACTCACACCAACGATCAAGGAAGGCTTTCTGACCCACTCACTGTGTTGCCAGATGAAAAATCATCTGCACCTGGTGAGCTAACACAATGCTCATTCTTTCAAACCCACTGGTCTGTGGAAGTGCACAATGCTCATTGTGTAACAAGGAGAACTGGAAAGCAACCAGCCCCAGTTCTGCCAACCTTGACAAGTTCACCCATCATTCAGGTAGGACTTTGGGATTGCTGACCACTAGGGACCACCAAAGAGACCCCCAGCACAGAATAACACGTGTAAAGGGGAGGGAAAATATGTCAATGATTTCAGGGAAATGACTATCACAGATGTGTGTTTATTCTGGGACAATCAATGAATATGTATGTAAAATACAGTATATAAACCAGAGCTTTCCTGTACTCAGCACAGTATTTCGGAGGAGACATTCCCTCATGCTTCCAGATGAATAAATAATGCCTGATTCTTAATATTATATTGTTGTTAAAGAGTTTCTTTTATTTTTACTTATTTTTGGTTACAGCTAGATTGTTGATGTTGACATCTCCCTCAGACCTGTCTTTTTATCCAGCTAATGAAGGAGGGTACTGTGCTGGGATTATAAAGTCTTGCTGGGGCTCAGGATCCCCTGTTTTTTGCTGTTGCTGGATTCATTTCTTCCAGTCAAATTTGGAACCAGTGTAAATTTTCTGAGTTTCACAGCAGACAGGCAAAAATTACTCTAACTGAGGCCTGTCTCAGGCATGGACACAACACAAAAAAACCCCATTCTATTCTGCAAGACAAAAGAAGCTGATTCTCCCTGGAGAGAGCCTGGTGGGAGGTTGAGGGTGCTTTAGGGGCAGAACACCCCCATGCACTGTTCACAGTTGAGCTAGAGAAGCCCTGGGTTGTCCATGCAGCCACATGCTCATGTCCCTTTCCCACAGCCCTCAAGAAAAGCACAAAGCAGTTGGAGACAGCAGCCTGGAGACAGTCAAGCTTAGAGCAGCTTTCCTACCCCTGGTGTCACAGTGGCCCCCTGCAAACTGGGACAGGAGGAGGGGGCTCACCTGGTCAGGGCACTTCAGAGCAGCCTTCTCAGACCTCTGTTCCCACTGTTCCTTTTCTGCTCTTTTTTGGCCACAGAGATATGGAGAAGTGACATCCTCACATCCTCCGCAGAATGGCTTGCTGGCAAATGTGTGAGAAGGGCCAGTGGGGCCAGAGGCATGGAAACTGGAGGCAAAGTGTGTGCCAATTGGCTTAAATTCAAACCAACCAGCCACTATGAATGGGAAACTGGGAGAGAGTGAAGAGGCAAAAGACGGCTCAGTCATAACAGCTGAAAGGAACATGTGAGACCATCCAGAGCCAAATCAGCAGCACAAATTCCTCTATCAAAGAGACAGCAAACTGCATCCTTGGGTCTTCTGCATCCTGCCCCTCTGGTATTCCCCCATCCAGCACATCAAGCAGAGGCAGATTCTCAGGGGTGAGCAGGCAAGTTTCACAGGCTGATTGCCTAGAAGTACTTTCTAACTGTGGACAAAACTCTATCTTGTCTCTGGACCATGACCAAGGGCCCCACTTTGGCCCTGAACCTCCCTTCAGCGCTTTACATCTAGGCTATGTCTACATCTTATTGATACTTCCCAACTAGTCTCTTTTGAGAATCACAGATTTTCTTCTCATCCATGCTGTAGGCACCAGGGATCACGGAATAGCAGAATGGCCTGGATTGGAAGGGACCCCTAAGTTCATCTGGTTCTAATTGCCTGCAGAGACACCATTCACTAGACCAGGTTGCTCAGAGCCCCATCCAGCCTGTCCTTAAACACTTCCAGGGATGGGGCATCCACAGATTATCTGGGCAACCTGTCCAGTGCCTCACTACCCTCACAGTAAAGAATTCTTCTTAATATCTAGTCTAAACCTGCCCTTTTTAGCTGAAATCCATCCCCCCTTGTCCTGTCACTACATGCTCTTGTAAATAGTCTCTCTCCATCTTTCTTGTAGAGCCCTTCAGGTACCAGAAGGCTGCAATTAGACCGCCCCAAGACTACTCTTTTCCAGGCTGGATAATCCAATTCTCTCAGCCTTTCCGTATAGGAGAGGAGCTCCATCCCTTTAATCAATCATCCTGGTGTCCCTCCTCTGAAATCAAACAGGTCCAACCTGTGTTGAGGACCCCAGAGCTCGATGCACTGCTCAGCCTGGGGTCTCACATCTGTCCTCATTTCCAGTGTCACCATGCCATGCCCTGTTGTCCATTGGTTGGGTTTTCCACAGTCACCTGCACATGCCTTCCTTGGTTACCCTTTCAACTGGGCAATACTGCCTGTAAACATACAACAGGCCACCTCATGTCTCTTTTTTCCAGCTCCTCTCCTGCTGCTCTGCTTTGCTGAGCTGCCGGCTGTGCTGGTGTGTGCTGGCCTTGTGCTCCCCCGTCCTGCTCCTCTCCCTCATTCCGGGCTGTAAGGTTTTTGGGGAATACACCACCTACAGCTTTGACAGTCCTTCAGCACAGTACAGCCCAGGCCTGGGAATGCGACTACCCAAGTGACCAGCCCTCTGCCCTTCCTCATAGCTCATTTGGAGCTAAGCTGCTGTACCCAGCTCTTGCTTGGAGGTTTTAGAGCTAAATCTCTTTTCTAATTATAGTTCTATATAGAGTAGAATACTTTACTAGCGTGAGTAATGACCTGATTTCTATGTGCACTGCTCACAGGGGAAAGCACAAAGCCTGTCCTGCTATGTTCCTATAGGATCTGGTAGGAAGAGTCCTGTCTAATCTTTGGCAAGTCTTACAGAAAACCTGCATTGCCGCAAACTAAGGAAAACAATGAATAATTCATTTCCTTATCCATTTCAGGATTGTTTTCTGCAAAACATCTATTTTAATAATTTATGTGAATTTTAGCTGCACCATGCTGCAGATGCAAGAGTACAGAGGGGAGCCCTACTGTCTTTCTCAGTGTAGCCTAGAGGATTCTATTGTGCAAAATTTGAGCTCCCATTGGACCAAGTTTCAAGTGAGGAATGAGAGGTGGAAATCAGGGTGGTTAACAAGACTCAAAGTAGAACAATTCTCTGAAAATCACAGCTCCAGAGGAGTCTTCCTGTGATGCCAAAATGGTCATATGTTGATGATGTCAAGTTTGTTAAGAGCCAGCTGGGGGGCGGAGGGAAGTCTATCAGAGTTCTTGTATTTCCCAATGTGTATACAGAGTTTCCCTATTTCCCCAACAGCACTTGCCAAAGACATGAACTTAACAGTGATAGAATTGCACTCCAGTTACTATTTCAAGCTGTAACTGATTCCTACCTCAGTCAGATCCATCCAAGTGGCAGAGCTGCAGATTGAGGTTTCCTTCAGAACTCTGGCAGGAATGACTACAGTCTGCAATACCCCACTAGAGGACAACCCTGCAGCGCTGGTCACTCCTGTGGAACGGTCAAAAATCTCTGGCTACATTCTGACAAAAAGGGAAAGGTCAGCAAATGACATGCTAAAAACTAACCACAATCCGTGAAGGGAGGGATTAAGAAGGAAATGATCCCTCATAATTGAAGGCAATGTGTTCATGATGGTACCAGTGATTCTCTGGGCCAGTAGAGGTGGATCTGGGTTCATTAACCTGAGCATCAGTACTCTGTTCACATACATCCTGTTCCAGCCAACAGCACTTACTTCATCTGGGAATATGCTGAAAATGCCCTGCTTGCAGCAAAGTGTTTCAGCCTGCTAAGTCATCACCAGCCCTCTGTGCCCCACAGGGCACACAGTGGGCACAGGTGCTTTTTAAGATTGCTCTTTCATTAAAAAAAGACATTAAATTAATCTGCTTTACCCTCTACATGACAGTAAATTTTTCAATCGAGCTTCAGTCCTGCTTCAGGAAGCAGCCAGGAGACACAATTGTCCAAGAAAAATCGTATAGATAAGGTAGACCTTGTTTGCCAGCATTTGAAAAAACACCTTCCAAAAGAGCCAATTAGAACAGCAGCAAAAATATTTCTCCTTGCTTCAAAGGAAAAAAAAGCTACAAGCCAAAAAGTGTCAGGAAGCTGGAGTACCACTTGCTGTCCTCCTCCTGGCTGTCATCAACCCCCCAGGCACAGATCCTGTTGGCTCTCACAGCCCCAGCTCCACAGATGCTGGCAGAACACCAAGGTTAAAGAAGACAAGTCAGTGTCCACCTCTGCTGCTGAAGGAGCCCTGGTAACGATTTAATTACACATTAGCTGGGGTAAGAAAATGCTATGGGAAGTGCCTGAATCTGTAACAGAGAGAAATAGAGGCCACCCTTATAAAATTATGCATGCAGAATTAAAGAACTCCAATAGTACATAGCCCTTTTTTAAAACCTGGCTTTAAACAGACCAAGGTAAATATTCCTGCATTTTAACACATTCAACCTCCCAATATTATACTTTCATCAATTATAGTTTCATCTGCTGACCCAAAGCAATACATATTCTGCATAGCTTCAGCATGCTATCTTGAATTTTATACAATAAAGTAGCAGCTTAGACTTACAACACGGCTGTGCCTTTTTAAAATGACACCTGGGCTGCTTGGCATTGTCAGTGTAAATTATTTACCTGAGAAAAATCACCTGTTAAGAAAGAAGGTGTCCATTTACTTTACAGTCTGGGCAGGAAGCACTTGCTGCCCAAGATGCACATGGCCAGGCACGAGCCTGTGGGAGAGATGGCTGGTGAAATGCAACAACCATGAAGCTGTGGAAAGTCTGTCAAAAGATCCAACCTAAACTTTTACTATACTTAATTAAACCAAATTCTGCACCCTGCAGTGAGTATAAATATTGATTCTTCTTTATTGAAACAACTTTTTATACTTTTTCCCCCCATTGCTTTCATTTTCTCCTCTCTAGGAAAGCAGCATCCAGCTGCTCACAGATCAGTTTGGATCTGTACTAAGTGATAGTGTAAATTCTAATTTTTTTAAGAAAAGCTTGAGTTTGTGTCATGGAGAGAGGTCATTCCTGGGGAGGAAGGAAGGCAGTGCCAGACGGACATCCTCCCTCAGCAGCGCCCAGTTTTAGGCATTCACCAGGGATATTCTCTGCCCCAGGTTTGACATGGATTTTGGGAACAAGCATGTCACAGGCCAAAGCTGAAGCACAAGGGGGCAGGATGATAAGATTTGGGGGCACCAGCATGCAAGGGCTCCACAGGACAAAGAACTTCACACTTAGCTTCATTAAATCCATCTTCCTGCAAGACAGGAAAAATAATCACCCAAACCAGTTAGATTATAGTGATACAATCTGACACAGAGCCAGATGACATTTTCTGATTTTATTTGAAGTTGACACCTTGAGACAAGGCATAACTGAGAGGATCAGAGCAGTAAGAAGGTAGCAGGCACCTTCCCTCCCTCCCCCGCAACTCCATGAACTCCACTGCAGAGTATTAAAAATAAACCAGTGTAACCTAATAAATTGCAGAAGATATTTAAGCCAGAGTGGGGCAAGGAAAGAAAGTGAGAGCCTAAAATTTGAAACAATGAAAACTGTTCCTAGAAACCTATTTTAGAAGCTTCAAGAGGGACACAAAAAAGTCCTTAAGACCTGATGACTATAAATAACCACTTTCCAAAATCAATGGTATTAAGTTAAACATGCATAGTTTTTATTCCTTGTATTCGCATGCAAAATATGCTAATATTTCCAGTTCCATAATTCCAAATTCATTGAAGAAGACTAATTATTGCAACACCCATAGAATTTTGCTGATTAACTCCACAGTGAGTGCAAGTTTCCAGCTGTGTAGAGAAGTCCTGACCCTCAGCTTACATTTCAGCAAAGAAACGAGAGGGCTTAAACTCAAGGAGTTTCCCAAGAAGCTGAAGTATGCCAATTTCTTTATTTTTTATTTTTTCTTAATAAAGTGATGGCCCAAGCAGTAACTAAAATGATATAAAGCACCTTATCTGAAGAAGCCACAATCACTCTTCAGACTCAGGAATACCACATCCCATTTTACCTGATCCATTACACAAAATATTTTTCCTCTGTATTACTGCATATCTCAAAAATAAAACCCACAGTGCTTCAGTTTAGAATGATGTATAATTTATTCATATAATTCACAAGTAGTTGGACACTACTCAATTTAATCTCCATATGCAAGTGATTTACACAAACATATAATACTAAAATTGATTGCTTAGAAGGTAAAAAATACCATGGGTATGAAATGCCATGGTAGATGTTGTTCAGTATACTACACAATCTTAGTGTCAAACACTTTTATTCATTTATGGTTTTAGAAAAAAGGCAGTTTGCCATTTTAATTTCTTTTTTTATAAGTAGTCTGGGAAACAAGCAGTTTTGTTCTAAACCTTCTAATTAATTATTTCTCCCAGCTCTTAGGAACTGAATTGACAACCAAAGCAACATTTTTCAGCAGTTCAAAGAAAAGATGCATATTTTTGTTCCCCTGAATTCACCAAGCACCACATGACCAAATCATGTTGCCTTCTGACGTGTGACACGAAACACTAACCTCTGTATACCCAAAGGAATGTGCAGGAATCTAGACCATGCTTCAGCATGGTGGTGTTGGTAACAACAGCCTGATGTTATAATTCTTGGCCCCTGCCAGTATCTGGTAGTTGTGAGCGTGTTCACAGTTCACTGTATTAGCATCACCAGACCATCTGGTATTCATGCATTTGATTGTAATTCTGCGTAAACTCTTCTCGCTGAAACTTGTATCTCATAAGCCTCATTAATTTTGCACTAAGCATATAATGGCTGCATGGAGAAAATTGGACTTTAATGTGTTTGCCAGCATTAGATTAAATTACATTATCTTCTAGATGAGGTCCAAACATATATTTTGCTTGAAATGCCAGTAGTTATCTTAAAGCATACCGAGAAGTTAAAAAGCTTTCACAATACGAGATCCAGCTACTTTTTCCACATATACAAAAACACTGCTAGAGAAATACAATTCAATTGTCAATGCTGAATTATGAGGAAAGTCTAAAAAAATAGAAAAACTCTGATATCTGGACATCAATTCAGAAGGTAACACTGCATAATGAGGCAATATGAGCACCCATTTAAAATGAAAAATCCCCAACAAGAGAAGCATAAGGGGATCATGTGACAAAAAATAGATGAACACTGCGCCAAAAACATGCACACGATTGCCATGGTCATTCAGTATGCTAGTGATGGTCTACCAGTGATCTAAACCAAGAGTGAGACAGTGCTTCCAAATAAAATCAACTGAGTAACTACATATTGATTAAACTTTCTGATGCAGCAAAATGAGGACACAGAGCCATCTCTGGGTTCTGGAGCTGTCTCAAGATTCGTTTGTAAAATTTCTCTCTGACACGATTGAATTCCATTATGTCCAGTGGATCCTCATCAATCCAGAATTTGTGGAATTCATGCATTAAGTAGCCTACAAAATAATAAAAAGGAAGAAGAGATAAGTACAGCATGTAAAGATGACATATAAAATTAGAAAGTAGCCTGGAATTAATAATGAGGATTTGCACAGAGAATCCCGGTCACTGAGATCTGACACCTCATGACACTGTGCAGGAACAAGACTGAAACTATTCTGGACAACCCCAAAATTGGATGAATATTACACACACTGGCAGAATTTCTCACAATAAACACAAGAAGTCACTACTCATCCTGACATATGGATTCACAAACTGAAACATAAAACCAGGGAGTATAAAAACAGGGAAAGATGCTGCAGGTGCTTATTATCAGTTCCTTGCCGACACATTGAAAATATTAGAAGTGTTACTCCCACTATGCAAAGATGAACAGCAGGCCTCTGCTGTAGAAGGGATGCTTGAATAGAGGGGAAAGAGCTGTCAAAGCATTATTTTGGTGGGGGAGCTGCAACTCTGCTGAAAGGTGGAGAGTAACACTTGAATGTAGATGCAAGTATCATATGGCAGTTGGATTTAAGGGGAAGCAATATTCAGACACTCCTTAAAGCACATTTGCTTTCTTGTTATTATTTAAAAAACCAGGAAGGTAATTTGTTAAGGCACTTAGTGCATTTTTTTGTTTGCGTTCCTCCATTTGTTTTACATCTTGGTTTGGTAGTGGCCTCCATCACAGCTAAGGGCTGAATCCAAGCATCCTAAAGACAGGAGAGGGAGACTAGCATTACAGGTTCTGTGCTGTGTCAAGCAGATTTTATTTTTTTTTTTAAACTATGGGCAGTACAAAAAGTGTTAGCAGAGCACCAGTTATGCATTTCCACCCCTTGCTCCACACTCCCACCCAGCACTTACAGAACGTCTGCTGGAAGTGAGTGAGCGTTGGAGCTTCTGGAGCAACGTTGTAGAAATGGGTCTTCAGAGCCCCACTCACGAGCAGGTTGTATGCAAGGTCTGTTATGTTAATGCCCACGATAGCAAAAGAGTAACTGTAAGGAAAAGCAGCAACTTTTGTTGAAAGCTCACCTTCTTTCAGTACATTTTAAGAAATACTAATGACCCTGATGTTGCAGATTTCGTGTTAGTGAGATATATTAATTCTCTCTTTTATGAGTTTCCAAGGTGTGTGTGAGGTGGAAAGCAAGGAAAACATCCTGCATACTTTGTACAGCATTTCCCTTGGGAAATACATGGTCACAGTAAAAACAGGAGTTTCATCACTGTGCCAGCCGTTTCAGTGGAACAGTACTGATTAATTCCTACAAAATAGGAACAAGCACAGACGTCCCTGTGCTCCTGCACTCGCCTCTGAAACAGGGCAAGGACTCCACACGGTGGCCACAGCTGCAGGGTGACCCATCATTTGCTATTTTTAACTGCTGGAGTTCCCACTGGAACTCATTACCCATAGTTAGGAATATCAGCTTTCAACAACCTGTCCATTAAAGACATTAATGTGGCTAAAAAGCTTGTGAAAAAGATCCAGCCAAGCCACCTCTAATTTATTCCTAGAAGACAACTAGAGACAAAGGCCAGAAAACAGGCAAAAACCTAAATCAGAGCACGCTGGAAAAAGAAATATGAAGATCAGACTCATTAAGCAAACTCTCTGCTAAGAGATATCAGCAAGTGAAGTATATTTAGGCACAACAATGCTCAGAAACTGGAAGCTAATTTATGAGGCTGGTGCATAAAGAACTTGACATTTCTAGCAGTAATTATTTCCCAAGAAAGCACATAAAGACTCACATTTAGTGATACAAGTAAACATGTTTGGATATTCAATGATTGGATTTTTTTCCTCAGCTAAAGACAGCTGTCTTCTCTAGACTGTCCTGGGTATTTTTTCAACTACCTCTATCAAGCAAACCAAAATATTTTCTTTTTCTTTAACCTTTTTTTTTGCATTTCAGGAGGAAAAAAAAATAAACGGAAGTCCAGAAGTTAACTTCTGAATGAGGCCCAATGGCAAGTTTCACAGAAAAATTAAATACGGGCAGTAAAATCTTGTATTACAGATTTTAAGATACATTCAGAAGGAACATCCAGTTCCATACTCATGAATAATGCAGCTATACCAAACCCACTGCTTAAGAAAAAACCCTCACTACTATTTCTTCCCTATTATACTTTCCTGAAAGCAGTTCTGAACCTGTCTTTGACAGCAAGAAGAGAGACTTGATCATGTCATGTTCTAAAAAGAATTAAACTGATATTAATCACTGCACTATACATAGCACACGAAGTTTCTCCTTGTTACAAAATTTCTGGGTTATTTTTTTCTAAATGTAGGTTGAACTGTTTCTCCTGTAATCTTTGATCAAAACGAAGGTGTGGTCAAGACAGCAGATGTTCATATGCTCACAGAAGTTTCCTTTAAAAAGTAACCAGGAAACACCTTTTTCTCCTCAAATATACAGCATCATGGTTACCTGCTTTAATTTCTAGCAAATTAAAAAAGATCTTTAAACTTACCCAATTGCCTTATCAAACTTTTTCTTCTCCCATTCAGCTTTGCTAAGTTGGCTGAGGAAAAAAAATAATTAAAATCCAGATATTGCCAAGCATTACTAACTGACAAATATTTTCTTTCAACTTCTCTGATATTATAACATTGACTGAACACGGTATTTTACCTTCTTTTTTATGGCTAGTCCCATTTAACACTGCTTCTGGCTGAATGGAAGGATATAAACAGACTTGAAATGGGTAACTGGTTTAAAGCACTGCCAATAAACTCATCTCACCATTACAAAATGCATCTATGCCAATGCTCTCAGCAAAAGCCCCTTGTTCTCTAAATTGACCACAAAGATGATCCACTTCAGTTAAGTTTGAGCGGCACAAAAAGTTGAAATTACATTTAACTAATCCAAGATGACTTTAGTTTTTTTGTGTTTTCAGAGATACATGTTATAGTCATCACTGGAGGCATGATCCACCTGAGACAGCAAACATGAAAATACTCTGACAATAAGTTTTTAAGACCAGCCAAATTAGAAATCACTCAACAGTCAAAGATAAGGAACAGTGTTTCCTATTGTTTGGCACAATAATGCAGTGCTTTTCAAGGACACAGAAAACGCCTCCCTTAAAATAAAATTAGTTAGGGAACAGATTGATTTTAAACTAAATTTCATCTCTCCAGTGATTTAAAAGAGCTATGTGATCCAACCAGTCACCAACATCCCACTAACCAGGTTTGAGTCTACTGAAATGAGCAAGTTTAGCAGAAATCATTGCCTGCATTTATAACCAGCTAAAGGCAGGCACAGAACTGACCCTAACCAGGGTGCTACAACCTTGACATGGCTGTGGGAGTTTTGCCTTAGTAAGGCAAATCAGAACTTGCAAGCTTTAGGTCCCACATTACAGACAGCTATGTGTGAAAGCATTGTTCTTAGACTACTCTTGAACTTCAACAAGTATATATTACACTAAAAACAATTCCCTGAGCTCCATGTAAATATAGTATATAAAAATTGTTCTCATTAAGTACTTAAGATGCTAACAGATTCATACCCATCGTGACCTGAGGGTTACTAGGTGGCATGCATGAGGATGAAATTTCAGCTCCTAAATAGCTTAGCATACAGGAATGCACTGTTCTTTGCTCCTCCTCTAAAATCTGAACCATCTTTGTAGGCTGTGGCATAACATCAGCCAGAAAACCCCAGGTAAAGACCAAATAATAAAGGTGGGACACATAGGATGTGGGCAAGTGAAACAGTTCAACTGAGACAGAAAATCCACTGATCACGATCCCATCAGAAAACAGCACAGCTGCTAAGCAACCACATCAGGAAGATCACCATGGGCACCACCTGCAGCATCTATCTTCTACTGAATACTCTGTCAAGCCATAGAAATTGCACATGCTCACACAGCACTCCAGGACTGCCCTTGGTAATCAAACATGCAAACGAAGAACACCAATATGTTCCAAGGGCTTTTTGTCACAGAATTACCATTAGGAACTCAACAACAGCAAAAAAACCCCCTGAGGAGATCAAAAGCTTCAGGATTTAGGCGTGAACCAGCTTTATGGATATCTATCATTACTGGCAGAAGAAAATTGTCTTTTAAGGCAACTGATTTCTATGTAACTGGCTGAGAGGCCTCTATCCCCTCAACAATTATGGAGTAAGTCTCTTACTAACAAATTACTCACAACACAGTTTGTGACACTTGAAGGTACCTGATCTCTTAACAGTCAGGACAACGGAGTAGCCAGATTGGAACCATCATTAGTCAAGGTAGACAGGGTATGTGACCATAAGTAAAGGGGCTTTTCAGCTCTGCTAACAAATATTTGGCCTAGACTACTTATGGTTATCAAGTCAGTCACTTTAACTACATTGAGCAGGATGGATTTCATTTGTCATATATAAGCATGCTCATATACACCCAGTTCCACCCCCAGCTATGTTTGGGTCAACTTTAAAGAAAAGAATATGGATCTCTCGGTGTTGCAACAAAGACTTTGAGTTTATAACACACCTAATTGTAGTCTGATCTTTATTTACATGTAGTGTCTCAGAAAATTTAGAAAAAAGAAAAAAAAATACCTTAGTTCCTTCTTAGTGACTTCCCTTTATTATGAAAAACACAAACAAATTAAAAGAAAGGTAAATAAAAATATAAAAATCACTTGAAAACAGAAGTGATAACATTTAACACTAAATTTAACTATTTCCAAGATTCAGAATACAAGTTTGCCTCTTGCACTTGATCAGCTTTCAGGATCAGTACTTTAAAACAGACAGCATGTCACAATACCCAAGGATATGCCCAACAAACAGAAAAAAACCCAGCCCTCTTCCTCAAACAGAGCCAGCAGAGTGCTCGCTCAAGTTATTGTTTCTGGTCTCAAGCATTACCTGTATTTAGGGTGAAGGGAATCAGTGAGAACTTGCTGAGCTATCTCAGTGTCCCATTCAGCAAAATAGCTGCAGACATATAAGTTTAGGGAGAATTGTTAAAAAAAAAAAACCAGCAAAAAAAAGCATCTGAAGTCATACTAAGTTGTCCATACACACCTTTTTAAAGGTCAGTGCCTGTGTTACACAGTATGAGCAGCATTTGACGTGTTAAACTCATTAAGCTGCCACCCAGACCCCCAAAATGAGAGATAAACCAACCACAAACGACAAGCGCACTCCCACATGAGTTTAGTGAATGTGCATTACCAGAGTTTCTTTTCTACCAACCCTACACAAAGTCAGTGGCTTATTACTAGAGCATGTTGGGTGCTGAGCTCAAGAGAAAGCAGTTCAGGATTCTTGATCTGGCAGATTCATTAAGCAAGATGAATCATCACAGAAGACTAAGAAATTAAATACATGCTAGGGATTAATTTCAAATAGTAGTTCAAAGCCAGAGTCAAGAGTCCAGATCCTCAACTGAGATTTACTAGAGAACAACATACAGACAGAGGATGATTTATATCCTTCAATCTACAAAAGCAGAAAGTATTTCTTTTTTGCCTCAGAAGGAGAAGTTATTTTACCAAATATTTCCAAGTTATGTAACTACCTGCAGCAAATACAAGGGCTGGAGAAAATAACAGGCATTAGTCAATTCCAAAATTACAAAGCACAGCTATGGCATTAACACCTGGTGTGTGTGAGTTGGAAGGAAAAAGTAATGTAAACTCACTGCTTAATTTTGAGTATCGACAGAAATTGAAGTAGTATTCAAACTACCTAAGTGGGCCATCAGTGACTGCATATCAAGTGTTTTGCTTAAGAATTCAGCATGAAATTCCCAAAGAAAGCAGCTGAGCAGTAACATAACCCTCCCACCTACATACTTCCAGGGCATTTTGCTTAAAGAGATCTAGATACTGGTGAAAATACACTTTACAGTTTCCTTCTCGTAGGAAGAGAGTGCTACCTGACTGTGTCACAGAGAAACTAAAAAAGGGGCTTAGCAAGTGGTATTACGGGGTTGAATTAGGAATACTGAAAGAAAGGAGACCACTTTGAGAAGTTAAACCCTCCAAAAATTAGGCTAGCAAATAAATTCTTTCATTTGCTTAATATGAAGTCCCTAGCACTTTTATAAGTTATTCCCACAGATTTGCTAAAATCTGCAAGTAATGCTGCTGCTTTTCATGACTTCAGACACACATAAACCCATCTGCACAGGAACATACTTACACCAAGTTATATAAGCCCAGGAGACCCATTCCTCTAAAGTCTGTTTTAGGATCGTCACCTTGGAAACCAATTTCGCACCATTGCTTCGAAATCCGAGCTTTCAGTGGTGAATTCGGCTTCAAGCATTTCCACAACTAGGAAGATTACAGTAAAACATAATTAAGCTTCCACACAGTACAGCTTTTTTTTTTTCTCTCTTTATAAACCAAGCTCAGTTCTGATTTAACATCACTGCATTGCTATCCCAGCAACCCAAACACAAAATCAAATGAAGTTCCTCTGTATGTGTGTGGGGGGGGGGGGGGGGGG
>VZRS01001089.1:103536-142095 GCA_013398055.1 Ifrita kowaldi
AAAAAAGATAAGGTGTGTCTCTGTGGTGGGGGGGGGGGGGGGGGGGCGGGGGGGAAACCCAAAGCCACTCTGAAGTACTGCAGACATTTCAGCCCTACAAGGCCCTTCTGACCTTATCACAGCTGCTCTAACATCTCACACAAAGACTTGTTTTGCTCATGCTTTGTGCATCGAAGTGGTGTCTGCCTCCATAAGCACAGAGGCAGGAATGGCCTGGAATTTGGTTGTAAATCACTGACAGAGCAGCAGAGCAGCTTTGAGTCCCTGAGGCTCTGCAGCAATCTTTTCTCTGGCATCTTTTGCAAGTCTCTGGAAAGGTTATAAATCAAGAGAGCTGACTTGGCTACCACAGTGTTGAAGAGCAAATCAGAGAACATAAAAAAAAATCCATACAAGGATAGCATGTGCACCACCATATTTAACTAAGGGAAGAATCATTCATTGATCTCACATAAAGAAATGTCCCAAGTGATTTAACAAGCCAGATCATCAGCTGGAATAAATCCATTTAACTGCACTGGTCCAGCAACTTTAGTGCCTAAATATCATGTTGCTATGCACCTAAAAGCAGCCTAAATTGACATATGACAAATACATACCTTTATGCACACCTCATGTGCCATATCACATACTCACCCTTTCTGAAGTGTATTAAGAAATCAGAATTTAGAATTAAGAAAGTGTATTAATCACCAACCGTGAGTTGGAGAGTACAGCCTCTAGAAAAGCACACCAAGCCTACTCAAGGGAAAGAGCTGTATGCACATTTCCCAAATAAAAACAGAAATTGTTTTAATTCTAGCAATTCTAAATGCATTTAAAATGAAGTGCCCTAGGAAGGTTAAAACTTTAATGATTTCACTTTGTAATGACTGCCTAAGCATCATTGTTTAAACCAATGTTCATCCATCAACAGTAAATACAGTATTAATCATTAGTCCAATCACATAAAGTTAATCTTTCTCTAATTCATAAAGTGCTCTCCTGGTAAACATGAATAAATGATAGCCATTAGGAATCTGAATTACCCATTGCAGAGATCACTTAGCAGAGTATCTAGAAGGAATGAAAACCAACCAGCCACAGTGAGGACTGGAAAATGAATTCAACCCTTGGACATATTTCCATTTGACATTTGCAAAGTGGAACACCTGCTGTAAACAACTGCTCATACGTAGGTGAAACTGATACTTTTTTCAAAATCCTGAGTTTGCATGATGTTGCATAAGCTGCACTGTTTAATCTCTCCTCAGACAAACACTCAGTTTCTATTCTGCTTTTATGCTTGTGCAGTTATGTTTTTAAAGTGCTTACATGACTGCACATCATTGATGACATGATTCTCAGGACCTTGCCCTCACAGGCTGGGTGGCCGGGAGAGATTACAGTCAGCTCCTTGGTCCTTCTCACCTATCACCCCATCCTCAGAGCCAACTTGCTCCCTGGGCACTGTAGACGCCCAGGGTATTTAGGAATGCTTTCCTGGAGCCAAAGGCCCTCTTTAATCTGCAGTGAAGTGCCTGCTATTTTCAGGGACCTACACTGTAGGCAGGCACCTGGATCTCTCATCTCCAAGACACAGGCTTCCTCAGTGGCTAAATATGTGTGCCCCTTCAGTTAAAACTCACCCTACTCCCATAAATTTGTGCATTTGGCTGCACAGGGGCAGCACATGAACAGAAGGAGCCCATCTGCCCAAATCTACCTGATGGTTAGAACACTCCAGGGCAGCTCTGGATTTTGACCACTCCTTGGTGACACTCCCATGTCCCAGCTGCAGGCAAACCTTAAAGGCAGCTACCCAGACACCAGAAGGAGCCCTGACCATTTGAGGCATTTTTAGAAGCAGTTACTTGCATCTGGCAGTGCTTGTATAATGTGCCTACTGGGATTTTTGGAAGAACAAGTAACTACGGTAAAATTTCCAGAAGCTCTCACTGTAATCTGTGCAAAGCCTTGCTCTGCAAGCTAGAGCATGGAAGACATCTTCATCATCATGTGGTATTGTTAAAGTTGTCAATATTTTTGTTTTAAATAATTGAAAAAGAAAAACCCTCTCAACCAGACAGGTAGTAGGTTTTTATAAGAACTCTGAAAATTCTCTAAGAAGATATTACATGCTTGTACCTAAGAAGCTCACTATCACTTATTCTATGTTTCTTGGCATTCCTCTGAGGCATCTTGCAATAGCTACGGTTAAAACCAGGATCAGGACCAGGGCTTGCTATTAGACTGTTTTCCAGACCCTTTATTCTTTCCTCAGTTTCCTTCTGATATAAGAACTCTCTAGCTCTTCCTCTGCTTATGGTTTCAAGAAAGAAAAAAAGCTTCTATTATCTGTTCCAGTTCAAGGCTTTCCAGAAAGCATGAAGGAAGTAAAACCCATTTGGTATGGATTTCATAACTCTGCATGTATTATCTAAAGAATCGTTTCATTTTGTTTTCATTTGAAAATATATTTGATAACTATAAACGGGTAAGTCATCAGCTCCCACTCCTCCATTCCACACAATAAAAAATAGATGTTTGCCATTGGTATATACAGACACTGCCCTCAAAAATAGAAGAAATTGGGGAAATAAATTTGTAATTTGGTTAATACAGAAAAATATCCTTCTTGTGTTGGAGAGAGGAGTACTCAAGTAGGACATAAAGCCATTTTTCCAGAGCTCACTGCAGAAAACAGGTCTGTGCTCTAAGAGCTGCATATCCAGTGCCTAGATACAGTCCAACCAAGGGAAATTCATTTATCAGCCAGGGAGTGAGCTGCTTGCTTGGCAGGTGTTACACCCAGACCAGATTACAATGCTGTGTAGTCTTATCTTCAAACAGGTACAGGATGGAGGAGGGTGACAATAGCTCTGGATGTTTCAAAGAGGTTTATGAGCCAGGCTTGGGAGCTGACAGGAATACAGGATGCCCTCTAAGCACCTCTTCAGTGCCTACCTTCAGGAGCATTTCCTCGTGTTGCGGATTCTCTGAATCGTAAGGCTCTCGGCGCAGCTTCTCGACCTCTGCAATAAGGTTTCTGTACCCCACAATCTGCAGCAGGCATGCCTGAAGAGATACTCCCAACCTGAGGGTGGGAGGAGCAACATATTCCAACTCAGTCATGTATGGCCATGAAACAGTGCTACCATGTACACACAATTGATACACATGGCTAGTGTGACATCCATGAATTGATAGTCTAACACTTCAACTGCAACGGGAAAATTTCCAAGAGATCAATATTACATTAAACAAGGCATTGTGGAAGGCATAGTCTCATATAGTGCCTTTCTTAGATGATAATATTTGGGATGTTTTTAAAACCATGAACAGTGATTTTTCACATTGAAATCCCATAATAACTATACACAGCAGCTTTGAATGCCTATAACAAGCACATTACTGAATCTTTCTCCTCATTCCAATGACAGCTTCTCAAACAATTCTCTAGGATCGGAGATGTGAACTTGAAAAGGTCTGAGGGGGGAGAGAAAACTCAGCAAAATGCAAAAATAATCATTTTGCTTCTGTGCTACAAAAGCTAGCATAAAGAAACCAAAACCCTGAAGTAATACAGTTTCAAAGATCTGCCTCCAGGCAGATTTGGCTTTTGTCTCATGTTAAGAAGCATCATAATGGTTCTCTTTTCATTATAATGCAGATTTTTGTGTTTCCTTTTTACATTTCCTGATGCATCATGAAAAAAACCAAACCAAACACATGAAATAACTACCCTCAAAAAACCCCAACCCAAACTTAAAAAAACCCACCAGAAAACCCTGCACCAAACAACAGCCTTACATTAAGATTTTATAATACAAAATGCAAGTCATGCAGTGTGCAACTCTCATGCTCATAGAAATATTTGCTTATACGTGGGAATAAGTCCTTTAATATTTAATAGTGTCTAAAATTATTTGAACACCCTAGTATGAATTTGGAGGGCAAGCTAAGTGTGCACCCTTATTCCTCTGTGGAACACAGGCTGCACTGATATTAAGTTGCACAGGTTCCCCATCGGTCGTGTTTGATCCACTGAAACATTTTGTTTATTCAGTAATACTCTTAAATTTTCTGAACAGAAGAATTTTCACTGCTTATCTTTTGAGGCAGGTCCTGCTTGTCTAAATTGCTCTCCTTCTATGGCAAGGTGACCTGCCTAGTGGATGAGGGAAAGGATGTGGATGTCATCCACCTGAACTTTACTACGGCCTTGGACACTGTTTTTCTCTACTGGAGAAGCTGGCTGCTCATGGCTTGGGTGGGTGTACTGTTCACTGGGTAAAACACGGGCTGAATGGCCAAACCCAGAGAGTGATGGGGAATGGAGTTACATCCAGCTGGGGCCTGGTCACAAGTGGTGTTCCCCAAGGATCATTTAGGACAAGTTCTGTTCAATATCTTTATCGATGATCTGGATGAGAGGACCAAGTGCAACCTCAGTCAGTTTGCAGCTGATACCAAGTGGGGCAAGAGTGTTGATCTGCTGGAGGGCAGGCTGGATCCATAGACCAAGGCCAATTGTGTGGGGTTCAACAAGTCAAAGCACTGGGCCCCCCCACTGCAAGAAAGACACTGAGGGGCTGGAGCGTGTCCAGAGAAGGGCAGCGGAGCTGGGGAAGGGTCTGGAGCACAAGTCCTGTGAGGAGCAGCTGAGGGAGCTGGGGGTGTTTAGTCTGGAGAAAAGGAGGCTCAGGGGAGCTATCCCTCTCTACAGCTGCCTGAAAGGAGGGTGTAGCCAGGTGGGGGTCGGTGTCTTCTCGTAAGTAACAAATGACAGTACAAGAAGAAATGGCCTCAGGTTGCCCCAGAAAAAGGTTAAATTGGGTATTAGGGAGAATTTCTAAACTAAAAGGTTTGTCAAGCCCTGAAACAGGCTGCCCAGGAAAGTAGTAGTCACCAACCCTGGAGGTATTTAAAAGGCGCGTAGATGTGGCACTTAGGGACATGGATTAGTGATGGATTTGGCAGTGCTGGGTTAACTGTTGGACTTGAGGATTTTAAACCTTTTCTAACCTAAATGATTCCATGGTTAATCTATAGAATCAGAGATGTCAGCCTTAGTCCATTTCTCAGGCTGCAATTTTATCCTATTTGAGGCTATAAGGCTACAACCCTTTCAGACAGAAAAAGCTGTACAACATTTTCCATCCATTGATGTTTGGTTTTTTTGTTTTTGTTGTTTTTTTTTTTTTTTAACATGCTTCGCTAGCTATAACCTCCAATTTTACAGAAAGGCTGTTTTTCAGAGAAAGCTGAAAAGCCTGACAGACTGTGATTTGCTGCAGAGTATCACTAAATTACAGCCATAATGTTTTTAACTTCTCCATAGCCTCCGCATAGTTTAGAGCAGCACAACACAGGCTGTGGCAAAGCCAAGCAATTTTATATTAAAAAAAAAAAGTTTTTAAGATCCAAGGTGCACAACACAGTCAAAGTAAACCATTTTTACACTTTATCTAAAGGCATTCAAGAGCTCCATGCAATGTTATTTGGGTGAGGGGATGGGGGTCGAATTAGATTCCCCACTTTCATTTTCATTAAGGCTTTGTTCTTCTTGCCAAACACAGGATGTGGGTGAGCTGCTGATGTCCCACACCTCCTCCTTGTCATCCTTGTGCTGGCTGTGGCAGTTCTCACAGCACAGGAGCAACACACCTGGGCTTGCACCCGCACTGTTCTCAGCTCCAGGTGCTGCACCAGATGGAGGCAACCCCAAAACTGGAGCAGGGGAACTAGATGATCCTTAAGTTCCCTACCAATCCAAGCCTTTCTGTGATTCTATCTCTGCTTCCATAGTTAGTGTAGACTGCACATGTCACCACCAGGTTATTCAACCTACTTGCTCCTACCACTAAATACACACACCTATCTGAGAGGCATTGATAAAGGAAAATTACTGCGGGCCACCTCCTCCTCTTCAGATCACACAACCTTCAAGAACAGCCCAATGCAGGCACCCCTGGGATGCTAGTTCAGCTCTGCAAAGATGCCACATTAACAAAAATGACTGCATTGATTTGCAGAAACACATACAGTATGACACATGTCCCCTTGTCCTTACCCCAGGAGATCTCAAATCTCTGCTGTTCAACACAAGGCCAGAGCTCCTAAACAAGATGATCTGGATGCAAGTTTTTTATGTTCAAGAGAAGGCAAGGCATTGGATTTTCCTTAATCATGTCTAAAGAAACAGCTGACCAGCTTTTGCTCAAATTTCTCCAGAAAACTTCAGTATAAAATAAATGGCTCACATGTAAAACTTCAGTGCAGATGTCCAAAGTTTAGCAGAAATATGATTAATTTAATATAAGGACCAATTTAGGGGCAGAGTGTGTATCCATGCGTGTGGCATCATCTTGCACATTTCAGGGCCCCATTTCTCGCTGTTTTAAAAATATATTTTACCAGACTGAAGGGAGTTCAAGGGGGAAAGGAGATGAAAGACTCAAATGCAGTAAAATATTGAGTGCAAGGGTTCTAGTCTAAAAACAATTAAGCATTTGTACTGTGCCAAGCATATGAACACCACCTGGATCAGAAAAAGATAATTCAGGTGATTTTTTGTTTGGGTTGTTTGGGTATTTTTTTCCCTTTGTATGGCATTTTTAAAAAAATATTATTGTAGAATCACAGAATGGTTTGAGTTGGAAGGGACATTAAAGTTAGTCTAGTCCTAACCCCGCTGCCATGAGCAGGGACACCTTCCACTAGATCAAGTTGTTCAGAGCCCCACTTAACCTGGCCTTGAGCACTTCTAGGGATGGGGCATCCACAACTTCTCTGGGCAACCTGTTCCAGTGCCTCACCATCCTCACTGTAAAGAATTTCTTCCTAACATCTAATCTAAACCTACTCTTTCAATTTGAATCAGTTCCCTCTTGTCCTGTCACTACAGGCTCTTGTAAAAGTCCCTCTCCAGCTATCTTGTAGGCTGCCTTCATGTACTGGAAGGACAAGATCACTCAAAATGTAACCTAAAGTTCAGGGTCCTGATTTCAAGCAAGGAGAAGTCATTTGCACCTCTGTTCTCCCTCTCTTCTGAAGGACAACATTTCTTCAGAGGCCAAAGGCATGCCATGAGGAGAATCAGAGGGTGATCTCTGGTGTCATACAAAATAATAATTAATTTCTTGTTTTCTCCTGAAATCATTCCATCCATTTTCCTAAGGGTCCAACACTGAGAAGCTAGTATTTGGATCGTCCTGATTGCTAAACATTGCAGTTACTGATGCCCACAGGCCAGGCTCTGAGCTGTGCACATTTACATCCTGCAGTTTTTCCTCATATGTCACTGTCACTAATTTTGCCATTGCTGGGGTTTTTTCTGTATTTCAGCTACCAGCATCCTGTGTAACACAAGAGTACCAGTGCTGTGACACCCTCCCCAGATGGCAGCCTCTCAGAAAGGCCTCACATATACTTGAAGCAGCTGGTCTTTCATCCCGCCCTTTGAAGAGCATGTGGGCAGGGTCAAGAGACACCCCTGGAAAAGCTCTGTGCCCATTTCCAGAAAAAATTCACAGGGCTTCTCACCTATGAGAATGAGGGGTTCTCTTTGTTTTGTTTCTCGTATTTTCTTCCCTTCTTTAATGGTTGGGTCACTATTTTTAGAGTTCTTGGTAGTGTGGTCACCATCACAACAGTTGTCTCTCAAGTTAGAGAGATGCACAGTGTACTCTATTTCCTTTATGATCAGTGAAGACCCATTTTAAGACTACTCAGTTACTGGCCTTTTTACTGGAGGGGGAGGGCTGAGAGGGAGATTCCTGTAATGGGACAAAAAAAATCATAACTTTCCAACTTAGCTTTTGGGTTTTGTTGTTGCAGCAAGACCTTGTGACCCCCTTACTTGTTGATGCTGCTGACCACTTAAAGAAAAGCAGCTATCAATTTATGGATGCCCATTTTCAATTACGTATGTCAACTTCAAGCTTGGGAAGAGGAGTGAACCTCAGACTGATCACCTGGATAATACAGCTCTCAACTTACCTACTGACTCCTGACCTAGACATCTCATGCCTTAAGCTAGGAACTGAGAGGTAAGGCAACCACAAAAGTGTTATCACCTACTCTTGAAATACACACTTGTAAATTTAATGGTTGGTTGTCAATCTCTTCTTGCAATAATAAATATCTTCTTACAATAATAAATATAAATAAATACAATAAAAAAGTCATGTTATATCATTAAAACTTCTGTTTGGATAATTAAAGGCAGTTTTAAAATGCAAACCAGTATATGTTTGCATCAGCTAAAACAGGATGATTTCTTCCCTACTAAAAAGGCCACATACAGCCTTTCTAAGAAGCCATCACTGTCCCTGCCAGGACCCCTGGTTTGGTGGTATTTTATACCTGGGGAAGAGACCCCCATAAATCCGTGCATTGACAATATACCAAGACAGAACCAGCTAGATTAAAAACTCAGGACAAGTCACCATAAAAA
Organism: Ifrita kowaldi; assembly: GCA_013398055.1. Taxonomy (NCBI): domain Eukaryota; kingdom Metazoa; phylum Chordata; class Aves; order Passeriformes; family Cinclosomatidae; genus Ifrita; species Ifrita kowaldi. Next base: position 111,977 of record VZRS01001089.1, read on the forward strand.
AAAATCATTCATTTTTACATTTGTTTTCTTACAGCAAAGCTAAAATTAGAATTTTATGCTGAGAGACAGAATTAGTCTTCAAATTGTGTGCCACAATAACTATGGAGAACCAGTTCTCCATGGACCCAGGCACTGAGGAAATCAGTAATTCCCACTTGCTCTGTAAGGAAACTATGAACTTACTGTGGATTTATATCTGGATTAATCCTTTTCAGCTCCATGATATCATCTATGGTTTTTTCAATAGCATCAGGGTGAACATTTACTGATGTTTGCAGCCGCTAAAAAGAGGTTTTAAACACATATTAATTCCTATAGAAGCTATTACTCAACAGAATTTAACAATGCTAAATTTGATACCAGAAAGCTTCTACATAAGAGCCCAGAAAACTCAACTCAACACATGTGTATATCTTTCCAAACTATTCAACCCTACTGACTTGTTTCAGAGCACTTGCCCTGTAAGAACTCAAGTCTCTTCGCCCTTGTAGTCAGCTTATTGCATTTCTGTGGTAGCTGTCAGTGAAGATGATCAGAGGCCTCAATGCAGATCAAGAAGCAGCTTCAGACCATCCCCCTAATCACACCGTAATTTCTAGCCTTCATTTGACATTCCCTCTCTCAACATGTTGCAGTGACACAGCAAAACATTCTTTCCTTTCTTTCACACATAATTGCTATTTGTAGAAATGCCCCTGAAAGTTCAGTATTCAAAAACCAACATGCCATCTGAAAATTTAAGAGGTTCAACTTTCTTGTGCTTTGTCTCAAAACTACACAATTGCTTAAATGCAAGTTTTTAGATAAGATTCTCCCTTTCTGTTTGTGCTAGAAATACACTTGGAAGTACTACGCTGAAATAATAGCTCATTTTTGCTAATGCTGAGGTAAGCTTTTCAACATCACTGACTCTTGTGACAGAATTTAAAGGCTGAAGGATGCTATTTAACATATACACAAATGCCTTAGAGAAGAACTTAGGTTAGCATAACCATTAGTACAGTAAAAGGATGAAGTGAGAGAGGCTTTTCTCCATTAATGTATTTAAAAAGAAAGGAGGGAACAAAGTTGGGAAAGTTCCTTTCCAGACAAAAGACCTGACTTTTTTCTTTTAAGTTTGCAAGTGACTGACTGTAGATCACAGATATTCTAAGACAGGATGAGGAATCAAGTCAAGAAGACTAAATTACACCACTTCACTCTCATCATCTCCACCATGGCAAATTTTTCCCTTGATTCCATCATTGCCATGTGGGCCTGTCCCTGGAACACAGGACATTCTACCCAACTTTGCAAGATCAACTGTTATTGCAGACACAAGACCCTCTTCAGTGGAAAATGGTTTTAATGTAAAGTCATACCAAAGCTTAAAGTGATTTTTTGGGGTGAGCAAAGAACAGTCTGAACAAACTAACAGCACAGGACACAATAGAAAAGGTGAATAACGAGATCTTTCACTCACCTTACTTTTTGAACCTTTCAGGGATGCCTCTGTAAGGAAACAGTATTTGAAAGCATCATGTCAGACAAGCATGTTTACATTGGATCAATTTAACAACTTATTTCTGATAACAATGTCATACTATTTTTAGCACATGCAGAAAGTTACAAAGGCATGCAGAACTAAGTATTTTGCAGTTACCTATTTTCATAGTTCTGGCAGCTCCAGGTTTGGTATTGTAACAGATCCTTTGCAATTCACATTGACCTGTTAGTTTCCTGACCACGAATTTCAGGCAGCGCCACAAGCATTTGCAGTAGAAGTACAGGCATACCTGGACAAACATCCTGGCAAAAGAAGAAGCCTGAAAATAAGTCTGGAGCAGAGTTTATTTCAACATGTTCACCACTCAAACAGAAAATACTCCCTCACCCCAAATTCCCATTGCCTAAGGGCACCTTTAGAGCAAAAGCAGCAAACACACTACAAACATTTATGCCAGTAAGCGTTAAATTGCGCTTTTTAGTATTAGCCAGAGAAACAACCCACACAGAAAGCACCACAACTAGAAGCACAGAGTAAGTAAACTCCAGAATTTTCAAAAGAGTGCTTATAGAAAACTCTTTGTCCTCTTAACATAAAAGACATTCCTACCAATGCTTTGGGGAAACCGCTACATGAACAGGCAATACAGCTCACCCTGACATAATGGATGCTGGGAATCCAAGAAGACACTACACCCCAGCTTAGTTTTGCCTCAGCAACCATCTGCTCCAAGAAGAGTGGTTGGTTATCCTGACAAACTTGACATCCTGAGAGCATTCATGACAGGTCCCCGAGAATGAAAATTAAGGCAATCAAAGCTTCCCCCCTTTCAAAAGAGAAGGTGCTTAAGAAGCTGTCCTGAGGATTGCCAATTCTTCCCAAGATCAGCTGTTACACAGCACTGATGCTGCACAATTTCTCGAAGTATAGAACTGGCAGTAAGCCAAGAAAGCCCTTATTTAGCTACTGCAACTAGTTTTGAGCCCCAGCAACAGAAGACAGACCTTGACAAACTGGATGTATTTCAGTGGAGACAGTAGGGCTGGAGCACAAACCCTGTGAGGAGAGGCTGAGAGAGATGGGCTTGTTCCACCTGAAGCAGAGATGGCTTCAGGGGGATCTAACAGCAGTCCCCACTGCCTGTGGGAAGATCTTGGAGGAAACAGAGCTGGGCTCTTGACAGTGCTGCAGGGCCAGTAGACAAGGGACAAGAGTCCTAAGCTGAAACACAAGAGAATCAGCCTTGTGAAGAGAAGCTTTTTCCCCTCGAGGACAGTCAGGTCGTGGCACAGGTTGCCCAGAGAGGCTGTGCAGTCTCCTTCCTCAGTTTTTTAATCCTTGACTGGAAGAAGCCCCAAGCAGCCCAGTCTGGCCTCAGTGCTAACCCTGCTGTGAGAAGGAGGTTGGTTGAACTGCTGAGGTCCCTCCCACGCTCAACTGGGATCCTCCAAAAGCCTGAAAGAGGCTGAGTGCATGAGAAACACGCTGTTTTAAACTTGGTTAGCATTACAGCTGCTACCAAAGCCCACATATTGCTACCACAGTTACGTAACACACCCCAAACCCATATTTTAATGGGAAACAACTTATTTGGACGTAATTTATCTTTCTTGTTGCTATGGCTATGATGGCACAGATCCTGCCACATTACCCAACTATCTGTCAACCTCCTGGGGTGCACGTGGATCCACCCACAGTCCCTGGGTTCAGAAACACATCCCATAAAAGACAAATTGTGAAGAACAAACAGTAGGAACGTTGCCGTTTGTGCATGGTCCTTGGCTACAGGTGGTTCTGCTAGAATAGGGAGATGGACTAGATGACCTCCACATGTGTCTTCCAGTCTCAACCTCTCTGTGATCATATTCTGTCATTATATTGTAGGAAAACATCAATACAACTTTGATATGCTAGCTTGCCAATAAATATTCACAAATAATTTGGTCCATTATGTTCTAAGCCCGTGTGTATGCACATTCATCGTTAGACAATTATTTTCTGCTGTTGATGCTTTCAAAGGACAGTTATTTCTTAGGAGAATCTATTCTCTTTTTCAATAGACTGCAGTGATTATTTCAAAATACTGAATTCGAGATCCTCAAATCAGTTATAAATATGTATATGTATGTATGCAAAGCTTGAAGAGCTCCATCACTTCCTAGAAACTTCCTGAAGGGCATGGTGTAGAAGGATGTTCAAGGAAGGGAAGACGAATTAACGCGTGTTAATGTCCACACAGGATTTTAATCTGCTTTATGTTAGCTTCAGCTTAATCATCTTTGAAGGGGTATTAAGCTACGGGAACTAAAGACATTTTATGTCTAAATGGAAAGTATCCACACAAGAATTTAAAATGCTTTAAAAGCATCCACTTTATCTTCAGATTTCTAGTTAATTCACTTAGTACTCCCAAATGCCTGCATGCAGGCAAACCTCCTTGGTTTTATGCAACAGGAAGCCTCTATCTTAGATATAAGTTGACACCTAAAGAATGAGGAATCAGTCAGGATGGAATCAAGTTTTAGACAAAAAAAGAAGTTTCAGGTGCTGACATCAAAGTATTTGGGTACCCCCTCATACCTGACTCAAGATCAGATCTGCTCAAGTGCCAGAACACGCTACGGTGAGGAACTAACTTGTGCTTCACAGCAGGTTGTCACCTTCAGTATCAAGAACACCACCAAGTACCAGGAGGCAAGGCCATCATCAGGTAAGCAGCCATTCTTTAAGTTTCCAACAGTCAGAAATAGAACAATAGAATTGACACAGAATGATTTGGGCTGGAAGGGACCTTAAAGGTCACCTTGTTCTAAACCCCCCCTGTCATGGGCAGGGACAACCTTCCACCAGACCAAGTCGCTCAAAACCCCATCCAAGTGGCCTTGGGATATAAGTATGTCAAAGAATCAACCTCAGATAAAGTCAACCAATACCTTCAACTGCAGCCTTTAATAGTGGCTTGGAAAACCCCATAGGCTAACACTGGGCATTTTGGTTTTCCAGTAGACATCTGGTATCAGCCTTCACAGATTTGAGTAGTGCTGCATCTGTGAAAAATTCAAATATAACCTATAGCCATTCCTTAGTTTCCTCAGCACAACTCAGCTCTGTAGTCAGGCTAAAGGCACAGGAAAACTCCAAACTGGAAGGTGGAGTATGGTAAAACAAAGTCCTGAGTTTTCATCATATATTTGTAGTACAAATTAGAGTTGCTTTCTTTCGGTCTGCTTTGTTACCAAAAATTAGGTCTCTTTTAAAGCAAAAAAATACAGAGTTCATTTATATGGAAGATGAGAGGAAAGACTCACTTAACTTCATGTTAACAGTCCATGTAAGATTTCCTTCCAGTGAGCAAGATAGCTCCTGTGAAAACCACATGTCCTTTAAAGAAGTTCATGCCTACACTTAGTTGCCTCCAATGCTGAAACATGACAACTCATTTCATTAAAAAACATTTTGATTACTATATTGCGGATAATTGAGTACTGTGTGTTGTGGATAAGTTTTGGGGGCTTGGAGGAGGGAAGGTATCAGGTGCATTTGAATTACATATTTTTGCCTTAAGCTAAATGACAGATTTGCAAATCGAAGGGAAAACTCCAAACGGGATAGAGCTGTGACCACATAATTGCAACCACTTTCTCCACTTAAGTTCTGCTTTGGCTGTGGTTTGCACAAAGATTAATAAAAATTAATCCGCTAAAAACATGGCACTACAGCACACAAACACTACTTCTATGATTCACTAAAATATGCTTAGCAGCTATTATTAAACCAAACACACACTAATTTTGATTAGGTAGCTTATAGAAGAAAGTTAGCCTTTGTGGGTACCTTCAGTTTTCTACTACTCATCCATCTCAAGCTCACAATTGTTGAAACCTTCCATTTGTAACATGAAAGACATAAAAAGTATCACAAGCTGTTTATAAAAGGGAATTCTTGCTTGCAGAAATCCTGTAATAAAAGCACACCAGTGATTATGCAAGACAAGTTTTATGCTAGCCCCTACGCACTTTAAAACAAACCACAGCATATCATGAACGGGAAACCCCCAAAAGCAAGGCAGGAGCCATGCGTTTGACTGTGGCACAGCAGCACTAATTTTTGGTTTGTTTTAGAGCTAAATTCCAAACCTCCTCTTCACATAGTCTCCTTTGTGGTTTTTTTCTTTGGTTTGTTATTCTTGTTTGTTTGTTCTGTGGGTTTTTTCCCCACCTGCTTGCTTGTGCAGGTTTCTCAGCACAGAAGATAGTTTATGTGGTCATGTACAGCATTATTTCCGATCCTAAGGTGAGGTCTAAGAACAGAAGTGAATGAAGGAATGAAGGCATTCCTCAGAGACTCACACTCTACTCTTTCCTATTTCAATCCAAGTTCCTTCTCCTCCTGTATTCCAAGCAGCTGTAAAGAGCTGCATATTTGTGTTTATACATGCATTAAAACAGTTCATATGAACATTTATTCAAGCAAAACAAAGAAAAAACTGCATAATAAGATGTCAAATCAACATTTGGTTCCCTTGCCAAGCATGCTGTATGACAAAACCAATCAAGCAAACAATGTCTATCAGCAATAATGGGGCTCAGAAGAGATTCTGGAGAGCTCTTTTCCATGACGAAGAGGACAAAGAAAGGGGTTTCTACAATTGTTCACATCCTTGCAAGACACAGAGCAATTTAGAGCCAAAACCAGCACAAAATAAGAGTACTGCTGCAGCAGTGACAGTACTTCTCTTTTCCACAGCATGTGCTGCTCTGCCTGGGGAAAGAAAGCATGTGGCAGCAACCAGCAGAGAGCTCTGAGCACGTTGCTTCACACCCCAATACTGCAAAGGGTGGTGGACATGAGTGGTTTTCAACAAGGGATTTCCTGGTTTGCCCTCAGCTAGCCCAGCTGATGCTGGGACAGTGTGATGGAAATGGCACATAAGATGGCTATTAGAATCTACATCTCTCTCCAATAACAGTATGACATCACATTTTCATGAAAACTGGCTTTTTATTTAAAGGTGTCTGGCCCTAGACAGCCTTCTCCATGATAAACTCAGAAGCAAAATTGAGCAAAACTTTCCAAAGTTGCCCAAAATTTCTGTGAAGCTCTTTCCTGTGTGATCTGTTCAGCTAAATAGTAAGGTGTATGTATAACGCAACATGAAGTACTTCCTGAAGGGATGTAGAGATTAATTACTGGGCAACATTTTTGAAACTAATAAAATAAAAGGTGCTTATTCCCTCCCTCAGTAATTTCAGAACTTTAGTATTTTCAAAACTAGTAACAACCATAGGTACTCTGGATAAAATGAAAAACTTCAGCTAGATACTGAGTGCTAGTTACTGGACTTCAAACTGGGGGGAAGGCAAGCAAGCCCTTAAAACAAAAAAACCCAAACCAAAAAGCCACCCCTACCAGAAAAACCCCAAACACAAAACGAACTCCAAACCAAACCAAAAAAACCCACACCCCCAAAGCCCCTAGCTTAAAAGAATGAAACAAAAGTCACAAGTCACTGAGCATACTTACACGTCATTTTCTTTCCTTTGTGTCCTGTTTGACGTCCTGTGGATACTAAAGATTCTTAATTTTCCTGAAGGACATACTCATCTCAGTAGAGTACAGTACACATCAGTATTTTCTTTCTGAGAATTCTAATTACAGTTTGAGAAGTCAAGGACACACTAGTCATGGCTGGTAAGTTGTCCAAATGGGTGAGTAAGCGAGTGACACAACCCTGTTAGGAGCTCATTAACTTGACTATCTTTGGTTTATGTGCATAATTTACAGTGTGTATACAAGGTCAACCAAGAAGTGAGGTACCAATCACCATTTCTGCCACAGTCAGACCTGGTATTACCTCCTTTAAAACACAAGAAATTGCTTTCATTCTGTGCCTTGGCAGACTTGACAACTGAAATCCACCTTATCTCCCCATTTAGACACGGGAGCAACTCACCGTGGCAACTAGGGAAGACATAAGAATAGTTTTTAACAGTAGCTTTCCACACATTCACTGCTCTTGCTCTTTGCTGATTTGATTTTCATTTATCTGATATGACTCCAGTACACTTAAAATCTGCTAATGCTTACAGTCTGCTTTGCAGTAGATCAAGAGAAGATGTCAAGTTTCTAGGATTTACTGAAAAAAACCTAAGTGTCTACTGCAGTTGGTTCTTCAAGTTATTATTTCAGATGTTTAAGATAAATTACAGTCAAAGTAGAAGTGTTGCTGACAGAATCCTCAGAACCCCTTTACAACAAAAAGAGAAAGCCCTGAAAGATTAAGTATTTAACTGAGAAACAGCTTCATTTTTTCATAAGTAATATTTCAGATGTCAGAAATCATTCATATCGCAGCAAGCTGAAAAAGCAAAGAAACCTAAACCAGCTATTTTCATTTGGACATCGCCTTGAATTGGAAATATGAGTGTAAGAGTCTAAATTTAGGGACTTAGAGTTACTCCAACTACTAGACTGTTTAACAGACAGACTCTTTCTCCAGCCAAGTTGGGTGGGAGTGATGATCTGTTAGAAGTAGGAAGGCTCTGCAGAGGGATCTGGGCAGGCTGGATCAAAGGGCCAAAGCCAATTGTATGAGGTTCAACAAGGCCAAGTGCTGGGTCCTGCACTGGGGTCACAACAACCCCAGGCAGTGCCACAGGATGGGGGCAGTGGCTGGGAAGGACCTGGGGGTGCTGATCAACAGCAGCTGAACATGATCCAGCTGTGCCCAGGTGTCCAAGAAGGCCAATGGCATCCTGGCCTGGATCAGCAATGGTGTGGCCAGCAGGACCAGGGCAGTGACCGTCCCCCTGTACTCGGCACTGCTGAGGCCACACCTCCAATCCTGTGCTCAGTTCTGGGCCCCTCACTGCAAGAAAGACACTGAGGGGCTGGAGCGTGTCCAGAGAAGGGCAACGGAGCTGGGGAAGGGTCTGGAGCACAAGTCCTGTGAGGAGCAGCTGAGGGAGCTGGGGGTGTTTAGCCTGGAGAAAAGGAGGCTCAGAGAGAACCTTATCACTCTCTGCAGCTGCCTGAAAGGAGGGTGTAGCCAGGTGGGGATCATTCTCCTCTCCCAATTCAAGACAAAACAGCTTCATGTTGTGCCAGGGAAGGTTTAGATTGAAAATTATTAAAAATTTCTTCACAAAAAGAATTGTCAAGCATTGGAAAAGGCAACCCAGGGATGTGGTGAAATTGCCATCCCTGGAGATATTTAAAGGAAACACAGATGTGGCATTCAGGTGACATGGTTTAGTGGTAAACTTGACTGTGCTGAGGTAATGGTTGGATTGAATGATTTTAAAAGTCTTTTCCAACCTAAGGAATTCTATGATTCTAAAGAAATGGAAGAGGTTTTTCAGGTAGGCTGCAGAATCTCCATCCTTGGAGGTGCTCAAAGTGTGTCTGGATGCAGCCCTGAGCAACCTGCTATAGCTGACCCTGCTTTGAGCAATGGGATAGGACTTGATGATTTCCAGAGCTGTCTTTCAACCTCACTAAACACTAACAAGATGGATTTGAAATCGACTCTTCAAAGTTCTCCTTGGGTCTCCAGGTGAATATCTGCTGCATGAAGTTGCTACAGGTAAAGTACTGTCACTATCTAGAAAGCAAAGTCAAGGTTATCATAATTTCAGAGATGAAAGCCCTGTTCCTCTTGCCATCTATTTTATGGCATTTTCCATGTTGCAATCAACAAAATGACTTGCAGTTTGTGCAGACTTAACTCATTGGTTTTAAACACAGAGACAATTTATGCCATCAGCATCAGCTATTCTGGTATCTGTTCCACGTTGTGCAACAAGGAAAACACTGCCACTGGCAGTCCCTGCCATCAGAATTCCACATTTCAGCCCTGCTTTAGATCTTCAAAAACAGTTAAGGATGATTTAAGCTCCCAGGTGATGCTGCTATTGGTAACAGACAAACATGGGGACACAACATAAATTAACTTGTTTATTTTCCAACTGATTTCCAAGCTGGAAGGCTTAATATCCTTGTCTTGCACATATATGTCCCTGCAGTTGCACACTTCACTGCCTTATTCCCCATCACACAAACCTGCAACTGCAGGTTGCAACACATAGAGCAGAACTCATTATCCCCAGTAAGTGCTTTTCTTGGAGGATTTTTGCTTCTTAATCTCTCTGGTTTTCTTCTATATTTACAAAATATGGGGAGGATAGTGCTCTTATCAGTTCATGTCAAAGGATTAATGTAATATAAGAAAATCCAGATGCTTGTAAGCAAACAGAAATAGCTTTCCTATTTCAACACTGTGTTCATATTTTTGGTGCTCTATACTCTCCTCCCCCCCCCATCCCTTAATCCAACTTTCTGTTCAGCATTTGGAACACTGGACTTTCCATTAAAAAGTCCTAGACTGTCCTGTTTAGATAAGCAACTGTTTCTCAGAAGATCCACCTTGACTATTTAAGATAATCTAGCACCACTAAGACTTTTCAAATCTTTTAGGATGCACTGACTTCAGGAATAACATGAAGAGAAGTAGAAGGTAGTTTCTCCATGATAGCTGCAGGAGCCCACATATTCAAAATAGCACTCTTTCTCCAACATGGAAAAATCATCAAGGGGCCAGGAGAGCTAAAGGTGAGCAGAACAAGTAGTTTAACAGGAAGAGAGCTGGCAGCTTAAGAGTTGTCAACAACTCAGCTTCTCCATCAAGAGGGAGTAAAGTTACTTCATGTTCAGAAAGTACCAGACCATTATGGGGGCAAGCTGTAACACCCTCTGTGATCTCAGCCAGAGGCTCCCACCCCTCTCACAGGATGGCAGAGTCCACTTTATGAAGGACTCATGAACCAAATCCCATATGGCATCAATTTGTGACCTTGGATCAGGCTGCTGAACAAGTCTGTACAGAGAAAAAAGGCAAAAATTACGGAAGCAGGACTGTTGAGAAGGAAATAATTAGCAGAATTCCAGAAGAAAGGCTCTGACATGAGATTACAAAATTGAAATGAGAAAAAGCAGTGAAGGGATGTTAGTCAGGCTATCTGTGAACTTTCAGGTCACTGGACCAGCCCCAGTGGAATTGGTGGAAGACTTGGGACCAACCAGGACCTGGGGCACAGAGCTGCAAGGGTCAATTCTTTCCCTCCTGGCTGGTGCTTATCAGGTGGTGAGCATACTAATGTTTAAATTAAGGCTGAAGTCAGCCTTGGCTATGTTTTGTGGATGTTAGCAAACAAATAGTTGCTTTATACCTTTGGACTGTCTATGTCCTGCTTACAGAGTCCTTTTGCAGCTGGTTCAAGATACCTGAGGAAGTTGGCCCAAACACTCCACAGAAATGCTCAAGCCATGTCTGTCTTGGCAGAAAAATCATTACAGATGATCAGCCTAGAGGTAATGATGCTGATATCCACAGTGTGGAAGATTCTTTCCTACAAGCAGTCTAAAAAGGGAGAAAAATATAGTGACAGATGCTCTATACAGAAGCATATGTTTCAGTCCTCTTGAAAAGGTTCCTCCCAAACAGACGGAATATGATTTCTTTGGTTTATACACAAATCAAGCTCTTGATCTGTATTAGTTTTGGGAAGTGTTCAACTCCCTCCATCAACTACAGAACAAATACAACATGGGCTTTCTGCACCTACATCTGTTGTCTGCAAGTCCCCCATTCCATCCCTGGTTTATAGGGAAACAACTGCAAGCCATATGTAGGAGCAAGTAATTAACATTTCTCCTGCAAATTGAACATGATCAGCTTGAAAAACACTTGCACATCTTCAGCAAGCTTCTCTGCTTTCACAAACAACACTTCAAAAATCCAGTGGACAAGAGCAGAAAGGAAAAAAACCAATGTTTTTCAAGCTCTGCTCTATATTACTATTTCTTCTATTTTCCCCTGATGTATCAGGCACTACTGATTTGATACATCACTGCTCCAATCCCACAAGACAGTTCCTACATTCTTTGCTTCTATAAAGAACTGCAAAGGAAAATTTAAATTAAAATAGCTTTAATTAAATAGTGAAATCTAGGTGAACAGAAAGCAATCTAGTATAAACTAGTTTACACCTTCTGTAATACTTGTAACAGCTAAACCACTTAGCTCATTGCAGCATAAAAGCAATTAGGATAATTCAACATTTTTGAGAAAATACAGAACAGTTACCTCAGGAAGTGCTTCATGGTGATGGTTTGGTTTGTGTTGCTAGAGCCGTAATGTATTGATCACTGATGACCTCTTCTTCACAGGTGATATTAGTGCTGTAGAAATAGAATTGAGACTTACTTATTGATAGAAAAAAAAAAAGGGATACTTCAGTTTTTTAAAATTGCCCTTGAAACAAACATCTATGGAAATACAAGGGAAATACGTTAAGAAAAAAATCTCATGTCAATAAAAACAAAGTGAAAAATGACAAGGTGTTCCCACTTCAGCCTGAGCACATACTTTGACCAGACTATACTACCCACATCTTTTTTCAGAGAAGTAAAAAACTTGAATGAGAATACAGAAGTAAGTGAGAAGACTTGAAGAACTATCTAGACATTTTCAAACACTTGTGTTCTTTGAACACCTGTCTGGTTCACAGCAGCTCCCAAGCAGCAGCTTCAAGAGACACTCAGTTCACTCTGCTGTTGGAAGTCCTCTCTTCACCATAATTTGCATGCTACATACCACAGAATAATAAAATATGCAGAGTTGGAAGGGACCTACAAAGATCATCGGGTCTAACTCCTGGCCCTGTGCAGGACACCCCAAGAGTCACACCACATGCCTGAGAGTGTTGCCCAAACACTTCTTGAATTCAGAGTTCTTAAAATAGTTGACCAGGCTGCCCATCAGTTCTGTGATCTAGTGTCCTATGGTTAATGTTCATTATGATTACCAGAGAGTTCCAGCAGAGGAGAACAGGAAGAATTCATGAAGAAATTTCATAAATAGGACCCTGTCTGTGTACTGTAGACTCTCCCCAGTCACCACCTCTTTACTTTAAGTTTCTAAAATGAAGTATTCACATACAAGTGGTATTTGACTAAAAGATGCAGACTTTTCAAATTACTGTACTTCATGTCCTGTGAAAGGCAGTAAAACATTTTTACTTGCTGCCAGAAAATGGGACACTGCTACCCATCTGCTATTGGGACAACTTAATCCAACACTCAAAGGGAACAAGCCCTTGCTTTCAAGCTCTGTACAAGTACAAACCACACACAAAGGCCTGTATGAAAATTCTGTTGTTAAGAAATCATTTAAGAGCCCATTTTTCCTTAGCACTGCATGTTCAGAAGTGCTGAAGGCCCTAAGAAATCTGACCTCTTTTGTCACAAATTTATAAATCTAGAGAACCTCAAACCTATTTTCTTTTGCAGAATGTAACAGCACTGATAGGATAAAAATCTTCTTGCCCCTACCATGTTCTCATATTCTTTCCTCTTTGTAAGTTTTATATTGTGCTATTGCCTGCTGACAGGAACAGAACGAGCATTTAAGTTCAGAAAAATACAGCTATCTTGTTGGATTACATCACACACAGCTTGCTAAAAATATATAATCCCTGAACTGTGAAAGCTTCCTTCATTTATATTGTTTTTGACTGACTGAATCATGTTGCTGTCCCCTGAATACAGCTGTAATCGGTGCTGGCTGCAGTGACACCTGCTTGCAAGGGCAGAGAGATGCTAACTCTGGTTCATTAATGAACACAAGAGGCAGGCTCCAAACACTTCCTGCTACAGCTTTTGATAGGTTTTCTATGGCAGCAAGCACAGGAGATAGGCAAAAACTGGAGGGGATGTAACCTGCTCCCCTGCTCCAGTCTAATAATTTGCTGTTTAAAAGATACAGTTTGTGAAAGATTCTCACAGCTGAGTCTCAGCGTTTTAACATCAACTTGAACAAAGGAAGCTTCACCACAAAATTTGACCCATAAGGGCATCAGTGTAAGGAACACACCAGAAGTGCCAGAAGCTGTCAAATCAACCCCCTCTAAAAATGCTAGTCTCAGTCTCTGAGGTCAGCTTCTTCTTGATTCTGACCAAGGTCCTTGCTGAAAATTATGCTGCTTTGTTATTACTGCTTTAAAGGGAAGAGAAGTTCCACTTGCCCCAGCTCCAGAAAAGGCTCATACAAGCATGGCATGGTAGGAGCTTCAGGATACTATCTCTTCAAGAATAGTTACCAGATACAGACAATTGTAAATTATAAATTTGTTTTGAATGCTCATTAAAAATTAGAGCATCTCTGTAGCTCTTCAGAGACCCTTGTCTTCTATGCAGAAAGCTAAACTCAAAGGAAGGTAGTTGAGCAAAAAAAAAAAAAAAGAAAAACTAAGTGACACAACAAGCATGACAAGTGGTTAAAAGTGCCTTTTTTGGATCACTTCAAAAGCCCACACTTGAAATTACAAGAATTAGTTTTCCTTGCTCTCTCCCTTTTAATTAAAATGCATGTGGGGAAGCCTACGGAAAGAAAGAAAGCTTCTTACAGCTGAAGACCTGATGCCATAGAAGTCAATATCAAAGCCCTTCAGCTTGGAGAGAAAGAGTTCACCCTGCAAGTTCAACAGCCAGCTCCCTACAGTACAGTCCCAGCTAATAACTGGGTCCCATAGGAAAGCCATGGCCTCAAAAGTAGTTTCCTCCACAGGGGCACAAAGCAATCAACTTCCACCTGACTCTATTAACAAGAGGGCTTCAAGACCTAGAGGCAAGACTTCCAGCTCAAGCAGAAGTACAGGGTATCTATGCTGCTGTCTTGGTTCATAAGGTAAAAAGTTTAATTTTTGTGTGTGGCACACAGCTTTTCAAAATGCTGTCATCTGCTAAGTACAGGGATAGAAAGCAACACCAGTTCTTGCAACAATTGCTCTCCAGTTCTTGCAACAATTCACTTCTGTGAACACACATATACACATGGCATTAAGCTATTTACATCCAGGCTAGACTGAGAAGCTGAATCAGAAGGTGAGAATTTATAGTCATCTTTAAACAAGTAGGACTGGAGGGCAGCATTCTCTATTTCCATATACCACCGTAAGTGATCCTCTAGTGGAGTTCAGTAAAGATTTTCTGTGAAGAAAACGGTATTTAAACTCTTTAAGAAGATTGTTACTGCAATTTACAGCTAAGTTCAACTATTCATAAACCTGTAAAGCCGGAAGACCTAATTTCTGCCAATCTCTTTTTATCTCAAAATGTACTAGATTTCTCATAGGTGAAACTTTACTTCCAGTGAGGTTGTTATAGCATCTCAGTGAACAGGAAGAACAGCCCTAGCTTAGGATGGTATGTTCTATCAGCAATTCAGAATTTACCCAAAAACTCATTAGCCATTAGGTGTGCCTAGAAAAAATCCAACTCAAACCAAAAAGCCACACATTCATTTTTATTCAGGGAGAAGGACTTGACTTCCAGCCTCCTGTTTTCTTTAGGAAAGACCTTCCCCAGCAAGTTGGATGTCTGCAGATCAGGAAGGCTTTCAAGGTCCACTTGTAGGAAAGAAAGACACATAAGAAAAAGATTCTCATCAACAAGCGATAATCTTGTTAATTAATGTTTATGAGTTTGTTGAAAGAAAGGGCACAACAATTACACAATTCAGTTGAGAAGCTGACAGCAGTTATGGATTTGGAGAGACTGAAACCCAAAATTCTGAACACTCAACAGCCGGACACCCAGAGACAGCAGGTGCTGGGGAGCAGCCAGTTGGCCACAGCATCCACCCACTGCTCAGAGCCTGAGTTTGTGCTTTTACATGGTTTCACTCACGTGAACTTGTAGCTGTGGGTATTTTTACGACTTAAGAAAATGTTCCAGCTTCATGCTATACACATGATTTCTCATTGAGGAACCCTCAAGATACTTTTCTTCTGTGGTCAGATTTTCAGCCTTTCCTGATTTTAAGTCATGCAGCTGAATAAGTGCAAAGACAAGTAGATTTGATTTTGTTAGCGATCTTCCATTTACTTCCTAGAAGTAGCTTGAATCTACAGCTACAGAAAGCCTCTAGACCCAATGTTTGAAGTTTGCTCTTTGACAGGAAGAGACTCACTCATGTTCTAAGGCCCTATATTGAGAATGATGGGGTGAGGATCAAGTTTGGATTTCCCACACGCTCATGTTCTCAGCTTGCAGGATTTTTTCCCATACCACATCACTTCCACAAAGCAGCTTCCTACTCCCTCCAACAACACACCCACATACCCATGCATTGCCAATTGTTTCATCCACTTTATTTTAAACTAGACAGCAGTTTCCCCTCCTAAAACTAACCACAGCTTTTCTTCCAAGAAAAGCAGTACTACTGCAATCACATAGAACAGCAAAAGACCTCTTCCAAGATCTGTCTGAAAATATAAATGAAACTTTCCTTAAATAAACATCAACTATTTGAATTTCTTGTGACTCTATGATCTTTTTAGTAGTATAGCAAGACATGCATCAATCTGAAAGGTTAACAGTTGCTGGAGGCTTAAAGAAATCAAGAGTAAGCCTTAAACGTCACCTCTTTATCTAAAGCTGAGCGTTTGCTTTGTTTGTCTTCAATAAAACTGCAGATACAGCTGCAGGGAAAAGTTGTGTTATTTAATATAAATCACAATACTTTCAGAGTAAAATATAAACCCAAGGTCGTTTCCTTCACAATTTCTGTTTTGCATGCTAATGGGTATTTGCAACCTGGTATATTGCAAACACCTTTAAATGTATATTCCAATTATAAAGAAAGATTAGGTATCCTGAAGAAAAAAATAAATCAGAAACATTAATGTGAGCAGGCTGGATATAATACTGGATATATATAATATAATATAATATACTTCGTTTATGTGGAGCATTAGATTACCAAAAAAACCCCCAAACCAAGTAATTTATTTTGAAGTTTAGTTGTTGCAGTTTTAAAGTACTTTCTTCTGAATGCCACCAGCATGATGTTGATTTCAGGTTGCCACTTTTCTTTCCAGTGATATCCTGGGTTGGCATCTACTCTTCATTCATCTCAAAAGTCTACATTTACTTATTTCTGAGGGACAGTAGGCTTGAGCCTTATGTCACTGGAAGTGTTTTGCTACTGTGTATTCCTTTTTCTTTTGCTGATGGGAATGTTAGTGCTTCTGTATCTCAAACACCAATCTGAGATAACTAGAATTGGAAAGGGGAAGAATAGCTGATACACATTATGAAATGTCCCTTGAGGTCCTGGAGGATAGCAAGCTGGCTGGAAGCCAGCAGGATGCAAAGACAGACAACAGCACTCTGGGCCACATAAACACAAGCAGAGCCAGTAAGCAGATTGAGGGAAGAGATTATCTTCCTCTACTCAGCACTCCAGGCCATATTTAAACACTGCCTAGTTTGGGGCCCCAGCAACACACAGAAAACACCAATAAATTGAATAGAGTTAAGCAGAGACCACTAAGATGATGAGAGTGAGGCTGGGGGAGAGGAGATTGTTCAGCTCCAGGCAGGGACAGCTTTGAAGGGACACAACAGCACCTCCAGTACCTACAGGGATGTCATTGAAAAGTCAAGAGATGGACTCTTTACAGCAGTGCAGGACAGGAAGGGGAAAAACAACAGGCAAAAACTTAAACAGGAGTGGTTCAGCCTGCATATGAGGCAAAAATTTTTTCCCAAGAGGACAGTCAGGCAGTGGCACAGGCTCCCCAGAGAGACTTTGAGGTTTCAAGCCCCAACTGAATGAAGCCCTGAGAAGCCTGACTTCAAAGCTGACCCTGTTGTGGGCAGGAAGTTGGGTTCAGATAGTCTGAGGTCCCTTCCAGCCTTTGATTCTCTGCTTCCCCCACAGTCACTCTCATGGGGCAAATACCCTTAGTACTATGCTGCTGTAGAGATACAACTGACAGGGTGCCCAAGTCCCTGCTGTTTTATCAGTTTAAGAGCTATCTGCTTCTCAATAAATTCCTATATACTTTGCAATGTTTCCCAAGAAACAAGCTTAGCTTTAGGATGGAACAAAATCATTCCCTCTCTCATCTCTCCCCACCACTCCCACCAAAAGCCTCCACCATGAAATTTGACCATAAACAAGTCGTATATGGTCCTACAATTCAAGAACAAGAGTCTACAAGAGTCATGCCAATATCAGCACAACACGCAAAAAACCCAAACACAAACAGAACACAAACAACTTTAGGACCCCAGTTTGGCAACTCATTCTAATTCTAAGCAAGTACTGTTTATCCAGATATCCCACGGAATAGACACATACCTACTTGAATCTTTCATCTTCCATCTTGCATTCATGCCCAAAGGTGGCATAAAAGTCACTTCAAGTGTATTAAACAAACTAGTAAAAACAGAGGATCTTTGACCATCTCAGTTACAGCATAATCATTTATTGGTCTTTGAATGCTATAGCAAGAACACTGCTCAGACCTCTCCAACTCAGAGGACATCCTGGGAAATGCTTGTGTGAGCTCAGTTCCCCATCTCAGTAGAGAAGAGTATTCTTATTTCCATGTGCCCAAGAGGAGGCTGTATTCAACATCAAGCATTCTTTAGAAGAAAACCTTGGAACAAAATGTCACACTTGATCGATGACACTAATAAGCAAGACTTGACTTCAGTCACACTGTCACAGGTAATAAGATTTTTCCACTTCTAATCTCCATCACACATTGACATTTTGCATTTCCGTATTTCACTACGAGAGTGAGGGCAAGGCTAGATATGAAGTAAAATTTAACTGAATTTTAGTCCTGTGAGCATGAGCACATACCACACAATTAAGCCATAAAAAGAAAAAGAGCCCTGAATATAAGGTTAAAATCACAGCAGAGCTGGGGAGTCAGAGAGCACAAAACCCCCAGCTTCTCTCAAGCTACAGAACAGTGCTTTGAAAGTCTCTAATTTTGTAGTTCTAACTTAGCATTTCAGTCCATTATTGCCTCTTTAAAGCATTGCTAATGTAAGGAAGGATCAAGAGGGTCTTACAGTTCTCATAAGAGACAGTCACATAGGATTGTATTTGGGTTCAAGAAAACTTACTTCTCAAATCTCACATGGCAAGTTTCTTCTAACACCACTCAATTCAGCCTACATGCTCTAATTCCTCTGCAGATTTTTGCTCAGTGACAACCCACAGTTTGATGAAGACAGCATCAAACCAAAACTCAGCAGCGTAGAAGCATCTCCACCTTTCATTGTCGATCTCTGCCCCTTAAAAGAAAAAGGCTATAGTTCTCTACCTGACTGCTCAAACAAACTAAATCCCAGAAACTCAACAAAGGAGATGTTCATGCATACATATGCACTTTGCACATGGAACTGTGACAATAATCTACTTTTACCAATTCCTATTAGCTCTGCTCTATTACAAGGTTGAAAGATGTAGAGAACAAACCTATATGAAGTCACTTCAGGTGACTAGTGAAGACTTTGCTGGGTACATTCTATTTCTAATAATATACAAAGTTAAAAAATAGAGGAAGCTCTTCACAACCTAGAATACCATAAACTTCTAGAAATGTAATCAGATGCCTAAATTCAATAGGAATTAGAGTACCCAAGTCTCGTCTCTGTCTATTGTGTGTCCATCCTTAAGAAGCTCACCTTACATATTGAGGAAAGTGTGTTTTATCCAGAAGGGGACTGAGTAAATGACATATCAGCTAAAAATGAAGTTCTCATTCTTGAAAACCATCTTCAATGTACAGCAACTTCCTCCGCTGCCCTCCTTCACGCATTGTAAAAAGGCATAATTTTTAGTCACTCCTCATGAACTGTCACTGGACCACTGATGAGTTCACCCAGGAGAACAGCAGCTTCATCAGGGTGGCTCACATGTGTCTACATGATTTGCAGTGGAATGTTTCTGGCCCACTTGCTCTGTTTCCAGACACACTGTATAACAGCTTGTATTGCAAGGAAGTCTGTTCTAAATAAAACATCACACTTTGTAGCAAAACTCCTTCAAGTTTAGAATAAATCCTACAAGGCTAGATGCATAAAATCTGAAGAGGCTGCCTGGCTACCTCCCAGACTAATTACTGCAAAAGTTTCATGGAAAAAAACCCCAAAATTGCTATTTCTAAAAGTGAATGACTGATGGGCTTTTGCTCTCCCTGCCTTCTTGGTTTCCACTCCATTGCCTAGAGACGAGTGGAGGGTACAAGTTAAAATGCAAAGATGAAGTATTCCCTTGCCACCGAAATTAACTGAAGTCTAGATTTGCTTTAGAGCCCTATCAATTACTAACAAACAGTAGTTTGTGGGGAAGAAACACCATCCTATCAACAGGTTACATACAGATCTGCAATGTCAATAGATTTACACCAGATATTCTTGTTCTATCCATTCCCCTACCTTTCCAACGTCTGTTATATTTGCTTGGACCAAGCAGAGTTAACTCGTCCATCAGATTAATATGACCCCATACCAAATATCAGCCTGAAAGCATGTAAAACTAAGGACCGAGATTTAGTATGTTAACTGACCCTTTCCCTCCAAAAAAGTTAAGACAAGGATAACAGAGGTGTCAGGACAAAAGCCAAACTCAGCTTTCAGTCTAGAGGAGCACATATCAATTTATTTACCCAGGAACCTGGTGAAGATCAGACACAATTCATAGTGATCTAACAGAAAATTGCTCCATGTGGTGCCACTTTCCCATCATTTTACCACATTACTTTGGCATGGAAGTGACAACTTTTTCCACAGAGAGACAGACATGCAAGAGTAGAGCAAGTAGGATCCATGAGAGTTTCTGCATTTCCTTCTGCAATTTTACTAAGACAGGATTCAAGAATGATGACCTCCCATGCAATAAGCCAGTTAGATGATGCCATGGAGCACCACACTTTTGAAACCATAAGCATCCTATGGGAAGTGTTATGCACTGACTGTTTGCTGCCTGCAGTCCTGCAGTCTGCAGAGGGACCACGATAAATGAAGAACAAACTTATTCAGCCGACAGGAGGATCTAAAATCCCACTGCTGTTACTTGGCAAACTTCATGGCCTACAATTTAATCTCCTGGTTGCTGCTCAGTGAGATGTTCTGCATCCCAGGAGGTAGGAAATCAGGACAACTCCAAGTACATGACCTTGTTGGAAGCTCTGGTTATGCATTTGCTGCCCAGAAGGACATGTGCAGGGTAGATGCTCCGGTTTTACCAATGTCTGAAGTGAGGAGAAGTGGAAGAAATAATCTACTTTATCACAGAAACCAGAAATTTTTCTTAAGTTTCTCTAATATGTATTGCAAACTCCATGCTCTGGTTGAACCAGGTTTAAGCCCTTCTTTAAGGAAAAGTTTTGAATAGCAACATGGTAAAAAAAAAAAAAAGAAAAAAAAAAAGAAAAATCACTCTAGGGCATCTATCCAAGTCTGTTGTCCAGACAGGTCTATGTACCAGCAACTATCAGTTCAGCTTGGGAATAGTCACAAATATCTTACCAAATTTTTATCTCTATTAACAAGAGCTGTGAAGAACTGTAAAAATGACTGCACTAAGACTCCCTTCACCTTTCTGTAGCTTAAGATACCTCTAAGTAGCATCAAAGTCAAACACTGCTTCTTTAAGCAGTGGAGAAAGAAAGTTATGATGGAGTTTGGTGGCAGGGACATTCATAGAAAGGAGGGATACAGAAACAAACACCACACTAACATGACAAAGTAAGAGCAAAAGGTGATGAAGAGGTAAAAGGTAAAGATGGAAAGAATGGTTTGAAGGTCAATGAACTTACACCAGCTGGTAAGCAAGACTTGTGAAACACACTTTCAAGCATGGTGTAGGAACCAGCCTTATGTGGTAATTGCACAAAATGTATTTTCTCAATCAAGTAGGGAAAAAAAGTGAGTGACAAGGGAAGTGCAAGGTGCTGTGGTGCTTTTCTTCCCTCTGTCACTTCCTGCTTGGTTCAACCAGACCTTTACTTTCTTTTAGGTGCCCAGTCTCCGAAAGAAAAGGATGCTGGCAAAGATTTGAAGGAGAAAACTGGAAAGAGGGGACAAGACAACATGGGAAGGAAAGACAAAGAAGAAACATGAAGACCATTGAAAACTGTTCCCGCAACAACATTACCAAGGGGGAAGAGGAACAAAGTGGAGCCAAGAGGAATACAGACTAGCACAGGATGATTGACAGGATTGCCATAAAGCATTTATTCTTAACACACTGCAACACTGAAAGTCTTCTTCCTTCAGAGTCTCTTTCTACTTAGAAAAGTGGGCATACTTTCACTTTTTGTAGTCTTACTCTTTACCTCATAAATGTAAAGTGATAGAAAAACTTCTAAAAAGAAATGAATTAAACAAGTTTCCAGAACTCTTGCAGCAGATATACCCATAATAATTCAGTAATATGAACTGATCTTATCCTTGAGATGGTAACCTGTACAACATAGCTCATGTTGGTCAGGACAAACTAGATTCAAAGAAGAACATGACTATCTCAGATCACTAGAGATGTTGTAGTCCTACTTGAAAAAGTTGGGAGTAGGTTGTGTGGCCTTTTCCCAATTTGTGCGTATGGTATGTCCTGCTTTCCATGTCATCTTCTGGGAGCACCACCATTTCTTTCCTCTGCTCACTCGGTTCAGCAAGAACTCCTTTTTTCCTCCTTCAACCCATCTGTTCTCCTCAGGCTGCTTTAACACTGACAGCGTGAGGGCCTAGCAAGCCCAAAATTAACAAACTCCACATTGATTTTAGTGTTTCAGAGGAACAACCTGTTTGATGGCACACATCCAAGCCAATGTTGATATGGATATGGCTTTGTGAGAGCAGAGTGGGAGAAGGAATAAGAGACTTGCTCTTATAACTGCCTGCCAGAAGAGGACTATACTTTCCATGACCACAGGACAGATTTGTACTAAGGGCCCAATTTTTATCACCTACACACCCACATGACTGTGCAAGTATTATCAGTGTAGTAACAAATTGTTGCTACACCATGGACAAGTCTCAACATCCAAGTCATCCTGGAAGACAATGAAAGGTAGGGATTTAATTCTACTTTTCAAATATAATAATAAGACTACTAAAAAGGGAAGAAAAAAGAAAAATAAGTGGAAAGCTTCTGTTCATTATTAGTGCAATCTGTAACTACCCACAGAAGCCCATCCTCAACTGAGCAATTCCCAATAGTATCAATTTTGGGGTCCTAGGAAACTTATTGATTCACTTTTGGCAGACACAGACATGGGCACAGGCATACAATATGGGCTTAAATGGCAGATGGTATATATCTATATATATATATATATTAAGGAATAACTCCTATGTCTGTGAAATTGATAGCCAACTGTACATAGTCCTAAATACGCCTTCCTTGCAGAAACTGCCTTTTCTCTGAATGCACCATCAGAAAACATTAGTTAACCATGGCCAAGGTAGCAGGATGATAAAGAGAGCTGTGGAGACAGGACTTTGTATAACCACTTCTTTTGGGTTTGGTCTTGTCCCTCAATTTACCCGAGTGTCCATCCCTGGAAAAGCAAAATACATAGCTACTACAGAAGCTCCAGCTACATCAGTGCAGAGCACCAACCAACAGAAATGCTGCTGTCAAGCACTTGAAATTGAAACCACACAGGATGGGGAAAGGCTGTTTGTTTTTAAACAAAGCACCCTATACAGATGCTGGAGTAGCTCCAACGTGGTCCCTGGTGCTGAATGCCAGGTTGCACTTGGTGTGCTCCCAAAACATTTCCACCTACTTATTTTCAGGTGCTCCAAGACTAGTCCACAAAGAAAGGTGAAGAACAAAAGCTGGGAGATTTGCTTCAAAAACATGAGGGCAGACATCTATATTTAGACTAAAAATGCCTGTGAAGTAATTTCCTACCAGAGAGGGAAGAACTCACAGGTACATAGTTTGCCATGGGCACAGTCCTGAGGACCACAGTATACTGCACCTCCTAACTTTGCTCTAACAAGCTGCAATTTCATCTGCTTATATTGTTAATTGTTTTCAATTCCAGTCTTTGTACCTGCTATATTTCTCCTGTTCCCCAGGCTCCTTTTGATGTCTGTGGCTCTATCGGTCTGAACCAGAATGGAGTGCTCAGTCTGCAGATTTGCAGACAGATTAGGATGAGGTAAAAACGCTATGCCAAATCCCCCTGTTTCACTCAGGTACTCTAACTACTGTGAGGGCTTAGAAACTATCTTCTTGAAGGGCCTCTCAGCTGCAACAGAAAGCTGAGAAGTGTTTGCTCACATTTTGCAGAGGAGTAGGATACTGCACTCCAGAACAAACTGCCAGAAACATTTGAAGCTGATGAAGTTGGTGTGGGG
Organism: Ifrita kowaldi; assembly: GCA_013398055.1. Taxonomy (NCBI): domain Eukaryota; kingdom Metazoa; phylum Chordata; class Aves; order Passeriformes; family Cinclosomatidae; genus Ifrita; species Ifrita kowaldi. The sequence goes on from VZRS01001089.1 coordinate 135,702, forward strand.
CTCTACATCGGTTTTATGCTAAAGTGGATGAGAACTGCTCATTAGACTACAGCTGAGAGGTACTTTAAAGAAACCAATATCTTTCATGCAAGGCTCAGAAATTGAATGGGAACACTCCCAAAGCAGAAGTCCTGGTGTGGTTTCAATGGTACAGTTCAGCTCTCTTGCAGCCAGGCTGCTCTGAGACCTGAACCACTGCAAGGCAACTGGAGAGGGTCTTTGGAGGATGTGTCAGACACTTAAGCCGGATGCAAGCCAAATCACTAGTGTAAACATATCCATAATTTGTCTCAAGGCAAACTCAGACAGGACAATTTGTCACCAAAATGCTTGCTTTGCCTTGAAAAGGAGTGCTCACGCAGTCCCACGTACCACTACGTAGTGAGTTGGGAAGCTGCTCCCACAGCTTCTGCTGTCGTACTTCCCTTTCCACTGCCTGGCAGGAACAAGCAAAATTTCCACCTCCAGCTCAGGCTTGGCAAATCCTGCAGAACAGCACAGCTCAGCACTTGAGCTCAGTTAGGTGGCTGAGCCTGTATCATTTTAGATGGATGCTGAGGATGCTAAGCCTGAACCATAGCCACAGTCCTGAACTACCACATGCATTCTCCACATGCCTTTACATCACTCTCATTTTTCATTTCTTTTTCTTAACTTTATCCTTCTCTTCTGTTTGGAATCTCACCACATGGCTTCCTTCTCAGTATTCCAGTAAGCCCTGCTCTAGAGTTTACTTTTCAGGCCTCCTTCCCAAAGCTTGTATTCAAGGAGACAAACATATTTCTTGCAGTCCTTTGCCCTGCATTAGCAAAGGATTTAAAAGGAATGTCAAATGAAAGAAGCTTTCCAATCAAGAAAGCTGAGCAGATGTTCATAAAAAAAACCCCAAAACAACGTAGTCTTATGAGCCAGAGGGTATTAAATCCAACAAGATTTGATCTCCAGGCAACCCAAGCTTGTTCTTCTTGCAATTTTCTGCTAACACTTCAAATGACCCCTTGGGAAAAATAAAGCTTGCCTGGCTCTGTATAGTTATAATGCCCTGACTGTACAACTGAGCATAATTTTTGTTTAAATTGGTTTATAGTTGATCACAGCTTAACCGCAAGTACAGGTTCTCTGCACAACTTCAAAACACAAGATTATTTAAATACTAGCAGCAGTCTGGAGCCCTACATATGCCAGTATTTGTGCAACAGCATTTTCCCTGCAGCCAGCAGCAAGTCTGTTTGTGCAGGGAAGATGATAGCTAACAAAATAACCACTTAATGCAACATAGCCCTGAAGTTCACCACTTAAGTATATCTTAGCTCAGGGGGCTGCAACTTCCTGTCAAGAGCAACGGGAAGATGTTTGGTCACAGGAAATTCTTGGGTTCACACATGTCAGTGAAGCTAATATGATGCTGTTCCATGGTCAATAAACCCCTGCCTCAAAACTTGAGCAGGCTGAGGATTCGTAGACACTTTGGTTATATGCTCAGCCACAGCAGGTTTTTACACCAGCAGAACATATTTTACTGTGTATCAGTGAACCAGCAGGAAAGTTAACAAATGCATTCCGTTGCATGATTTTTCCATTGTTTGGTGCTTTCCTGGAATTATCTTCTGCCCATTTTCTGTTTAGAGTGATACATACAGCATCTGATGCTGTCACATGATTTCACTCCTGAAAATCATAGGCTTCCTGTCTCCAAGCTTCTATTAGCCTTGATGATAAGTCAATTGCTACAGCAATGTAGTTTTGCATTAGTTTTAGTTGAAATATTGCTTAAAATGATATGCAGATTATGAGAACTGAACAAGTCAAAGGATATTTCTAGATGCAACTCCACCTGTTCGGTTTGGCAACGCAGTGGCCCATATTTTTTAAGACAGTCAGAGAAAAGCAGGCTCTCCTAAGAATCAGTAAGTCTCATCTGAACCTGCTCTTTGCTAAATAGATATAAGTGTGCAACACCTACCAAATTACTACACAAAATGAGGCTTTTGCTGTTCTGATCCTGGGGAGGTGAGATGCTCTTATCACACTCAGCTGATTCAACTATTCATCGATCGACCAGTACAAAATAACATTCTTTAAAAATGTGCAATGAAACGTTTGAAACAGAAGGCAATCAGTAAGCTTGTTGTAGAGCACAGGGATGATGCAGGATTTTAGAAATGCTGGTTTTTTCTATTCTACTTCATTTTAGGAGAAATCAGGATAATGGGGAGTGGAGGAGGAGGGCAGGGGGGAGCAGAAGAGAAAAGAACGGAAACCTGGATTTACTAAAGCATGCAAGCCACAAAATAAATTTCTTTCAGTTTCTAAAATGGCTCCTTTGTTTCAAATGCCTTTGTCACAAAAAAAACCCAGCTTGTTGTGATCTGACTGTTGAATTGATTGAATTGGGACACAGGTGTTGTGCTTCCCTCCCCCCCACCGCCCCCATTCTGACATACACTTTCGCTACTCTCTTTTAGCCATTTTAAAGGAAATTGTAAGAAAAGCAGAAACGCTGAGGACAAAGGGAAACATATTAGACATCAATCCTGGAGTAAACTCGGAGCAAGTGTAACTTCAATACACAACGACCATGTGGGGAGGATGAAGGGGAGGCAGGGAAGAAGAGAGTGCCACGAAAAAAAAAGTCATCATTATCATGTGCACACGTTGGTGTAAGTGAAGTGCACAGAGCCCAGGGCAGGTGCGGCGGGGCAAGCCAGGCCAGCGGCCCCGCGCAGGGCGGGCGGGCTGCGGGGCAGGGCAGGGCGCGGAGCCCACTGCNCGCCGCCTGCCATCCGTCCCCGGCCCCAGCGCAGGATGCACCTCTCATCCCTGGACTTCGAGACCCACCTCGTTCTCCCCGCGCTTGCCAAGGAAAGGCGATACCTGTCTGCTCTTCACGGGAATCCAGTCACAGCGGTACAGTTAAGGTCCTACGGGAAAGCGGGAATCATCTCCAAGGTGTTAAGGTCCCGGCTAGCTAGGGTAGTACTCAGCGAGCCAATAGGCTTCCTCCATATCCCATCCCACCGACCCGTCAAGCAGTTCAGAGTCCTTTCTTCCTCAGCAGCATATCCTGAAGGCTTTTGATCTTCAAAGTTTAAAGTCAGCTAGTCCGGATCATAGGCATATCATGGCTCTCCCCTCTAAGAGAATAACAGAAATGTTGTCTGCAGCATCCACAGAATAATTTAAAGTTGCCCAGTGCAGTACCTACAGCCAGTAGGCAAGTAGTCTGTTTCATTCATCCCTACTGCTGCATGCATCTGTCCAGATGTTCCTTTGAAGCTGTGAGCAGGCTGTCAGACCACACTGGCATCCCAACATTGGCCAATAGTCTCATGTTTTCAGAAGTCCTTTGAAAATTCTTATTAACCTATTTTTCAAAGTGTTTTCTATGCCTAATTTGAAAATAGCTTTCTGCATGCCTCTTTCAGGGACATGGTTTAATTTCTTCTGAATCTCCTTTTTCAGTCATTTGGATCCCATAATCGACTGTCACATTCAAGAAGTATGGTGAAAACACTAGGGTCATTGTGTTAAACATTTAATGACTAGGAAACGCTGCTCACGTCTTAAGGCAAAGCAGACTGGTATTTAATTCTCCTCCTAGCTAGAGCTATGTAGTCTTTCTTCCACTTGCCATCAGCATGCCTGATGCACCTGGCTGGCAGGTGCTGTGCCCTGCAGAGCTGATCGAATGGCAGGGATGGAGGAGGTCCCAGCAGCCACCATGGCTGTGTGGTCCATCAGCAAATGAGGTCCGACCCTCCATGGAACAGCTCAATGTTCGGTATCAGACTACAGCTTTACCACCTCATCTCTTATTTACATCATGCTTTGCACATTGAAGTAATCTTTCAAGCTTAATTCCATGCATCAATGCAAGTAGAAAAGTAGTTCTTTCTCCTGTCTCCTGCATTATGGCAGTGTTTCTAATTACTATATCACAACGATGTCCAGCCCTTAGGAACACATCAGATCCTTGCCCTTAGGTCCCGTGCCTGTCAGAAACTTCTTCCGGCACTAGGCCAGAGGAGCTGCAGCAGGTCTGTAGATGTCTGAACAAAATAAACTCTAAATTGGGGGATTTTTCAGGGGCTTCAGGAGCAGAGTTCAGTTATGCTTCCCAAAATAAATCTAGGAACAGAGATTTGTAAGACAATTCATTCATAATTATGCAGGATGAATCATGAGCATGAAAAGCCAGATCCTTGCTACAGAAGGAGCCTTACTTTCCCACATGACATGCTCTTGTTCCCAAATAACGAGGAATCCAAAATGTAAGATGGAAAACCTTATTGATTTATTCCCTTACTGTTATGGCAAACTTAGGGGATCAGACCAACATGTTTGGAGTTTCCAGATGGCCTCCTGCCCATTCTCTGGAATCATGCAGTGGTACGTAGCTGCACTGTAGTCATGCAGTGCCATTTCAGACTTGCCTGGATTTTTTTGAGACCCCTGTTGTCAAATTTCAGTTTGATGTATGCATTCACTTCATAGGTTACTATGACTCCTATGTTCAGCATCATTGTTTTGTGGAAAGTTGAGGCAAACCAGCATTTTATAAAAAGCTCTTTTGTTTATAAGCAGTTACAGAATATTTTATTATGCCGTACTTTCCTTTTAACAGCATAATTATTTTTAATTTATGGCAAATGAAAGAAAATGTCCATGATTGCAGAAATATAGCCTGTACTTAGAAATGGCAGTGAAACCATATTAGAAAAAAATAGATGTAGGACCCCACTAGTTGAGCAATGTCACACTTTTCCAGCAATAGCTCATACAGCCCGCTGTGCTTAATAAAAACCAGCAAGGTCACCTGCCTGATTAATTTAGCATTGGAAAGAAGGTGACAGAAGCAGCAGAAAAAACAGATAGCAACATACCTCGCTCAGATATTGGTGAAAAATCAAAAGCTCAAGTCCTTATTATTTTGGATAGAAGCTCTTGCTGTTACAGAAATTACTGATAAACACAAAATTGATAACAAGGACATGTACTGTGTCCTTGTGAACAACCTATTTTGACACCACCCAGCACTTCTCTCAGACACTGTGCCACCCAAGCATTATTAAATGCACCATAAGGAGCTATATTTTAGTTAATGTTTTTATAGTATTATTTTGTTTCCTTTTTAACAAGTAACATTTTTCATTTTGTGACAATATAGAAGTGGCAGAAATACTTTAGCTACACTTGTATTCTTTCACTTAAAATAGACAAGAGAAAGAACGTATTTTACCTAACAATCCTGGTACTGCTAGAATAATCTTAAAAGTTGTAGTAAGAAAAGATAAGGAAGGAATAGGAAAACCCTCCCTATTTCCATAAGGAAGTTTCTTACCTCAGTTTTCAAAATCTGTAATTCAGATTATCAATCCCTCTAGTTTTCACGCAGCAGAAGTTAGGCAACTCTGTCCATAAATGAAAAGCTTCTCAGGCTGTTCTCAAATTTCCTCACCTGCCCCTTTTGAAGGGATTCTTGTCACCTGGCAATTCTTTGTGCCTGGCTTAGGACAAGCATCAAATACACATTGTCCTGCGATGGCGAATTATATGGCTCTCATACACTGATGTTATAGCAGCTGGGGCAGTGGGCACACAGGCTTCATGATGATTTTTAAACCAATCTCCTAGTAATTTTGTTCATTCCCAGTCCCACACTTTGCCTCACTTGTATTCCTTTGACTGAAGATGCCATAAAGTTTGACATGGGAGACACTAACAGAAGCATGTAGATGATGGTAACGTGAGAGATGAAGTGTGTCAGGCTTACTCACAGAGCCTTTAGAGAGATGACAGCTAAGTGAAGCAGCCAGTATGCTCATTTAGTTTACCCATTTCTTGAAGAAAAGAATTTTGCCAGAAAAGACTTCATCTTCATATGAGTTAAGAGCATTTAATGTTATAATATTTTAATTTAAATCACTCTGATTGACATTTCTACATAGAAAGAGTAAACTAAAGTGATGTAGACATGAATTTCAAATACTGTATGCTAGCAATACCTGCTTTCTTCTCTTAATAAAAGTGAACAAACTTGAATATGCTGAAACTGTGCCCTAATAATCACCAAGATGTGTACCAACCATATCATGTCTGTGTGAAAAAGAAAGATTTGCATTTATAGGAGAAAAATTTTAAATCAATTTTGAACAAGGGAAAAAAAAGATGATGTGATTTTTTAAAAATCTATTCTTTTCATTCATCTTCTGCCATTAATTACAGCCATACTCTGAATGCATGTGCTACACTTCATTCACAGATTAAAACGTGTTTCACCAACAGTGTTTCATGAAGATTCACAACCCCTGGTGATTTGGGTAAATATTTATGTAAATGTCATACAGATCAGCAAACTGACTCACAGACAAGTGGTGTTTGTAAAAAAAAAAAA
>VZRS01001091.1:0-28023 GCA_013398055.1 Ifrita kowaldi
ACACGGGGCTGGGCCGGGCTCCGAAATCCCGGCACCGACCCTGCCCTCCCTTCCCCAAACACCGACCTTTCCCCTGACACCGAACCCTTCACCACGCACCGACCGTGGACGCTGCAGACGCGCAACACATCCTTTAATCAGAGAATGGCTTGGGTTCGAAGGGATCTCAAAGGTCGTACTGTTCCAACCCCCTGCCATGGCCAGGGACACCTTCCACTATCCCAGGGTGCTCCAAGCCCCGTCCGGCCTGGCCTTGGACACTGCCAGGGATCCAGGGGCAGCCACAGCTTCTCTGGGCAACCTGTGCCAGGGCCTGCCCACCCTCCCAGGGAACAATTCCTTCCCAGTATCCCATCTACCCCTGCCCTCTGTCAGTGGGAAGCCATTCCCCCTTGTCCTGTCCCTCCAGGCCCTTGTCCAAAGTCGCTCTCCAGCTCTCCTGGAGACCCTTTAGGCACTGGAAGGGGCTCTGACGTCTCCCTGGAGCCCTCCCTTCTCCAGGTGAACACCCTCAGCTCTCCCAGCCTCTCTCCAGAGCAGAGGGGCGTCAACCCTTGGAGAATCTTGGTGGCCTTCTCAGGACTCGCTCCAGCAGCTCCACATCCTTGTGATGCTGTTGGCCCCAGCGCTGGAGGCAGCTCTGCAGGTGGAGTCTCATGAGGGCAGAATAGAGGGGGACAATCACCTGCTGGACCCTGCCGTGCTGAGGGACAGGGGTGAGTGGCAGAACTGGTACCAAAAGGCTCTGTCTGTAACTACAGCCAGCAGTCACCCAGCACTGGGCCCATCACCCAGCAGCTGCAGCACTCACCGCTCCCACCTCGCTCCCAGGTACACGCTGCTCAGCCAGGCAGAAATCACACTGGAATAAAGAATTATCCAGCATCAATCAGTTTGTCTCTAAGGCGTATCATTTGGAGGGAAGGAGGGTGGTGAGAGATGTCTGCAGACACGATGATTTTGTTAATTAAGCTGTGCACATTCCAGCTCTTGTTGACGGCAAAGGGAGCACCCGCGGCCTCACCTGCGAGCTGCAGGAACCTGCCCAGGCAATCATTTGGTAATCCCACGTATGATGTGTTTTGGCAGGCAAGCACAGCTCGGGTGTAGGTTCATTGACTTGGCAGCTCTCCCTCTTCTTTCCTGTGGGCATTTTATAAGTGTTAAGTTAGTGGTTTCCTTGCCCTGGCTCAAAACTGAGTCTGGTTGTCCATGACAGCCTTGTTTCAGGTCAGGATGGAGAGGGTGCACGACTCACCAAGAGCAAGGGAGAAGCAGCAGCCTCGGGCTCGACCTTGTGACCAACCTTTTGTTGTTTTGGAAGGAACCACTGGAGCAGGTTTTGATGTGGGATTCCTTGCGAGAGCTGGTTTTTTTTAAAAGACAAAACCAGTTCAGCAATGAAAAAGGTCTCAATACCAAATGATGCCAAACTCACCTGCTCTGTTACACAGCTCTGGACTGGACCAGAACAGTTTTAAAATAAAGAGCACTAGGTCAGTCTACAAGAAACAAATACAAAGATGAGAGGAAAAGACCTACATTAAATTCTCTACATTACATTTTGGCTAAGGATTAATTTTGTGGATCAATTGCTGCTTCCCCCCACACAACACACACACATTGAAAATGAACACAACACCAGGCTTTGTTCATTTTACAAAAATAGCTCTTGTGAGATTTAATGCCTGTCTCCATTTTACAGATGTTCCAGACAAAAATCAACCTGCATATTTCATATATAAGAACAGAACTTGTGACAAGCTGGAACATCCTCTCTGAGCTTGAGTGAGTGTAGAAGGTCACCTGGGTAAAACCTGCCTTTAGCTTGTTCAAAATATCCATGGTAACGTCAAGTGTTCCCAATAATGATCCAGAAAAACAAAAAAAAGACATAAACCCCAGACTTCACAACAGAAACAGTGATTCCTTACAGTACAGATAAGGAATATCTGGTTAGGTAATTAAAAAATGCACCAATGTTTTCATGAACTATTAAGCAAAAATGGCTACTATAGAGTTATATAAGGGAGCACCTACAGGTTGAATCTCTTCTGCTTAACTTAATTAGGAAGCTAAAAAAGACAGAAGAGAACCTTATCCTGGCGAGGTTATCTTCATTACCTGGAAGTTCTGCAACCACAGGCAAAACAAGGCGAGTATTTTCCCCTCTGAGAGGCAAGCAGGCTGCATTTTGAGACTTCTTATTTTACAATTCACCCTCCCAGACAAGATTTCCAAAGCAAATGCTAAAACCGTCTCAAGTTAAGATATAAATAAATAAAGAGGACTGACAGGACTCCCGTGGGATATCCTGACTTATGCTACAGCAGAAAATAGTCTCTTAAATCTGAGCACAAAGTCGTTTGAAATAATTTACATGTGATCCATACCCTGTGACGTGTCTCTTATTTTTGGTTCTTGTTCTCTCAGGCATTTAGGAGATTTATGAGGGATTTCAGTGAGATTAACCATATGCACTCCCAGGAGTTCTGGATGTTGTCACAGGCCTGCCAAGGAATCCAAAGGTGAGGCCTGCTGCCACACCATGATGCTTAATGAGGACAGGATAGGATTTTAATTAATTTAGCTGGTTCTTTGAGCGTTGCTGTGTTTTAGTCTCGAGTGTGCACATCTAGATTGAGAGCTGAGTTCCAGGAGAGACAGCAGCACTGTGGATTAGCATTTATTAGTCCAGTCTCACAGCAAGTAGAAAAGACTCAAGTCACTCTTCAAGTTGGTTTGAGGACCAGGAGAATAGTGATGAAGCCTCACTATCCCCCTAAAGCACACGCTGCAGGCTCAGCAGAGGTAACCAGGGTTCCCTGCCCTTCTCTGAAGGCAGCAGGGGAGGTTGGGCACCCTTTAATTCCGGGACTCTGAGGACGTGGGGCTGCGAACTGTTGACATCAGGTGGGACTTGTACGTCTTGCTCAGGCCGGTCATCCAGAACTTGAGAAGCTTGACATTGTCCTCCTCTGCAGCTCCCAGAATGCTCAACAGTTTTTGGGTATCCTCCTTGGGTCTGCTGTCCACTTTAGTGAATTTAAAGAGGACTTTCACTTTACTGCAGGAACAAGAGATTCCTGTCATTATCAAATGGACTCACACACATCAAACAGGGAACAAGGAGGAACTGGAGCTTCTCTTGGCACCTACTGCAACTAAATGTTAATAAAAGCTCCAACCAGTGTTTCATGGGAACTATTCTCATGCTTTGATGAAGGAGGGGGATTAGTTAGGGAGATGACTCATTTTCAGTAATAATGGGCATATTTCTAGTTTGGTTTTTCATTCTAGCGGAAAGTAGAACAATTAGTTGTGACAACTGGGAATCTTCCCTGGGAGACAAATCCAGTGCCCATCTGGCCTTCAGGTAAATTCACAAACTCGTGATATTCCATGAATTATTTCACATGACTGACTGGTCTTCCTTTACAGCTACCTGCACCTCTGAAATGCAGTGCCTGAAGGCAGAACCCGGGCATGTGTTTGGGTGTTACCTGTGCTGGGGTATGGCCACACTGACAGGCAGAGAGGGATTTGTGTATTTAATCCTCCTAACCAAGGTGAGGCAGACAGGTGTTGTCATGCAGGTAACCTACAGATGTGTGAACTGAAGCATAAAGGTTAAGAACTGCTGAAAGCCAAGAAGAGATTTAGGGCTAGAGTAGAAAGTTCTTAACTCCTGACTTAATTTGTTCCCGTAAATCCAACCACTGCTGAACTGCAGCAGGAGTCACCTGACTAAAGTGTGTCCTGCACTCTGCTGCAACTGTTCCAGGAGCAGTGCCAAAGCTGCTCCTCTGAAAGCAAGGTAGCTCTACTTACTTCATCCACTCCTCCTTCAGGCAAACAAGGCACTGGTCCACAACATCCACCGAGAGGTTCTGGTTGGTCAGGGCAGCTTCGATCTTGTTCAAGATCGTTGGGCCAACTGCAGGAGCAGAAAAAAGGGGAAAGGGTGAGCAAGAGGACACATGAGCTAAAGGTTACTGCTTACACCCTTACTACTACTTCTTAAATATATCCTCCAGTGGCCTGCTGGGATTTCATTTCCATGGAAAAGGAGCTAAAGATCACCCCATTAGGAAAACATCTGATCCAAGAAGCAACATGGAATTTAGTGAAGGACCCTGGGACATCAAAACAGGTTCAGAGGCCTTTGTTTTCTTCAGCCCCACTTCTTAACTGCTGCTTAGCTTTTGTTGTGCCCTTATCAAAAGATCCTTAAAAACAAAAGGTTATGAAAAAGCTTTCATTCTTTGTACAAACATACATATAAAAATATGAACCCTCAACTTACTCTTGATTTAATGTTCCTCTGGTTAAGGGCAGTTCCAGGATACTTAGAGAAAAAATAAACCAGCAACCAACCCAAGGCATTCCTGGACCACTTTTTGGAAGTCCCTAGGAGACTTTTTTTCCCAGCAGCCCATGGCCTAGTGAGTTTGATGCTGTGGTGGAGAAAAGACCTTCCAGTGACTATTTTTGTCCAGAAGTTTCTGGACATGCCACTGATTGGATGGAAAATAGACTGGTGTATTTATACACGTGCAATAGGAAGAGCACTATGGAGAGAGCAAGTCTCTGCTTTGCATGTCTGTCTTCAGGGACAGAGAGGAAGGATGAGCCATGTCTTTTGAGACACTCAGTGAGGCCAATTCATCTAAATTGAGACTTCCCAGAAACACAAGACTAATGGACCTGACTCAAATCACACCTAGGTGCACGTGTTCAACTGCTGCAAGGAAGTAAGTAAAATTAAATAAAAAAGTCTGGGTGTTCCTCTATCAGTCATATTTGGCTATCAAGTGGAACATGGAAAATTAGTGATGTCGTGGTCCTTACAAGTTAGTCTTACTCAAAATAAACACACAAGTATTCCAGGATTGAAAGTGTGGGCTACAGAATTTCCCTACAATTTTTCTCACATGTATGTTACAGAATCCATTTCTCATTTATGAAAATTAATAGGCAAAATGCTGATCTGGTAGAGCAAATCTTTTATAATTGAACAATCTGTGGTGAACCTCACCTCAAACAGCTAAACCCCAGCTGAATATTGACCCAGCTTCTACTCTAACCTCCTTAAGGGCCAGTACATGAAAAGCAGTTAAAGATCAAGATGCTCTTTTAATCCCAGTGACAGAGGTTCTTTCTGCTTTCAAATCACCCACCTCGGTCTGCTGCAACAGGGCTCCCACTGGTGACAACGAACTCGTACTTGTTGAGGGACTGCTCATCATCAAACAGGGTTGGGTAGAGGCTGGAGCGGGTGGCAGCACGGACTTCCACGAGGACTGCAAACTCTGCAGCAACAAGAGCCCAAAAGAGCATGAGCTGTGCTAGGGCAGATTCCAAAACACAGCTACAGACCCTGCTATGGTCAGTGCCTAGAGAAGGTGTCACATCTTTTAGTCACTGACCAGGCAAAGACACGAGGAAAACAAAATGAAGCGGTTCGGGCTTTATTTCATGCAGGCAATACTTATTTTAAAAAAAATTAAAATCTGGTTTCCTTTAACATGAGATGACAGGGAGAGGAGAAGGTTCTGCAACAGGTTCTTACCAGATGACAGGATGTGGGGTGGGATTTGGACGTGGGGGCTCAGGCCTAGGAAGTTGCACCGATAGGCCTCCTCGTACTGGTCACTGTAGGGGATGATCCGCACACACCCGATGGGCAGCATCGTCTGCAGGGGGAAGGAAACCAGTCAAGAGAAACTCTGGAAATAAAACTGAAGGACAATTCTCTCCCTAACTTCAGGGCTAACCAAGACCTGGAGCACTGCTTAGGCAGATGCTCCTGATTTGGAGGATCAGAGTAACCTACTCAGCTTGAGAGCCCATGCAGTCGCTGAGGGCAAGCAAGATATCCAAACCTTGAGGGGTTTTTGTTTTGTGCATGTTTTTGGGCCGTTTTAATTGTTGTTTTTCTCAAAAACCACATAATTTAGAACACACTCTTCACAAGATTACATATCAGGGGCAGATCATTATAAAGGCTGGAGTAGTAGAGAAATACATGTAAAAATATGCAGCCAAGAAATAAAGGAAAATGTTTCTACCCGTAGCACGTCAAAGGCAGACTGGACAAGATCCATGTCTCGAGCTTTCCAGATGACCTGGTTCCCCATCAGAACATGCCAAGCCAGCATTCGGAATGCTGATGCCCCAAGAACCTGAAAAAAAACCCCCAAACCATTCTGCATTGGTTATGAAAATGAGTGAAATGTCCAGTTTGCCCCATTAACAACATGAGTGACAGGTAGGAAAATAGCTAGAACTGAACAGCAGGAATGAACATGGAAATTTAGCACATGAACCTTCCCCCTCAGTCAGGTCACTGGGAGCACTGGAGAAAAGCAAGATCTGTACAGAATAATTTATTCTATTTGTAAATTATTTTTCCCCTCTGAAACACATTTTTTAAGGCAAATATTACTTGGCTTTGAAGATGCTGCACAATCTCTGTATTAAGTTACTGCCACTGCTCTTGGGAAGAAGAAAAGTGCAGAATTTGAGAGAAATCATCTGACCCCATCCCACATGACTGATGATCAGCAGAGGCCCACGTGAGGAAGGGAGCGTGCCCAGAGATGCAGTTCACATCGTGTTCCTGGCTGGGCAGGCACTGTGCTGAACACAGCACCAGGACATGTGCAGATTGCAGGAAATAAATGTATCTTTAAAAAAAAACCCCATTATCAGGAGAAAAGAGCTTGTGAACTCAGCACCCTTTCTTACCTGTCTCATGTGCCTGAGAGAGCGAAAGACAGACAACCTTCTGTGAGCTACGTTCCAGCTGTTGCAATCTGGCATCAGAGATGTTTCAGGGGAGCTTTTGGACAGCTCCTGCCCTTCCACAACATCTGGCTGGGAAGAAGGCTTCTCTTCTTCCTCAGAACCATCCCAGCCTTCCGACTCTTCTTTCAGATCTAGCAAAAAAAATTAAAAAAGCCAGAGTGGTCATAAAAATTGCTCTCTCTAGGAATGGAAACTGGAAAGTGCCCACATGCCGCAGCCATGTGATTTTGGGTGTATGTGGGAAGAGAGAGCTCAGAACACAGTAACTGAAAGTACTGGCAGCAGCACAGACACACCTAAGTGTTAATGAAGTGTTAATTCAGATAAAAATAACTACTGAAGGGTCAAGACGGAATTTTTCATCTTCTACAAAACAGCAAGTCACATTTTCTGATCAGCTATGTTCTCTATTCTTGTTTCAAAGGTTATGGCCAAAGCTTTGTAGATTCTAGTCTAAACGGGTTGATAAAATAATTCAATGCAGGAAAACAAAAAACACCTATGATCCTTTACTTTTAGAAAGTTTGTAGAAAAAGAAGCAAGAAATCCATATGTTGTGACTGCAAATCCTCCTGGCAGTAGAGATTCATTGGCAGGGTCAGCCCAGCCAGAGAGAACAACAATCTTGATGATGCAACACTGCTACTCAAGTGACAAACACCACGTGCAGAGAGCCTTTGAGGTGCTTGGATTTCACATTCCTGTCTCCAGATGGGAGAGTGGCTCAGCTGCTGCAGAGACTACCATGAAGGTAAAGCTGATGAGCAATGGCTGTGCTTAAGATGCTGATCCAAGAACACAGGGTTTCACCATCTAAAGCATTCTCAGAGGGTCTTTGCAGCTCTGGAAACTTCTATCTCACCTGCAAGTTTCTCCATCTGAACAAGGGTGTCTTCTGTGGGTGCTCCCTCCAGGAGCTTCTCTGTAAGCCGGCTACCACAAGCTTTCAGAAGCCTGGAGACATTGAAAGGAAGAGAAGCAGGGTTCATGCAGCTTGTCAGGTGCAAAAATCCAGTAAGACACTTGGTGCCATGATGTCAACAAAAAATCCAACCACTAACCAGCACATCCCTGTGCTTTCCTCAGTGTGGGACTATTGGCCCATCTTACAATCCCTGCCATGCAAAGTCACCCAGATCCCACTGTTCTGCAATTTCTTTGTGCAGCATGCTCATCGCCCATCCACATCACATGCCAGTGTTGCAACCCACCCTGTGGCATCTTTCCAGGGAAGTTTAATGGACCAGTCAGGCACTGGAGCAACTGGACTCTCTCAGAGCCCAATGGCTGCACCTCCCATGCTGCTGATCCCAACACAGAGGCACTCCCAGGTGAACCATCACAGTCTGTCACGTGTGAATTCGGGGTGCAACACACTGGGAGTAGGAGCATCTTTTATTCCTTTCTTCCACACTGCAAAATCTTTCCATCTGCACAGCCATGGCCTCTATTAGCTGCCACATTAGTTTTACTTCACAGTAAAAAGATATTTTTTTGTCCTAAAGGCATCAGTGTTGGCTCTTTCCAGTTCAGACGGTACTTAGCAAAGTCTAAGTATTACCTCAAAAAAAAATACCCAAACACTCAAATCACATTCCCACTCTTTCAGGATATGGCAATATCCTCCTCAGGAAGGAGCTGTACAAGCTGAGAACAGCAGTGGCATTACCAAGCAAAGGAGGTGTGCAGACAGGCCCAGAGGTTCTCATCGTTGGTCAGGGATGTCAGGGAGCGGGCGGCGTTGCCGTTGCGCTGGTGCAGGAAGGGGGTGAAGGCCGTGTTCATGCGCTGGGCACGCTGGGGACACCCAAACTGCTCTGCTTCAAACACCTGCACACACAACAAGGGCAGCGTCACAGACTGAAAGAGATTCAGTGTTTGCACAGAGCTCAGCCAAAAAATCACAACAAAAATACCAAGTGAAAAGGGTGCATCACACAGACCCATCCAGTTATACGAAAACAGAGAGAGGGGACATCTTATTCTTAGATAGACTAATATTATCACTAAGTAACACTTGTGCCCCAAAATCATTGTCCTCCCCAGATTTACTTACTTACATTTGTAACAGAGCTGTTGTCTACCAGGCCTGTGAAAAGCTTTGAGTGTTGCAAGTGACAAAACCACCCTGTTCCTTCCCTCCTACATGCCCAGACACAGAATCCTGGAATGGTTTGGGTCAGAAAGGACCTTAAAATTCAACTTGTTCCAACCGCCCTGCCACAGGCAGGGATACCTTCCACTAGACCAGGTTGCTCCAAGCCCTGTCTAAGCTGGCCATGAACACTTCCAGGGATGGGCATACACACCATCCTCCTTGTGTCAGTCTTAATGACTACCCTGGCATGAGCTGGATCAGCTTTTCGACTCAGCTGTCGATCAGGGATCATGATGCTGTACTGACACTGAGTCACAGGAACTCTGCACTGACCCACCTTCAGCGCTTTGCCCTGGAGCTCATCAATGATGCCTCTGATTTTTCCCAGCAAGAAAGGCCAGGAGTTGATGAGGTAAATCCGGTCCATCATGATGGTGATGATGCTGTACCAGCGCTGGAAACCCCGAGCCAGGCTGTCTTTGATAAAGAAGGTGTGGCTGAACACAAAACCATGCTGTTCATCTCCAAAAAAAATTGGGCCTTCACGTCCTGGGCAGACCTGAAGGGAAGGGACACACACCAAAGTCATTACACACATCACAGAGTAACCAACTAAACAGCTCCCTGCACTTCAACACCCACTTGGTGAATGAATGAAGCCTTTTCACGCTACTATCCCAAAAGTGTGGTCCAACAGCCCTCCAGAGGTATCCTACAAACACTCCAAATCCTTCAGTTTAACTGTATTTTAAGAATTCAGCTCCATTCAACTACAATACTGATAATCCAGAAGGAATTTTACTGATCCTGACACACAATTGCTCATTAATCTGTACAGTTTTTCCTTCATATCTGTTAGAGGATGAATATTAATGGTCTACAAAGGGCGCTCAACAACAGATTCGGAGGTTTTTACAAGAAAAGGTTATCTTACAATGAAAAGTAATAAGCACAAGGAACAAAACCAAGAGGAGGATATTTTTAGCCTCACAAGGTGAGACGAAGGAACCCTCGAGGTCATCAAAGATCAAGCATAAAAAATACCACCAATTCTGGAATAAACAGACTTCTGTGCCTGTGTTTCCACCTCGCTCCCTCTGTTTTTCAGTCTGCACAGAGCAGCCAGGATCAGCAAAGGACTATCTTGGATCTGAGGTGATACAGGAGCCATAAACAGTGTTTCCCTCTCCTCCAAGGCAGGTACCTCACAGCTGAGGCTGCGGACGCAGGCCTGGCGCACGATGCTGAACAGCTGGGGGTGGTTTGGGTGCTGGTGGCTGACGTACTTGATGGAGGTTTCTTTGTCGTGGCTGACATACCCCGGGTGTCCTCCTGCAAGAGAGCGGCAGCCCTGAAGGCAGAAAAGCAAGTCCAGCCATAAATGAGAGCGCAGTTATCTCGGGTTTCCAAAGAGCTCTGAAGTTCTGTTCCCTCCAAAACACCATAAAATGTTATTTACACACACAGACCGGAACACAAAGACTCAGAACGCAAGGAATATGAGTCAGGGTCAGGATTAGAACTCAGCTCCTCAAACAAAACTCTGATATACTTCCTCTGCTCTTATGCTCATTTTCCACGATTTAATTTCATTGTGAACTTGCTGCTGGCTCTACAGCTGGTAAAGTTCAGTTACAGCAGCTGTGAAACCAACTGGCCAAACAAAACTGACCACAACTGAAGGGAAAGTAAATAATAAATATGTCAGAGCAAGTACTGATAGAAGACAAGTAGGAGAATCATAGAATCATGGAATGGTTTGGGTTGGAAGGGACCTTAAAGATCACCTCGTTCCACCCCCTTCCATGGGCAGGGACACTTCCCACTGTCCCAGGTTGCCCCAAGCTCTGTCCAACCTGGCCTTGGGCACTTCCAGGGATGGGGCAACCTGTGCCAGGGCCTCACCATCCTGACAGGGAACAATTTCTTTAGTATATGCAACCTAAATTTCCCCTCTTTCAGTTTCAACACACTGCTCCTTGTCCTATCACTGCAGTTCCCGATGAAGAGTCCCACTCTGGGTTCCCTGCAGGCTCCTTCAGACAATGGAAGGTTGCTGTGAGGTCTCCACACAAACTTCTGTTCTCCAGGCTGAACAGCCCTGAACGACTGAGAATATACATTTTTCTTACTGTTTCAATTGCTTTTGCTTTTTTTATGCTTCCTAACCAATACTGCTCTTAAAATTATTATTAATAAATGATCTGACCTAATCTAACAAAGTAAATGCTCTTCGAGGATGAGGAAAGCATTTCTCGGCCACAAGAGAATCACAGAGCTTAAAGAGACCTCAAGGTCCTGTCAAGGTGTATGTATTCAACAACAGCTCCTCCATCCTCTTGTGATGGATCATTAGGATTAGAGTTAGGGCTAGCTAGCAGTTTATGAGGACTTGGAGATCTTCTGGCACTGACACACACAAAACAAGTTCTGTTCACACTTTTTTCCTCTCTAAACAATTGAATTTACATCAGACAATCTCAGAGCCTTTTAGCCAAGCCAAGGACACCGATGCCCACACACAGATTTTCACACTTGCCTCACACATGTCTGATTTCTTTGGCCCTGGGCTGCTGGAGTCAGCGCTGGCCCCTTCAGCTGGGCTGTGCGAGCGGATCCGGCTGCTCATCTGAATCCCACCTTCCTCCTCTTCTGCCTGCTCATTCTGCCCGGAGATGTCCCCGCTGCCGGCGCCCTGCGGGAGCGGCGAGTGCAGGACCTCGGTGCAGAACAGGGTGCGAGGGCCGTGGAGCTCACAGAAATGGCACAGGGCAACGATAGCGTTCATAGTGAGGGCTCAGCACACCCGCCAGGCCTCCTGCAGCCAGGGAGAGAGCACACGGTCAGCACAGGGGGTATCATGGCATCTCTCAGGCCTCACTGGTGCCAGTCCTGTTCTGCATCCCTCCGGGAGCAGCTGGCCTTAAGCTCAGCCTGAGCCTGAGAACTCCAAGACCATCGAGTCCAACTTGTGACCAATCCCCACCTTGTCACCCAGACCAGAACACTGAGTGCCATGTCCAGTCCTTCCTTAAAACCCTCCCGGGATGGTGACTCCAACATCCTCCTGGGCATTCCACTGATCCAGGACCAACTTTCTGTGTACTGACGGGATGGGCTCGAGCAATCCAACCTGCCGTGCCCAGATCCCGGACACTGAGCCGGGACACCTCAGCCCCCACGGGGGTGAATGAGGCTGGACCAACCCCTCGTGCCCAGACACCTCCAGTCTTACAGGGACAGGTTCAGGGAATCACAGAATGGTTTGGGTTGGAAGGGACCTTGAAAATCATCCAGTACAACCTCCTGCCGTGGGCAGGGACACCTTTCACTACCCCAGGTTGCTGCAAACCTCATCCAACCTGGCCGGGCAGCCACAGCTTCTCTGGGCACCCTGTGCCAGGGCCTCACCACCCTCACAGGGCAAATTTCTTCCCAATATTCCATCTAACCCCACTGTCAGTTTGAAGCTGTACCCCCTTGTCCTGTCACTCCAGACCCCTGTAAATAGTCTTGCCCCATCTTTCCTGTAAGTTCCTTTTAGGTACTGCAAGGCCACAATTAGGTCACCCCAAAGCCTTCTATTTTCTAGGCTGAACAATCCCTATTCTTCCAGCCTTTCCCCAAAGGAGAAGTGCTCCTCCCCTCTGATCAACTTGGTGGCCTCCTCTGGATCAAGGCTGAGGTCGCACAGACCCAACCCCCGTGCCCGGAGCCTCAGGCCGGAACAGTCCGGCCCCGCTGAGCGCCCGCGGACCCGAACGCCTCAGGCCCTGCCGGACCCGGGCCGGCCTGTCCTGCTGGGCCCCGTGCCCGGTTCCCCGTGCCCGGTCACCCCCGGCTCCCGTGCCCGGATCCCCGCTCACCGCGGCTCCCCCGGCCCGTCCCGTGTCCGCGGGCGCCTGACACCGACTGACCCACCGGCCGTACCACCCCCACTGCCAGCTGGGGGGGGACAGGGGCAGACAGCTCCTCGCGCGCGCGCCCGCCGCCGCCGCGGAGAAGCGAGAAGATGGAGAAAAAGGTAGGAGAGAGAGATGAGAACTCCGTTCGTACCGCGGGGCTGAGCTGGCCGTCCCGCCGCTCTCCTGGGGAACCGCTACCTCCCCGGCTGCCACAGTGGCTCGGCCCAGGGCCGCACTGTCCACAAGGGCCGGACGGAGCCATTACCTCAAGGGAGGGGGGAAACGAGGAGGTCTGGAAGGCGCCTCCTCTCCTCTCGCCGCTACACCTGTCCAGTTGTCACAGCGCAGAGCGGGAACAGCGGTGTCCGATCACCGGGAACACGAGAAGGGACGAGCGGCAGCCTGCGACCCGCGGGGCCCGCCCCGGGAGCGGGCCGCGCTCCCCCCGCGGGGTGGTATGGGCCGCGCTGTGGGTCACGTGACCCGCGGGCTCTGGGAGGGGACCCGGGGTGGCCGCGGGCGGAGCCCCCGGAGGAGCCGGGACGGGACCGGGACCGGGACCGGGGAGGGGCCGGAGGCGGCCGGAGGCTGCCGCGTTAACGAGCTTCGCCATCGGCTGCCGCAGGGCCCCTTCCCGGCACTTCCCCCCGCCTCAGGGCGGTGCCGTGTTCTCCGCAGGCTCGGCGCGACTTCTCCACTGGAGAATCAGCACCCACCGTTTGTCTTAATTCCCTAAAGTGCACAGAATGTAAGATTATGGCAGATGAAGGCTTCGAAGTATTGTCGTTTCCCGATTTATAAAGCAGTTCTATGGAGGTGTTTACTCAGGTACAGCCCGGGAAGAGCAGGGAGCAAACGCCCAAGTCAAACCTGTTCAGGCTCTTAATTTCCATTAAACTACTCCAGTTTCTCTTCAGGGTATCAAGTTTTAAGTATTAAAGGATTATATACCTCTAGGAATCGATGACGGAAAGCTAAACCGAATTCCATGCAAACTATTAGGCTTCAAAATCATAAAGTACCGGATTCTTCCCTGCCCCTTGGAGTTGCCCCTTACAGTTTTAAATACGTGAATCTGAACCAAAGTAGTAAATTTTCAAGAAGATAACATCATAGATTATTCAGCTGAGTAAAACTTGTATTTTAATCCCAAGAAAAGAGCAGCTGATACCACTACAAGACACACCTCCACATGGACTAATAATTTACATCTGAGACAAACAATACGCAGATGGTCTGCAAGATGGATTATTACAGAAACACAGAGCTCAGACATGAATCCCAGAATGGTTTGGGTTGGAAGGAGCTTATGGACCATCCCATTCCAACCTCCTGCCATGGACCGGGACATCTTCACTAGACCAGATTGCTCAGAATAAGTGTTCCATCCAAAATCCCAAAGCCCATCTCAGACAAGGACCTGCAGCAGCACTTCCCAAGGAAGACACAAAAGAAAGACTATTTCTACTCAGAATTGCTCAGGAGAGCTCCGAGAAGCCACCAGCAGGGCTTGAACACCTCCGGAGCAGAGGGCACTGCCACACAGAGTGGGCAACCAGCAGCCTCCCCAGTCAGCCAAAATCACCTCCTGAAAAGCAACCAGAACAACAGATCCCTCCCAAAAAACTAAGGAAAACCCAAATACAAAAGACCTACAATCTCATTTAAGACAAACTAAGAATGACTCGTTTGTTATCTTTATTTTCCAATAGTACATTTAAACAACTTCTCAGGACTAACCTCCCGGGCCAGCGTGGCCACGCAGAGAACATTTCCTAGGTTATACAGATCGCCTATGACAACACAAACACCGGGCAGTGGCTGTGCTGTGGGGCACAGAGGGAAGCTGTGGAGAAGGAGGCAGCTGGAGTTACACAGTGGAGCGATGGCTCAGCGGAGGTCACGCACTGGGGCTCCTCGGTGGCACAAAAACAGGAGTGGGGGTTGTACACAAACAGCTTCCAAACATTCCTTCTTAGAAACGTTTCAAAATCTCACAGTAACTGGCCTAGAGACCCCTCCTGTGGCTATGAACTGCAGTTGCACATCTAACGCTGCCTTCAGAAGTGCATTTTGCGTCTTTGCTAATTAAAATGCATCAAAATCAGAGTCAGATATCAAAGCATGCACTCAGTATTCCCTGGACACATCTTGTGACCGTGCACGATGGGAAGAAACAGCCACGGGACCTCTCAGAGTCCAAGCTGGGAGCAGCACAGCACGCAGTGTTCCTAGATTTGAGCAGAAGTCCTTCCCGGCAGTAAATACAAATTAAAACCAGAAAGCCCAAGTGTTCTCAAAGCCTCTCGGCTGACCACAGCCCATGCAATTAGTTCCAAGACTTGGAAGGAGCTGCTTCATTAAAAATCTGACTTAATTTCAGCGCTATCTCAAGACATGCAGATGCCAGACCATGTGTGTTTATCAAACTAGGACTTAAAAGCCCTTCCCTGGAGCACTTTTGGTGAATGCTTTATCTACTGATACTACAGGTGGGACCTGACTTTGAATTTCTAACAGAATTCAGACATTAACAGCACAACTATCCACGCTAGAAAAGGAACCTCAGCAGTTTTCTAACTTTAAAAGCATTTGCCCTCTTAAAAATCAGATATATAATAGAATATATCACTTGAAACTATTACACAGCTATTTTTGCCATCCTTTTGATGTGAGCATGGATTTGTTTTATCTACTTTAGGCAAGAAAAAAGAGAACAATCTAGAGCTGTTTGCCAGCTGCATAGATTAGTTTGCTTCCAATTCCGCAGCTGGGAAACCATCCTGCAGCTCTCAGCAGGTAAATCCACGCTCACTACTAGGAACTAGTAGTGTAAAAGTGGATATTCCTGGGTTTTCTCCAACTCCATGACAGCATCCTGAATACATTCTCCCCTGACAAGGGAGCCACTAGCAAGGAGAGTTGAGCCAGGCACATTTCTGGATGGGTGGGGTTTGGGGTCAGTTGTTTGCAGTCCCTTCTGGGAGTGGTTGTACAATCACCCTGCTTTGGGCTCGAGCCACAGCATCGCTAATTACTCATTTACCACTTCCATGGGACCAGAGAGGAAAATGGTGTATGTTCAGCATTGAAATGACTGCAGGATTAATTAGGATAAAAACCTTCAAAATCATAAATCTCTTCTAGTTCCAAGATTGGTAAAGTGAGTTATGAAAAAAAACAGGATTTTGCTTAAAGATCAGGTATGAAAGTTGGCCCAATGGAATTCTCTCTGTTAGGAAGTGATGAGCTGCTCACACTGTGGACCTCCACTGTGTTCAATAGTAAACTGCTATTTTATACTTTCAAAAACATCCTTCACCACCAACCACAATCTGGGACACCTCTCTTCACCAGAAAGCAGCATCCTGCTGTCACAGAGGCTCTGCTAGACATGGGACACCGGTTTTAAGTGAAAACCCCAACACTTCTGTTGGGAAGCACAAATGGAATATTTTCAACCGCAGGTGACCTCAATACATACAAACTTCACACAGCAAGAGCCAGGAATGCTCAGCTCCCACCTGGAAACAAGCTGGCAGGGTAGCAGGAGCAAGCAGCTCCTGGTCAGGTGTTTCAGTAGGAAGCAGTGGCTTCTCGTTTTCTGACTTGATGACAGGTTTATTTCTGCCCGACAGGAAGGTGTGAACAGTGAGAATCTTCAGATACACGAGAACGACAGAAAATTAAACAGCTCAATGATTTAAGGGGTGAAGCACTTTAAAGAATCCAGTAACAAAGTTTTAAAGTTTAAAATAGTAAATTAAAAACCAGGTACCATTCCAACATGTTATCTCCGAATAAATCCTGCATTTTGAGAGCTGTATAGAATTCTATTTATGTTCCATGCAGAAATACTGGTTTCCACCACAGAAACTATCAGCCTGTTGAAAACCTTCGTGCCATTTGCACAGGAACAAACATTTAAATTTCTTTCAGTGTAAACAAATTCCTACCTAGAATCCTCCAGAACACCAACGTTTTCCAAATATCCTTTTGTTTAGGTCTAATAAGTTTCATCTAAGAGCAAATAATATTAGCAGATATTTTGTACCAGAAACTTAAAATCATAAACAGCTGTCATGTATGTTTTCCATATATGATTCCTACTTTGCAGCAAACTTCCTTACAAGGACATGTTGACGTCCTCATCCTTTGGGGAAGAACAGTTCTCATTTCCTCATTGAACAGACAGCACCAGCTACATTGGGCATATGCAAATTCTCTACATTGTGATTTGCTTGAACTCCACCCCTCTGCCCCCACCACACATATGATAAATCTGCACTTTGAGCCAACTTTAAATACAGAATAATGAACCAGTAATTATCTTGTAAATGAACCAACACTAGCTTGTATTCTTCCCTGAATAACACTTTTTTTTTTTTTGCGGAAGAGAAGGACTGCTACAGAAACACGGCAACATTCAAACCCTTTAAAACAAAAGGTAGATTATTTAATGCATTAACGATGTTAATCTGAAGATAAATAAATCCACAACAGACTTTTAAGTTTCTTTTGAGATTTCCTTTTTCTTTGCAGAGAATATTTCTGATATTATACAGTACTGAGAGGGTGTTCTTTTATTTTCTTAATGTCCAGGTGAAAAGCAAAGCTCAGTTCTCTCTGCTCTCTTCGTGGAACTCCTCAATGCCCTGTTCCAGGCGTGATTCTTTCATAAGCTTTTACTTGAAAGCGGAGTGGTGAGCAACATTAATTTCAAGAATAACTGGATGGTTTGGTCCCTGAGTCATCTTCTTGAGAGCCCATACTCTGAAAGGGAGAGAGTTAGTTCTGTTCAGAAACAGGTATGCAGGCTTGAGAAAGACAGTTCTTTGAAGTGAACAGGCAGGAAAATAAAGTGCCTATGAAATAACATGCACTTCATTTTCTGGTTGAAATCACTGCAGGATTAATTAGGAAAAAACACCTTCAAAAATAATAAATTATCTTTATGATGTGTCATGATGTTTATGCACATATTATTAATAAAGTATAATCACAACCCTGTAAATACTGACATTAAGTACAACACACTCACTGTACTGAATGAATCTCTTACATACCCTTACAAGACATTAAATCAATTACCTTCTGCACAAACTGAGGGTTCACAGTGATCTCTTGATCCATGGCTTTCAGTCGTTCATCAAGCTCTATACATTTCAGCATCTTAAAAATATGTATGAAATTGATTACTTTGAGCAGCTTGCACCTGATCTTCAAGACATTTCATGGCTATGCCATGTAGAACCAGTAACTTTTGCCATCACTGAAGTTCCACATCAAAACGTTCTCATCCTTCACCTCCCAAACAGAAGCGTCAAACCATTTTTTATTCCCTTCATTTGATCCATGTCTTCCTAACAGCCCTTTTTAAGGCCACTGATAGACAGTCCCACGAGGGTCAAACACCTTAACCTACAGGCAGGTTATTGAGAGCCAGTGGAAGTGATCCTTGAAGTTTAAACCTCTAAAAACAATCTTTCTAATCCATTCAAGGACCTTCCCATCACCAACAGCAAGCAGTTAGTCTCCTGAAACAGCTCAAGCTGTGCAGGACACAACACTGACAGAGAGTATTAATATAAAATCTGTGAAAAGACTGTAAAACAGTCAAATAATGATTCACAGTCCTCACTCTCAATATCTGAGTTACTACACTGGCTTGTGCCAGCAGCTCTCTGATTACAGACGAAGGTTTTTTGGGAAGAATTCCAAAAGCAGTGGAGATTTACCTCCTGATCAATGTTATGAAGCATAGCTGGATTGTTATATTTTTCAGGATTATCATGGAAACAGACCATACCATCTTTCTGATTAATACTTGCAAAGATTTCACCATCTTCTATCTGAAATGACAGAGGGTTTAATACAAGTTATCACCAAGAACAGAATTTCAGGTAACAGCAATGCAGAGACTCTTTGTGGAATTGTCTTTAACTTGGTTGCTTTTATTTCCTACAGGTTCCCAAAAACACGATTTCTGCCTTATCTTAGGTGGAAAACAGCTTTTTATATTTTTTGAAAACAGTCTATACACCACAGCAGACTGATAGCATTTCCTCCACTGTGAAAAAGAACTGTTCAGAATGTGCACTGCCAACCCAAACACTAATTTTGGGATAGTTTAACCAAGTCAGAGGTCTTACCATGTGGAGGACGTATTTTTCTGCTTCTTGGGGCCCTGACAGCTGCACTCGACTTGCCATGTCTTGTAATGACAATGTTAAAAACGTCTGAAATTTAGAAAGTATCAAAGTGTTAAAACTGGATGTTAAGGATTTTCCCTGTTGATGCTTCATGGCCTGTGTAACCTGACTGTGGAAGTCTGATGGGAAGAAACAAGTGGAACACACAGTTATTAAAGGGATCATGAGAGTGAGTCAGTTTTTTCTCCAGACATTAATTTGTTACACTGAGCACATATGGAGTCATTACTCATTCCAATTTCATTTTACACCAGACAGTCCTGACCACGTCCAACCTCTTCTCTCACCTTTCTACCCAAAAAAGGTGACTCTCCATCCCTTGAATTTCCTTCAAGAGATGAATATATAAACCTCCTTATGAGATTTTTTTCTCACTGCAACAAATATCATATAAGCTTGCCAAAAAACAGCTTTCCCCAATCACCTTTCAGAATTAATCTGATCTCTCAGCTGACAGAGCAAATCACTTCAGTGCTTCTGTTTTTCCTTTTATTTCAGACACTTCCAAAATCTGTCCTATTCACTCACTCTTTTCTAATGAAGTGGCCTGTAAAGTTCAGTTTTTCTATTTTTTGAATAGGGATGAAGGTCACTGGGTTGAAGCGCTCACTTTTTTGATTATCCATGGAAACCTCACGGGCAAACAGATTGAATCACCCCTGACAGACAGATTGAATCACCTTTTAAGTAATGCATAAGCAGCCAGCTGAATTGTTTTCCTATACAGGGCATTTTAGTCTCCTTTGTTTCAGACACCAATCTCAGTTTTAGTAATTTCACTGTCACATTACTGTGTTATCATTTAGCTCTAAATTGAATATATTTCAGAAATACACTCTTAGAGGAAAACTGCTCACAGTTTCTCTTACCTTGGTTAGCCTCTGAATATTCTTTTTGTAGAGAGATGACAAGCATTGCTTAACCAGCCCCATATTGTTATCCCTTGTGAAAGTTTCACTGTGTTTGTTCACCAGATTTCGAAGTTCCGAGGGTTTATTGGTTGAATAAACTTGCGCTAATTCATGGTAAGCATTGCTAAGAGGCTGCAATTAGAAAAATGAGAACCCTTCTTAAAGAACACAGTGTTCAACCAGCCTCACAAAATCTATTCAGTGCTCCAACATTAGAAGCCATGCAGGCATTGAAGTAAATTTAAGTAGCTCAGGCATTTCCCATAAAAAAGACAGGACAACCACACATGGCTTTATGGCCATGACAGACCCTCATACGCTGAATCTGTATTACTGCAGTGTAACATTTAATAAACATCATTCCAGGACCTCTGCGTGACAGTTTTACTTACAGCAGTGTGAAAAAACTCTCTCAGTTGACCAGCTGAGTTGGAGGTAAGTAGGGTATTGCCTGGTCACTGCCCACCCATTGTATTTGTTCTGCCCTATAAGACACCCATCCCTGACCACATCGGGTCACAGCATCGAAAGCAGAGACTCAGAGGGTGAAACCAGTTCACCTAAATTACCTTAACGTATTTTGAGCTTGTTTATTAGTCTCTGAAGTTAGAAGAATTTTGGAACTCTCTAGAATTTTGGTCACAAATCAACACACTCAGGTGTTAAGTAAGAACTGAAAGTATGTTACTTAGCATCAGAACTCTCTCAGTAGCAGTTTTGTCTCCCACCCTACACCTCCTAATCTGAATGCTTACAGACTCCAAACTTGCCGTTTTTTCAGAAGCTTTTATTCTTCAAGAAGCTGGGGTTTGGGAATAAACTGTTTAGCATTTTGTACTCCAATGAGATGAAGTTACAGGTCAAATCTTTTCACAAGGACATTGCAGCTTGAAAGCCAAGTGAAATCTGAGTATTTTTAAAATTCTAACATAAAAAGCTGTAAAGGAATGTGCAGTATCAGCAAAAGGAATATTGATTAGTACTATTCAACACTGAAGTTTCCCCAAATTTTAAAAACCTGTATCACCAATATCATACAAGCATAGAATGGTTTGGGTTGGAAAGGACCTTCATCTCACTCCAAACCCCTGCCATGGACAGGGACACCTTCCACTTTTACACATTTACAAATTCAGATTTGTTGATCTATTATTTAGATGTATTTGCAAGACTTACCTTAATGAATCTACCAACTATCTGGGAAGTGTATTTTGGTAGCTGCTGAACTTTGCCAAGCAGTATCAAAGAAACTAGGATATACTTTTTATATGATTCCAACATAATATGACTGACTGCCATGGCTGGAGTAGTTATTGCCTAAGTAAGAGAGAAAGAAATGGAACAGAAATTGAGTCTGCTTACTGGTAGATCCTGGTAGCTGCTGCATGAACAAAACTCAATTTCCAGCTGCATGCAGAAAGGATACAGTGACATATGAAATTCTCCTTTGAGCGCTGAAGCTTAACTAACTTCTGTCAAAATTAATTATCCAGAAATACGTGAAAAAAGGAAATTTTATACAAGCTACTCAAAACACATCACATTAAAACAGCCCTGCACAGATATATTCTAAGGAAGGAAGTTCTGATTTTATCTAAAGTACCAGAAATCACCTGTAGCTACTTGTGAACCTGGATTTACACAGACCCTCAAAGAGGTTTTATAAAGCTGTTGCATTATCAGAGGTCTGCAGAATATGGAAAAAGGAATTTAGTTTACTCTGATACTGGAACTACTCAAGAGCTGACCCTCGTTTACAAAAAAGAAAAATGCTGCACCAATTTGTCTGGCACATCTCACCAGCATTTCCCTCATATACAAAGTTTTCCCAATTTTGCTATTTTCTTTTCTTTCCCAGACAAAGCAAAACCAGGATATATTGTAACAGCCTTGAAGAAGCATAACTCCTCTCATAAAAGTAGCCAGGGCCTTAGCAAAGCCACTGGACTATTTTTTAAGGACGCACAACCGTGTGTCAGCCTGTGACCTGTTTCTGTGCTGCAGTTTCAAGCAGGCAGCTGAAAAATATTTATAGTGAGATAAATTTAACATCACCCTTTGAGCTGCACAGCTTTATAGTGCAATAAGGCTGTAAGAGACTTTCTTAAAGGAAAACACCTCCAAAGACAGTTTGCTTGTGACAGTTCAAAGGTGCCATGTTTTCTCAGCACTGTTACACATCTACTTTTGCCTTTCCAGAGATCACACTTCAGACTCATCATTTCATTTCAAGTTACCTGTTCATAAAAGTAGAGTGCTCTTTCAAAGTTCTTTAGCCCAGTGTATATCATCCCACCATAGTAGTAGTAACATAAAAAGTGCTTCGCATCATATGCCCCATTCTCTTTACAAATATCCATCATGTCCACATCTAGATACGGGAGGGCAGGTTTAAAGCATTTTGCTAACAAACAGAGCTACAAGAAAATAAATCAAGTTTTCATAAATTAGCCATTTCCATTCGAATTTCCATGAGAAGGAATTGAAACTAAATTAATTAATACTACTGCATAAACATCACTCTCCCACAAGTAAAAAAACAGAGCATGTCAGTAGTGGAGTAACACAGGCTGAAAACCCTTATCACAGATTATGACCTGTTATAAAATTATCTGACATCTAAAGAAATTAAACTTCGACAAGCTGTTTGAAACTCCAGGCCTGTCCGACTACTGTGCTGGCAGCACTAAATATTCCTCTGAATGTTCCTGTCAACTCTAAACCCCAGGAGCCAAGAATGAGACAGAACTACAAATCCAGGCCGAAGACACTGAGACAAACACATCTTTTGTCAGACTTGAGCAGGCAGTAGCTGAATATTGCACTGATATCACCCAAGGTAAGTTCTGTGTGACTTTCAGCCCACAAAGAAGGGATGTCAAAGGACTTTCTGAAGTCATCAAAAAAGTCAAAGATCTGAGGACGTGCACTGAACATTTAAAATTAGTAATTAATCTGTACATCAGATTCAGATTTTATTTCAGTATATCATCTTATTTACTACTGGAAAAAAACAAAATGAAACAAAAAAACCAACTGAAAATCCATTCTTACACTGCAATATGTGAACATGCATTTCCTTGAAGGTTTATAGGTATTTTATAACCTTTTATTCTCATAAAAAGCCCTTCTGATCCCCTTACCTGGCAGAGATCTGCGTGTATTGAGGTCAGCTGGTTTGTGTTCATCTGCATCTTGTCTATGGCTTGTCTGAGAATGCTAATTCCTCGCAGGGGCTGTCAGAAATTACATCTCTTTCAGATAATTTCTCATAGATGGCAGCACATTGGATCTTATGTTGACACTTACAAATGAAAAATAACACTAATTGACAGGTTCCATTAAGTAATAGTTAACTTGAGGTTCCCTTTTTGCAGGATATCACAGTCTCTTGGAAAATAAAATTAACCTTGGCTACACAACTTCTCCTGATAAAGTCATCAATTCTGCTCCACAAAGCCAAGCTCATCAGGAACACAGTAATCTGTATCAGTAAGAAAACCTTCCTTGACTGCATGACTCCATCTGAACTCCCACCAAATACTAAAGACAAGACTCTCACTTCACTCCACTTCGAAGTACAGATCAAATCTGGTCTATCTCAGGCTAGATTTCACCAAAGTGGCCTGAAAAGTCAGGATTTTAGCAACAAAAGCACTGGTCAAATATTTCTTAATCAAGTTTCCTGCACATTTTAAGGCAGTTCATTAAGAACATTATATAACACCAGTAAGAATAATACTGACACTAAAATCATTGGCTCACCAGTGCTAATAACCTTTGCAGCTCTCTCCTCTACTCATGTACACATTGTCTGAAGAACATTCTTGGTACTGCATATTTCCTACTTGGTGTGGGAGAACATGTTTTCAGGTGACTCTTTTTCCCAAAAAATTACCTTCCTTAGGTCTTCCTTAAAGAAATCTTAGAATTTTGAGTTTGGTTCATTACCTTTCAGTAAGCTTAACAACTAAGGAGCTGCACAGAAACAACTGATGTGAAGTTAGTGGCAAATCTTTATGGAGTAAGAGGCTGGTAACACCCCCTTTAAGCCTTGGGTATGTAGTAGCTTATTTGTACTAGATGGTACTTGCTCACCTGTTTTCTCTCCACAAGGGCATTTGTTAACTGGTGGCACAGGCCAGCAACTAAACATAGTAAAAAACAAACAAAAAAAACACCCCAGTGAAAAAGCAGTATTACCAAACTATCCAAAAATATATCAAGTCTGAAATTAAGCTTAACTTACAAGTGTCTGTTGCATATCTAATGTGTTCTCCATTACAAGTGCTGATAAAAAGCTGCACCTGTGAGAATAACGTTTCGAAGTCAGGGATGCTGGGCATAGAAAACTTCACAAACCTGAAACAAAGAAACAAAAGGTTTAGCATTTATTGCTTGGAGGTTCATAAAAAAGATTAATATTCACTGCTAAGTCTTGACATGCAGGTGCTTGCAAACAAATCCAAAGTGGTTATGAGACATGGCATAGGATTTCCCCAGTAGCTGCACAACAACATTTGGAAATACCTTTCTCTGCACAACATAATTCTCAATTTAGTGCAAACTACAATGGCAAACAAAGATCATTTTCAGTACTATCAGTATTTTGTTTCAAAAGTGTAGTAGAATCAGTACTAGAATTCTGGGCTTTCCCTTAAAAGAGAATTTTAAAATAGCAATGGAACCTGCAGATAGTTCACTTGAAGTCAGATACAGTCAGTTTGAACTTCAAGACTAAATATCTTAACCTTAGTTCAGCACCACCAAGGCAACTCAGGTTTTATCTTAAACTCCAGAGAGCAGCAAGAGCCTCAGTGCTGTCTAAAGACAAACACCCAAGACCCACGATAAAAGCCCATTTTTTAGTGGAATAAAACATCCTGCCCCATGCTTACAGTTCAGTGCATTAATGCCCTGAAAATAAAGTTTTGAAAAGCTCATTTTATATCTTTTTGCTGAACACATATGGAAAAACACTTATAATGGAATCCCAGAATGGTTTGCGTTGGAAGGGACCTTAAAGCCCATCCAGTTCCAATCCCTGCCATGGGCAGGGACACCTTCCACTATCCCAGGGTGCTCCAAGCCCCGTCCAACCTGGCCCTGGACACTTCCAGGGATGGGGCAGACACAGATTCTTCAGGCAACTTGTGCCAGTGCCAGAACAAAACACTTCGCTTGGCTGACAGTTCAGCTCATTGCCTCAAGTTTTAATATTTAGTTAAAAGCAAGCAACACTTACAAGACAGCATGAACACCTAGTGAGTGTTCCTGTACATCCAGGGCACCAAGCACTGTATCCAGATGGGAAAGATTTTTTGCTAGCAGCTCTCCACTTTTATTGATCAGTTCACAAAGCTGGGTCATTTGCCCTGAAAAACAGAAAGCATTGTTGTCAAAGCCTAATTAGAGAACATTCACCCATTCCCATACCTCATTATAACCTGCTTCCCTATGTAACCTTAGGAAATAGTAGTATCACCCTGAGTTTTAATTTTCTTTAATAAAATAAGCATTAATTTTCTACCCAACACATTTTTTTTTTAATAAAACAAATACGAGAGCTTGTTCCTTGCTGGTCCTCAAGCCCTACCCACCTTTCAGGTCTGCTCATAAGCATTGCTTTGAAGTAGACATTAAAGTTACAGCTAAGTACCTACAACAAAAGTATTTAAAAACCTGTCCTTAAACTTACTTTGTATAATTAAAACTACAATGTTATTCCATATGCTGTGAGCTATGAACACAGCATGAAAAGTGACTACTTCGAATTTAGAAGGTATGGTAAGCCCCAAAACCCTTATAAAGAAAGCAGATCCATTCCCATGAACTGCTTTCAAACTCTTCCTCCCCCCCAATTAATTGAATGAATTAAAACTATGTCCTTCTGAAGTAGAGTATTGTTTCAATGTTCAATCCTTGCAGATTAGAGAGAAAAAACAGAGGTTCTCTCACCCTTAACAAAAGTCTCCATAAAATGAGGAATAGTGCCTCCATTCAGAAAGATTTACACTACCCTCAGGTCTCTGGCCTTTTCCTTTGAGAAGGGAAAACTTGGGAAGTTCTAGCAATGAAATGTTAGTTTTGAAGTGACAGAGGGATCAAAAATTCCAGATGGGGGACCAGAGCCCAGAAACTCCAGAAACTCCTCCAAAACTGTTCTCCTCCATACGGAATTAAAAAAAGACATAAGCATGGGAAGGAATGGGGCCTGTAAAACTCTCTGTGCTTTGATAATGGCATTCAGGCACTGCAAAACCCTAGTTCTGGTGTCCTTCCTTATCCCAGAAATCCACCCCTTCTACAGTTCTATCACTTAGCATTCCCCTGAAAAAACAAAGCCAACTCCTCCCCCAAACAGACTCTGAGCAAAGTGGTCTAGTGGAGGGTGCCCCTGCCCATGGCAGGGGTTGGAAAGAGATGACCTTTAAGGCTCCTTCCAACCCAAACCATTCTGGGATTCTGTGATCCATCCCTCTACCCACACACATACACTGAACAACTTATAGTCTAAGTACAAATTCCCATACCAGGCACAACTAAATGTCCCTTTATGTCACCTCTCAGGCAGCCAAATGTCAGTCACAAACCACCAGAAGTACACATATTTCTCCTGAGTGCTCTCACATCCAGCTGCCCATCTGGCTCTGGATTAACTTTCACAGAATCCCAGAATGGTTTGGATTAGAAGGGACTTTAAGGATCATCTCATCCCAAACCTTGGCCATGGACAGGGACACCTTCCACTACCCCAGGGTGCTCCAAGCCCTGTCCAACCCGGCCTTTAACACTTCCAGGGATGGGGCAGCCACAGCTTCTCTGGACAACCTGAACCAGGGCCTCCCCACCCTCACAAGGAAGAATTCTTTCCTAATATCCAATCTAACCCTGCCCTCTTGTCAGTTTGAAGCCATTCCCCTTTTCCTGTCAGTCCAGGCCCTTATAAATAGTCTCTTTTCATGTTTTTTGTAGCTCCCCTCAGATACTGGAAGGCCACAATTAGGCCACCCCAGAACAATCCAGATCGTCTCAGCCTTTCCTCATAGCTCCATCCCTCTAGTGATCTTGGTGGCCTCATCCAGACTTGCTCCAACTGGTCCGTGTCCTTACTGTGCTGGGGACTTTCTCACAGAGAACACCCCTAGCTCATCCCTAATGGGAGAACTTCCATAAAGCCAACCAGTCTCCCCCTGAGCCTTCTGCATCCCCAAAAACTTGTGACAGAAAGTTCTCCAGCTCAACTACAGGAGAACAAAGATCCATCTTCCATCTGGTTTGTACCCACACCTTGCAGCTATAAATTGTCTCTAGAGTAAAAATACTCTGTATTTAATAAGCAAAACCAGGGTAAGAGAAAGCTGGAGCTCAACCCAAGGACTGCCAGAGATAAAACCTGGGGCCATGGCAGGAAACATCAATTTTTGATCAGCTTCTGGGAGGAAACATCTCAGGCAGAGACCAGTCAGAACACATTTCACAGAGCATCAACACAGAGGGAAAGTTCAAGAACCAGGAAACGCTGCACCCACACACAGTAAAATTAGGAGTTTGGCAGTGAAACGAAGACATTCTAACTGCGATTATTAAAACCCTTTGTGAACACGTGGTTACAGTCTCAGATCTGTCCCACAGTTCCGTGGTGGGGTCGGACCCTCTGACCCTCTGTCCATGCTCTGCTTGGAAATGTAGAGCACGGACACTTGGACAAATCAGAAATATATTTTACACCACACTTATCACAACCTGCCCGTTCACTACAGAGGTGACAAGCTGGGCCACACAATCCCAGTTAAAGCCCCAGCGATGCTCGCTCCTCCCCCTATTTCAAAGGCTCATATTTTGTCAGGATCACCGGTGCGGGCTTCGCTACCGAAACCACCCCCTGGGAGAACCACGGAGCTCCGTGAGAGCACCGCCGGCCCCTCGTGCCCTGTCACACCGCCGCGATCTCGCCGGGACCGCCCCAAATTAACCCCGGCACAGACCCCGCAGCCCCCGGGGGTGAAGCCCCCGAATTAACCCGGGCTGGGCCCCGCAGCCCCGGGGGTGCAGCACCCCGGACCCGCGCTTGAGGGAGCGCCGTG
>VZRS01001096.1:0-10616 GCA_013398055.1 Ifrita kowaldi
CAAATTCAACCCGCTACACCAGGGTCTAACATGACCAAGAGAAATGGGACAGGTCCAGGGCTGTCATCTCTGCCTCCATGATCCCATGGCAGAGGGTGGAATTGGATGCTCCTTAAGGTCCCCCTTTCAACCCAAACCATTCCGGGATTCTACGCAACTGAACTCATTATCGAAACCCCAAAATTCCCTAGGGATTACTGCCCTGCCAGCTCTTCCCACATCCACTTTTCACAGTGAACTGAGGTTTCTCTTTTCTCAAAAAACCCCTTGTTTGCCTTTTCTGACCAACTCTGAGCTGTCTTGGAACATATTTCCTGCTCCAGGGATTTAGCAAACACTTCCCAGACAATACAGCCGAGATACCAAACGTGCTGCTTGGATCCCGTCCATCCCGCGCGCTCCCTGGGTGTTCCTGGGATCACTTCAAAGCGCTGGGCTGGCTGGAGAGCCTCAAATCCAGAGGGAAGGTGCCTGGCACGCTGCTTGAGGATGCAGCACGGGGAGGAGAGGATCAGGAGGTCGCTTGGGAAGGCGGGAATGAGTAGTCTCCAAATTAAATACCAGGCACAAGGATTTTCCTAGCAGAGACCCTCAGGAAGGGACCTGGGCCAAAAACATTCCAGGGAGACCCTCCTGCTCTCCACAACTCCCTGACAGGAACCAGGTGGGCCAGGTCAGGCTCTGCTCCCAAGGAACATGGCACAGGACAAAAGGAAATGGCCTCAAATTGCAGCAGGGGAGGTTTAGGCTGGATATTAGGGAAAATTCCTTCATGGAAAGGGTTGTAAAGCACTGGAACAGGCTCCAGTGGTGGAGTCCCCATCCCTGGAGGGATTTAAAATCCATGTGGATGTGGCACTTGGGGATAGTGGTGGTCTTGGTAGTGCCGGGGGAATGGTTGAGCTCAATCACAGAAGGCTTTTCCAACCTAAATGACTCCATGATCCCAGGATCTCTGCCCACGTGGGGTGAAAGAAACTCCCAAGATTCCCGGCCTCTTGTTTCCGTTCAATCGCCTGTGCAAGGGATTATACAGATACAAGAAAGGAAGAGGTGGCAAAGCCCTTTTCTCCTGGCAAAACTGGGATGGTGACCTCAATCTCATGGATAAACTCTCTGTGGCAGTGGGAAAAAGCCTTGGGAGTTCAGCCCTGCTGCAACACAACCAGCAATGAGGGAAAAACACCTTAACGACGTGAGAATGGGGAATGGTTGGACTCCATCATCCTGCAGGGCTTTCCAACTTAAATCCAACTTTCTACAGGTTGGAAATCCTGTAAAAATCCCTCTCAGTGATCATTCCTGGCCTGTTGCATCCACAGATGCCCCCTGGATGTCCAGAGCCACACTCTGTGTGCTTATAAACCAGGAAGTAGGAAAGGGCCCTACCTTGACATTCCACAGCCCATCCCGTCGGACTGGGTTGAGCTTGTCCAGTTCTTCTTCCCGAAAACACCAGCACAACTTCCAGCATCCGAGCTCCTCATTCTGGGCTGGGAAAGCTGTTCCCAGCCTGCAGGTCCTCACAGGGCTGTTCCCTGTATCCCTCTGGCTCCTCCACACCATGAGGTGAGTTTTGGAATATCATTTACCAAACGGGACGGGTTGGGTTGGAAGGGACCTCAAGGATCATCCAGTCCCACCTTTTCCACAGGCAGGGACACCTCCCACTAGTCCAGGTTGCTCCAAGCCCTGTCCAATCTGAGCTTGGCCTTCACTGCTCATCCAGCTCTCCACTCCAACACCCCTTCCCAAAAACTGAATTAAAACAAGACAGGGCAGAGGGGACATGGACAGGTAGGATTTCCCGCTGCCCAGAACTCCTCAGATTTTGGGATGGATGGGCTCTCATCCGGGAAAACCCCATTTCTGTTCAGGAGAGGAGCATCGACCGCATTATCAGCAAGCGGCCAACTGCCAAATGGTTTGATGGCCCTCACAAGGCTCCGTTTTCCAAGTTTTCCTTTACTTAAGCAGGTGTTTCATTCCCAGTAAAGTCAAAGCACCCTTTTTAGTGCTTCCATGAACCAACGTCCATAAACCCTGGCTTGTCATAACACAGGAGATAAGCCAAGATCCAGCAGGCTGATAAGACGTTTGCTTTCCTGTTTATCTGAATTTCGAGCAATCGGCACTCGGGATTAAAAGTCATAAATGATGCGGATGCCCCAATCCCTGGAAGCGTTCAAGGCCAGGTTGGACGGGGCTTGGAGCAACCTGGGATAGTGGAAGGTGTCCCTGCCCATGGAACAAGCCGGGATTTAAGGTCCCTTCAAACCAAAGTCATTCCAGGATTCTATAAATCAATGGAAGAAACCTCCAGTTCTCTGGAAATCCCACCTGAGTCTTCCACAAATCCTGTTCCATGCCCATCCCACGCCCTCTGCACTGTCTCCTCCCCACCAAACTGTTTGGGTAGGAAAACCAGAACAACCTGCCACTCCATAGCAAAGTTGGGGTGATACAAAGGCTCTACGGAAAAAAACATGGAAAATCCAATCAACCCCAGCAAAAATTCCTTTAATGCCTGGTTTTTACACCCAGGCTGGATCCGAGCACACCGAGGCTGTTTAAAACTCCAGCCTTGGCTTTTCCAACCAGTCTTCCTCCCCACCATCCCAAAATCCAGGGAAATCCACAAGTGTTTGCTCTCATTCCACAGCCATTTCACCCGCTCCGTTTGCAGCCAGGCCCGGCCGCTCTTCCCATATTTCCCTCTCCCTGTTTGGAGTAACTGCCCCAAAGCAGCCAAAGTTCAGTGAGATAAGTGGTGGACGCTGAGTGTCACATTACATTTTCCCTCGGGAAGGAGGCCTTTCCTTCAGACATGCCTTGAACGTGCTCCAGGTGCCACTGGAAGCTGGCGGGATCCTGGGCTGGACACATTGTCCACCACCACCGGATCAGGGAGAAGATGCCATGGATGGGGGTGGAACTGGATGATCTTTAACGTCCCTTCCAACCCAAAGCATTCCATGATTCCATGTCCTGCTGTGCAGGAAGAACAGGGAGAAGGAAGGCCTGTTGGATAAGCAGGGGTATGCCAAGCATGCCAGTCAGGTGGAATGAAAGGATATATCCATGAAAATGTCAGTGGGAGCCACCAGATAGCCAAGAGTGGTGTCCAATCATAGAATCCTGGAATAGTTTGGGTTGTAAGGGACCTCAAAGCTCACCCAAGCTCCATTCCCTGCCATGGGCAGGGACACCTTCCACTAGCCCAGGTTGCTCCAAGCCCTGTCCAGCCTGGCCTTGGACACTTCCAGGGATCAATCCACCCTGCACTTCTCAGAGTTCCCATTTTCCCTCCACAGCATCAGGACACCTCCCCTGCTCTCCGCCACTGTCTCATCCCTGTCTGTCCATCCCTAGTCCTGGTATCCCTCTGGAATGCCCCATGCTGAGGGCTGTCTCTCCTGAATGATGCTGGAGCACGGGATGGGCAGCCAGAAAGCTCCGGCTCGGCCCCAAAAGCCACGAGGCCATCCCTGTTTGTGTCTCCTGTCACAGCTGCTCCCTTGTCCTCTGGCACGGCACATGCTGGTTAATCATTCCTCAGGCACATTCAGTGTCCCGGGATTCTTATCGGAGAGTGCAAAGTCCAATCAGCAACACCACTGGGAAGAGGCAGGAGGGTTCCCCGGCAAGGGCGGCCAAGCTGTTTCAGAGCAACGCGATCCCCAGGCTGGGATACATGGGAGGGATGCCAAGGCATGGGCTGGGAAGTGCTGAGGGTTCCCTTGCACTTTCCTAGCACAGCTCCCAGATCCAGATCATGGAGTCCTGGAATGGCTTGGGGTGGAAGCAACTGTAAGGATCATCCAGTACCACCCCTGCCATGGGCAGGGACACCTTCCACTACCCCAGGCCGCTCCAAGCCCCGTCCAACCCGGCCTTGGACACTTCCAGGGACAAACAGCTTCTCTGGGCAAGCTGTTCTACCACCCTTCCCACCAGGAGGAATCCATGAGGCCCCTAACCAGAGGAGGGAAAGCAGAGCAGGATCCCATCTCTCTCCTTTGAAATAACCATGCCCAGGAGCCATTTCATTCCCTCTTTCCGGCAGCTGGGATGACTCTGTCCTAGAAGGGCCCTCACGGAGAAGGGTGAGGGAGCAGAGGGAAACCTGCCCATCCAGCATCCCAAGGCTGCTCCTTGACCAGGACTCCTTTCCCATATCCCCGCACACAGGAGCCCTTCCACGCCCCGTCCCACGCATGGGCTCAGCCGGATCTCTGTGTCACCGTTTCCATCCCGGGCACACCTCCAGCACGACTCCCTCTGACCCGCCCCGACTGTCACCTCTTACTGAAGCTTCTCCTTGTCTGGCACCAACCTATGGAAGGGACATTGTCCAGGACATTATCCAGGCAAAGTTCCTCCTCACAGAGCCTCATGCTGACATTGCCTTTCCAAATCCCAACCTGCCCTTTACCAGACTTTAGGAATCCACCCTCCTGTGAACAGCTCTCTGGCCTTACTCCACCTGGATGTCTCCTGCCCTTTTCCCAGGATAAAGGAGTTGTGCGGTCCAGGATAAAGGAGTTTTGGGGAAATTGGAGGGAGAAGCACCAGCACAACCATCACAAGATAATGCCAGAAGCGGTGGCGTTTGGCACCAGCCTTTCCCTGAGGAGCGGACGAGGATGAATCCTTTGGTTGAAGACTCCAGGAATCTCCTGCTGGGATGGATGTGGCAGCTTCCCCCCAGTGTCCAGGAATGCCACCTGGGTGTGGTGATGAGCTCGAGTGAACGTTTTTGTCTCTTCCCTGCTCTGCTCGGGCCCTGGGATGGAGCTGGACTCAGCAGCATCCTCATGTCACCTGACCCAGCTGGGTGGGCAGGGAAGCTTCCAACAGAGGGAAGAGAGAGGAGAACCAGGGAACAATCCCATTGGGAAGAGAGATGGAGAGGCAGAGGGGGAAAGCAAGGCAAGCCCCGGAAGAGCTGGGGGGTCCGTGCCGTTACCTGCTCGGATCCAGCGCATCCTGAGCATGGTGAGAGCCGATGTCAAGCTCCCGCCNCATGGGAGGAGCGGGTGCCAGCCCCCCGCCGTATCCCTGCTCTCTCCCTGTGTCATTATTCCCTGAGCCCAGCTCCTCCAGCTCCCGGGGCTGCCGCTGCCTGCCGGTTTTTCTATTCCCTCCGGGAAGAGTGGGAGGGTCGGGGAGGCGGCCGGGCGGCCGCCGCTCCGCGCTGGGATTTGGGACCGCGAGGGGATTACCCGCAGGGATGGTCATGTGTTTGTGCTGTACCAGCTTCCCCGGGCCCATTCCGGCACGGGCTGACTCCCGGCTCCCAAAGAACTCCAGGCAAAGCCTCTTACCTTCCCACGGCACCAGCCAGGCCCCGCAGCGACTGTCACCTGCGCCGCCACCGCCGCGTCCCCGAGCCGCTCCTCCCGCGGCCGGGAGCCCCCCCGGCAGGCATCACGCTGGCCTTTTCCAAGGTGTTCTCCCCCTGCCACTGCAGCTCCGTGTGGGGAAAGCTCTCTCCAGCATCAGGGCTTGGAGATGGACTTGGGGACAGGCAGAGGGTGAAGAGTGAGTAGGAAGCCCCAAAAGAGCCGTTTTTAGAAGGCATTCCAAGAAAAGTGATGTTCTGATCCGTGTAGTTGCATTTCTACGTCAAGCCCAGGAACCCAAAACACGGGACACCAGGATAGACCCCCCCCAGGCTCTGCTGTCCTCCTGCCCTTTCTGCTCCCAGTTTCCAGCCTCGACATCCCAAAGCAACTGGAAGGCTTGGGAGCAGTCCCCGGATTCTCGTGGATACGCTGATTTACACCAGTAGGAGTCTGACCAGCGAATTCCTTCTCCAGTCATTCCCGCCACCACCAAATCCCCCTTACGGCACAGCATGGGGGACAAGGGGCAATCCCAGCTGTCCTGGGGTCACCTCACGGCCTCAGCTCCAGCATTTTATATTCCTTCATCCAAGGAAAACAGGGAAATGCTCCAGACCTCTTCCTGCAGGGCGACACAGGCACCAAGTGCTCCATAATCAAACTCACCAGGAGTGTTACCAACACCAGGAACACGGGAACAGGTTGTCCGGAGAAGTTGTGGATGACAGAGGGAGGGTTTAGGTGGATATTGGGAAGAAATCCTTCCCTGGGAGGTTGGGGAAGCCCTGAAATGGAATTCTCAGAGAAGCTGTGGCTGCCCCATCCCTGGCGGTGTCCAAGGCCAGGTTGGATGGGCTTGGAGCAACCTGGGCTGGTGGAAGCTGTCCCTGCCCTTGTGGGACCGGATGATCCTTAAGCTCCTTTCCCACCCAAACCACTCCAAGATTCCATGATGGCACATCTCCAAACATTCCCATAGGCAAAACCATCCACTCCCGGTCACCCCGAGCTCGGAGATTCCTGTGCACACACAGCCCAGCAACCCCTGAAAGGACACACGGCTGCTCCACAGACAACATTCCCAGTGCTCCAGCCACTTGTGCTCCACGAAAACCTGTGGAGATGCTGGATAACCCTCATGGAAATCTTCACCTTCTGCTGACCCAACTCTTGTCTTTCCCAGCTTCGCCTCGACCCCAAACCCGCCAAACTTCCAGCACTCGCTCTCCTTTCTCTGTTCCTTTCCCGAATCCCCGCTTCCCAGCCCCCGCCGGCCCCGCTCCGCACATCTTTCCCGCTGTACATTCTTCCCCGAGCCCTTATCTCATAAATTAGCTGGGAGAGGGATCCCAAATAGCTGAGCCGTGGCGTAAGCGTTTCCCTGAGGCAGGGGCGGGCGGGAGCAAGGGAAAGGTTGGGAGCAGGATGCCAGCCAAGGGTCAGACGCTGTCAACTCCCTCCTTTCCCTTTGAATCCAAACACAAACACTCCAGGAACACTCCCAAACCCATGGAAAGCTCCTTCCCCTCCGCTGCCAGAACCCCCCGGCATCCCACGCTCGCCGCTCCAGGACTTTTGCCCGAGCTGTCCTCGGCAGGATGGTCCTGGGCGCCTCCGAACAAATGGATCAGCTGTGCTAACACAAACCACGGAGTTTGGGAAGATTCCATGAGGATCATCCAAGTCCAACTCCAGGCCTTGCACAGGACAATCCCAAAAATTCCACCACGTGCCTGAGAGCACCCAGGACAAGGATCTTCCAAATGTGGGAGAAGCCCATCTTGAGGACACTCAATATGGAAAGCCAGGATCGCATTCCCAGCACCTTCATCCCAGGAGAGCGTGGAGTTATTCCCAATCCAGCTTTTCCCCAGCCCATCCCAAACACCAGAGCAAAGCCTGGGATCTTTCCCAACATTCTTCTGCTTCTCCATCCTCACACGCCTCAGATCTCACCCTCAAAGCGCAGCCAGCCGTATTCCAGGGAAATAAGGGTATCTGGGGAAAAAGGATACCTAGGGAAACAAGGATAGCCATGGAAATAAATAAATCCAGGAAAACAAGGATATCTAGAGAAACAAGGATACCCAGGGAAACAAAGAATACCCAGGAAAACAAAGACATCCATGGAAATAAAGATATCCAGGAAAACAAGGATACCCAGGGAAACAAAGGATATCCAGGAAAACAAAGGGTACCCCAGGAAACAAGAATATCCAGGAAAACAAGGACATTCAGGAACACAAGGAAACCCTGCCTGAGCAAACACCAAGGAAAACTCAGGAAAATCCAGGCCCATCTCTCACAGCCAGGAAAACCAGAGGCACCAACCAGACCTGAGATTTTGGGAGCACTCGCTTCCCAAAAGAAGCCTGGCTCTGCGGATGGGACCAGCCACCAATTCCAGTCAAATTCCAGCATTTGGAATGACCACAGGCACGGATTCTCCCACAGCTCCACCAGCACAGCCCCCACTTCCAAAAGTCTCCATGAGGAGCCCGGTTAATCCTTGTCTGACACTGGGAAATACCGAGGGCTCAGGGATTCCTCTTAAACTTTCTGGGATTGCTTACAGCAGGCTCAGATCCCGGGAAAACCAGAGCCAAGCAAAGGAATGAGAATTCCCAAATTATTCCAGGGTTCTCAGCCTGCAGGAAAAAATCTCTTCGGGAATGGGATGATCTGTGAGAAGAAAATACTTCACTCCAAGAGAAAAATAGGATGGAAAATTATTTCCACAGGATGGGAATCCACTGATAAATTTTAAAGGAGTGATGGGATAATTAATTTATTCCTGTAAAATATTAAATTCCAACAGATCTATTGTTTACCACATCCAGAAACCATTAATTCCTCAGCAGAGCCAGATTCCAGAGTAAATCCAACTCCGTGCCGTGATTTAAGGCCCTGACCTTCACTCCCAAAAAACCCAGAGGATCAGTTTGGCCTCAGAATTCCTCGGAGCACCACAATTAAAC
Organism: Ifrita kowaldi; assembly: GCA_013398055.1. Lineage (NCBI taxonomy): Eukaryota > Metazoa > Chordata > Aves > Passeriformes > Cinclosomatidae > Ifrita > Ifrita kowaldi. The sequence goes on from VZRS01001096.1 coordinate 8,327, forward strand.
CAGGCACAAGAGGGAAAAACTGAGCAGCAATTCCTGGTGGTAAAACTTTCTCCTCTTCTCCTCTCCCCCTCCAGCTCCGTGTGGGGACAGATGCTCTGGAATAACAGCGGGAAAGAGATCGAGCTGCCCAAACAAAGTTGTGGTCCATGGAATGTTTGGCTCAGAGAGGTTTTAGGAAGGATTTTATAGCTGAGGGTAAGAAATATCCTTCAGGCACAGTTTCCTTGATCCTGGATTTTTACAGGGACGGGATGGTTTTGATTCAAGAGAGAGAAAGAAAGAAGGAGAAAGAGAGAAAAAGAGGGAAAAATAAGGAGGGAAAAGAGGGAGAAAGGAGGAAAAAGGGGGAGAAAGGAGGAAAAAAGAAAGAAAGAAGGAAAAAAGAAAGAAAGGAGGAAAAAGGAGGAAAAAAGAGCGGAAGAATCCTGGGATGGTTGAGGTTGTCAGGGACCTCTCGGACTCCTCTTGCTCGAGCAGGATCACCCCCAGCGCCCGGAAAGAACAGGAAAATAGGAAAAGAAAGGAATCTGCCCACTATAATAAAGATGCTCCAGGAGAGAGGGAGAAATTCCATGTCTCCAGCTGAAGAGATGGAGAGCTGGCCCATAAATAATGTTGGGATGCTGAGCCGGGGATGTGCAGGACTCCTGGGAGGTGCTCAGCACCCCCAGGATGGGAAGTGGGAGAGGAGGATTTAGGAGCTTGGCCCAAGTGAAATCCTAAAACCAGAGGAAACCCCTGAAGGCTGCAGGGAACACGGGCTGGGAGCGGCCGATAAGAGCCCTCGTGGTGAGGCTTCCCATCCTTGCTAATCCTGGGGCTCCTGGGAATCTGGGATCATGGCCGGAACTAACAGGGGGTGCTTTTTCCTTTGAAGAAGAGGAGATGCCTTGCTGAGGGATCCCATGGAGGCCAGGAGAGAGGGAAGCGAGGAGGAAGCAGCTTGAGCTCCCACTCGCTCCCAAGAGCATCTTCTGTTCCCAGGATAAATCCATCTACCAGCTGAAGAATCCATAGGGACACCACTGTCCCACCCCAACTGCCCCGGGGGCTCTCTGCACAATCCCACCGCTCCAAAGGGGATCCCAGCTCCAGAGCTGACCCATGGACCGGGATCCACCCCAGGACGTGTTGGGGCAATGGAGCCTTGCCAGGACGGGCATGTTATTCCCTCAAGCAGCACATCTGTGTGCCAGGGGCTCATCCCAAAGGACACAGCCCATGGCAACTAAACCTCGGCCTGGCAAGCAACCCACTGGAAAACAAGGGAAGGAAACAGAGCAACCAGGGGGGAAGAGCAGGAACCAACCACTCCACAAGGAAGAGTGGAGCGTGCCAAGAAAGCCAGAGCAGGGAACGGAACACGGAGCCGAGGCAGGAACAACAATGGGATCAGGCTCCCAACACATCCCACTTCAGCCACAAGCAACCACATTTCATCCAACAGAGGCCAAATTCTCTTCCCGATCACTCTTCCACCCTGGTGGGAAGGAGAGTGATCCACAGCCATGCAGTGTCCAAAGGGGTCAAGGATCCGGAAAACATCTGGGATCCATAGGCCAGAGCCACTGCCATGAGCCTGCTCCTGCTCCAAGGATGGTGAGGGACATTCCAAGGCTCTTGTTGGGGTCGCGGTGGGAATATCACACATGGCACAACACAATTCCCAGGATATCCAGCTTGGCACCCACGGCGTGCACTGGAGGATGCACAACTACCCCTGGATTGTGCCTGGGGACAGGGATCTGTGCCATTCCAGAGCTGGACAAGGCTAGGATGGTATGGAGCCAGGCTGGGAGAGCTGGGATTGCTCAGCCTGGAGAAGGGAAAGCTCCAGGGAGACCTCGGAGCCCCTTCCAGTGCCGAAAGGGGCTCCAGGAGAGCTGGAGAGGGACTTTGGCAAAGGGCCTGGAGTGACAGGACAAGGGGGAATGCCAGAGGACACGGTTAGACGCGATGTTAGAAAGAAATTCCTCCCTGTGAGGGTGCTGAGGCCCCGGAATGGATTTCCCAAAGAAGCTGCCCCATCCCTGGAAGTGTCCACGGCCAGGTCGGACGGGGCTTGGAGCAACCTGGGCTAGAGGAAGGCGTCCCTGCCCGTGGCAGGGGGTGGCACTGGATGATCCTTAAGCTCCCTTCCCACCCGACCCGTTCCAAGGCGCGCGCCTTCGGGGGATCCCGGGAGCGGGCTGGGAATCCGGGATGGCGGCGCCCCCCCCACCCCGTTACCTTCGAAGAAGCGCTGCAGAGCCTCCGTCTCGTCCACCACCTCCATGGCTGGGCCATGCAC
>VZRS01001099.1:0-13953 GCA_013398055.1 Ifrita kowaldi
CCTGTGCCACCCCCTGTGCCACCAAGTGCGTGACCAAGTGCGTCCCCACCTGCGCCCCGCCCTGTGCCACGCCCTGTGCCACCAAGTGCGTCCCCGAGCGCTGCTACACCTTCTCCACCCGCTGGAAGCACCCGTGCCAGAGGGGCCTCTGCAAGAAGATCTGAGCGGTTTTGAGGAAATAACCACGGAAAGGAACGAGGGGAAGAAGCGAAGGAATACGGAACGTGATCCGAAGGCTGCCGGAGAGGGAAGCGCCGCTGGAAACCAGGACCCTGCGTTTAAGTCTAGGATAGAGCTTTAGTTTAGTTCGGGCTTTTCTTTCTTCTTGGGGCTTTGCATCTTCTGTCTGTGCTCTGCACTTCCTCTGCCCAGTTCGACACCGAGCGTGGATCGAAACCGAGGGATTTTGGGAACGGCAGCGATTGGAAGGTCTCGGCAAGTGTGAGGGGAGGGATGTCGGGCTGGGAGGGGTCAGGCTGGGGCGGGTGATCGGTTTGGGCTTTTCTAGGAGTCGGCTCCTCTTTGTCTGCATTATTCTCTCTGCCGATGTTGACTCCACTTTGCATTCCAATTAAAATGCTTCTGCATCAAACCCGTTGGCCTTCCGAACTCCCTTTTTCCTCTGCTCCTTGGGCTCTCTTGGGGACCCTCGGCCTTGGATAGAGGGACAGGCGACCTCGAGGCTCTTCCCGGAGCGCTCCAAACTCGACGAAAGGTAAAATTTAGAGTTTGGTTCTGCTCCGCAGGTCCCTGAGCCGAAATGGGCTCTCAGTCACATGTGCCAGGAGCCTGTGAGCAAAATTCCTAAAAATTCCTGGCTCTGCATTTTCCAGGATAAGAGATTTTATTCCTAAAAATTCCTGGCTCTGCATTTTCCAGGATAAGAGATTTTATTCCTAAAAAATACCTGGCTTTGCAATTTCCAGGCTAAAACCTTCAGGTTGCTGCAAAATGGGAATTTTTAGTGTCCTGCTCATAACCAGCCCTGTTTGGGGATTTTCTTCCCTCTAAACAAGGGGAACCAAGCCAAATCCAAGCTTTTCTCCACATTTCCGCATCCAAACTTTCCTGAACTGCTTTTCCAAGGACTCTTCTCCACCTCTCCGTGGTGACAGGGAGGGAGCTGGAGCTTCCTTGCTCCCGGTCAAAGCCCCAGATTCCGAGAGCCGGTGCCAGCAGTGGATCCCTCCAGGCGGTTTGGGATGCCAGGCGTGTCCTGCTCGTCCCATTCCAGGCAATTCCAGGCGCTGTTTTTATCCTAAAGATTATGTTCGGTTCATTCTTCCCTAATGGCCACGTTGGGGTGGCTTTGGAATTCCGGGTCATTACCTCCATTACCCGCATCCCAAAATATCCCAAGGCAGAACAAAGGGACGCTTTCCAAACACGCCTGGCCCTGGAATTTTAATTTAATGTTAATTAGCTCTTATTTGGGCTACGTTCCCTAAGACTGGAATCATAATTTGGGGGCAAAAAAAAAAGAAGGTCATAATTTTCATAATTTCAGCATTTCAAACATTTTTATTTCTTTATCTTCTCCAAATATATATCTATCTATATATTTTTTTTTTAGTAAATTGATGGTTTTTACCCTAAAGTTGCTCTTCTTTTGTTTTATGGTGCCAATAATCAATTTTTGGGAATGTTTCCAATAAGGTCAAGTTTTAAAGAGGGGCTCCCAAAATCCGCTGGAATCCCCCAGCCTGGTCATTCCAGAAGTTCACTCTCTTCACATTTTTGAAACAAATTTGGATTTTTTTAACATTGAAAAAAATTAAAATAAATAAAAACAAATCACATTTTATTAAGAACCAACCCCCAAGTTACCAGGCTAGGAAAATTCCATTTCCAGCCATTTTGCCCTCCTCAATTCCCCACCGAATTCCTTGGAAAAAGGAAACCTCCAACTTTTTTGTGGACATCCTCGAAAAACTATAACGTTTGGAGGCGAAAAAAAATTCGGATATTTGAGGAGAGAGCTAAAACAGGAAAACCTGAGGATAATCCAGCTGCGGATAAACCACCAAAACCACTGGAGAGACGCTTGGAAAAAGTCAGGAATTCTTCTTCCCACTGCCGGGAACGTCCCTAAATCCCTGTTTACCACTCGAGGCCGCTCCCATCACTTTCCCAGCGGGTTTTTTTTTGTCATCGCTGCGGAGATTTTAGGGAAAGCGAGGGGAGTTATTAAATCCCTTTTTGGAGAGGAGATAATTGCTGCCCTCCGGGAATCGCGCTGATTCCATGGAGGAGCTTGGATGGGATCCAGCTGTTGGTATCTCCCGCCACGTCCGACATAAATTACAGGATTTCCTCAACCCCACGGGGAGGTTTTGATGTTCGGCCGCCCTGAGATCGATTAAATAACACAAATAAATAGCAAATAATTAAATCTGGTCTGGCAGCAAGAAAAAAAAAAGGAGACAAGGAAGGAAGAAGAGGTCGTTGGGAGGGGAATTAATTTGGATTTTGAGGGAGGGACACTCAGAAGTAACGAAGTTTCAGAAGAGTTAATAAACATTAAATATCTGGAAAGTTTGGGATTTTTGGATCCATTTGGGGCTCCACAAAATTCCACGGCCTTATAAATATTAAACGTTTGGGAAGTCCGGGATTTTTGGATCCATCTGGGCCTCCACAACCGGCTTTGCACAACTTCCATCAATCCCTCTCCTGCTCTTGTCGCGGGCTGAGGAGGAAAAGCCCTCGGGGAAAGGCAATTCCTGCTGGGATTGTGCAGGATTTGTTCCTTTAGGGTGTCCCGCGGAACGGGAGCATCCAACAATTACCGGGATTTACAGGCTCAGCAAGGAGATAATGAGCTCGTAAATGCTAATCCCAAATCTGCTGCTGGTTCCTGAGAGCGGCCCGGAATTCCCTCATTCCTGCCCAATATTTTCCCTGATTTCTCCTCCCCGCACATTCCAAGCTTCCAGAACTCGACTTCCCCTCCTCAAGGGAGAATTTTAGCGCGAAATGAGAGGAAATAAAGCAGAGATTTTCCTCAGACCGCGAGCTCAGGGCAGCCTGTTGCGTTCCATCCGTAATGCACCAAAAAAAAAGGAGGATTTTGGGATCTCCATCCTCCGGCTGCTCTGCTGCATTTTTGGGGGGTGTCCCCCTCTCTCCGCGGGAGGTTTTGAACCAGCTGGGCGGGTTTGGGGTCACTGAGTCACCCCCAAATCCTAACAAAGATCGTGGTGTGGTCGGGTCGCTTCTCCTTGAATTCCTGCGGCATCAGGGACGAGCCCAGGAATCTGGGATATCAACACACTCCCAGCACCTCCGTCGTTATCTTATCTCTTATCTCCGGGGCTGGCTGAAGGCAGAGTCCCCTCGAGATAAGGATAAAGGTGATAAGAACCCCGCAGGTGCCTCGGTTTGGGGAAACCAGAGAGGCTCGGAGGGGTTTGGGTGTGAGAGGGACACCGGGATGGAGCAAGGAAAAATTGGAGATTGGGGTTGGAGATTGGGATCGCTCAGCCGGGGGAGGAGAAGTTTTGGGGTGACCTAATTGTGGCTTCCGGGACATGAAAGAGCCGACAAAAAAAACCAAGGGAAGAGGCAATTTCCAAGGGGTGGAGTGAGAGGATAATGGGAATTTCACCTCAGCGTCTTTTTGAAACGAGGGGCCCTGAAATACATCCGGAGCTTCCAGAGAAAAGTCATTTCTATCCCAAAATATTGTGCAAAATTCCTCTTCAGATTTGGAAAACTTTATCTTAAACGCCCTGGTGTTGAAGGAATCCAAATCCTGCAGTTTGAGGATAAATAAATAAATCCGTGGGCTCTCAATTTCTTTGGTGAATCAAAAATTTCTTTACACCAGGGATAATAAAAAAATATCCCTGGAGAAGGAGGGTTTCTCTAATTTATGCTTTATGTTTTTAATTAGAAAAGATTCATTTAGCCCACTGCCAGGCTGTGTTTTAAACTTTTTTAACAGCATAAACTCAGATTTTAAACTGGGTTAATCCCCTTGTGCCTTTCTTCCATTGATAAAACAAATTTTCACCCTAGAAAGACCAGAAGTTTGTAAATTTCAGACTTCGATTGGAGGAAAAAGAATGGGTTTTACGTCAAAGAAAAGAACCCTGACCCGCAGAGCTCCTTCAGAGGAAAAAGAGATCAGGTTTTAAAGTGAAACTATTACTCATTATCAAGTCCTGAACGTGCAGCAACCCGTAATTAATTTGATGACAGCAGAGCGCTTTAATCGCACCGAGGCGCTTTGAAGTCCTTAAATCCACGGCGGGGGAAAAATAAATATAAATAAATAAAATGGGAACGACCCAGGGAAGCGTCGCCTTCCTCAGAACCATCCCGCGGGATCTGATCCCTGCCAGAAAATCCGGGGTGGAAATGAAGCTCGGCAGAGGAAGGAGCCGCGGGCAGGGATGGGTTTGGTGCCCAAATTCTGCTTCCCCCTGCCCCATCCCTGGGCTGGTGTCTGGGAAATGGGAATTCCGTGGTTTTCATGGAATTACGGAATGGTATTCATGGAATTATGGAATTATGGAAAGAGATGCAGTTCCCGGGTAGGGACATCTCTCCGCTGTCCTAGGTGGCTCCAGCACAGCCTCGGACACTTCCAGGGATGGGGAATCCATGGAATAACCCGAGCCAGGGCTTCCCCGCCCTCCCAAGGGAAGGATTCATCCCTAATTCCTTATCTAAATCTGTCACTCCTGCTCTGGGCGACAAAGTGGCGACGGGTCACAGGGCGGACCCGATGATCTCCAGGTCTTTCCCAGCCTAAATAATTCCCCGATCCCTGCCACAGCGATCCCGGAGAATCCCATACCCCCCGGCAGATGGATATCGCTCCGCGGGGCTCGCAATTAGCACCCACCCCCGAGAGGGATAATTAGAGCCGACAACCCCCGATTTGCAACTAAATGAGATAAAAATCAGCGACAAATCGGGCCCGGAGCCTCGGGGCGCTGCAGGAACGGGATAAAAGCGCTCGCAGCTCAGGGCTGTTTATGCGCTTCTCCCAACTTTCCCTCTCCGCTGGAATCAGGTGAGCCCGGGCTCATTCTTAACCCTTAGATCTTTCATTTTCGTGTAAAGCTTGGCTGTTATCTTTTATTTCGGTGTAAAACTCTGTTTTTATCTCCTATTTTAGTGTAAAGCTTTGCTGTTATCTTTTATTTCGGTGTAAAACTCTGTTTTTCTCTCCTATTTTAGTGCAAAGCTTTGCTGTTATCTTCTATTTCGGTGTAAAATTCTGTTTTTAATTTCTTAGTGCAAAGCTTTGCTGTTGAGCTCTTCGCTGCTACAAACGCTCCACCGAGGGCTTTGAAAATGGTGAATTTGAGGGGGATAAACTGAGATTTAGAGCCCTCCGAGGCTTTTAAACACTTCGCATGGAGCACAGGGCGGGTTTAAACTCTCTCCTGGGCTTGAACAGCCTCACTTTGAATTTTAGGCTGCTTCTTTTGCAGCTCTTTGCCGCGGAGCTGCGCCTCGATTTGAAGGTGACGGATGTTCTGATTTCCCCGCTGCGTTTTAGGCTCGGGACCTGACTTAAACCCTCTCCTGGGCTTTGCAGAGCCATGTCTCACTGCGGGGACCTGTGCCTGCCCTCGGGCTGGGAAGGGTCCTGCCCCCAGCCCCCGACCAGCGCCTGCAGCGAGCTGTGCGTGACCTCCTGCGAGGACTCCAAAGCCGTCATTTACCCCCCGCCCGTCGTCCTGACCTTCCCGGGGCCGGTCCTCAGCTCCTGCCCCCAGGAAAGCGTCGTGGGAAGCTGCAGCCCCCTGAACCCCGGCCGCTCCTTCGGCTCCGCGGGTTCTTTGGGATACCGCGGTTACGGGAACGCTGTCGGCTTGAGGGGCTCCATCCTCTTCGGAGGCTCCAATGCCTGCGGGGGAGCCTGGAATTCCAGCCGATCCTACAATTCCGGGTGTTCCTCGCTGGGAAGGGGGAATTGCGGCCCTTTCCTGCACCGCCAGTACAGCTCCTGCAGCCGAGGGAGTTGTGGCCCCTGGTGAAAACTCAGTTCCAAAGGGATGCGGAGCTTGAGTTGCGGGGCGGCGCTAAGGAAAGCAGGAATTCCTGTAGGAATTTGGGATGTTAAGGGTCCCGAGGTGTCTGTGTTAATTCTGTGGTGTTGTGAGTGTTGGCTCTGCTTCTCGTGCCCATTAAAAACCCATTCCTTGCACCACCCTGGCCTGGGGTTTATTCCACCTCTCTCTTCCTCCTGAGCTCCCTCATTTCCCTCCCAGATATTCCATTTAATTCCCTGAATCACTGATGGCGGCTTCCTTCCAGCCACAAGTTCTGGGTAACTTCGGAATAAAGGGAATTTTGGCCCTTCTGTATCAGAAAAAAAAAATAAAAATTCTCTCGATATCCAGAGAAAATCGTGCTATGTACTCACGCCCTGCCCCACGCAGAGGCTGGAGCCAAGGGTTTTCCAGGATGGAATGGATGGAAATCCATCCCTTTGGAATGAGCAGGGGCCTCGAGGGATGAAAAAGCACTTTTAAAATGTCGTAAAGACACTGAGGTCAACTCCTTTCTCTTCCTGAGATGCTGAGGGGATGGAGAGAATCCCTGATCCCACAGTTTAGTGCAGTTATTTAATTCCAGAGTCCTTCAGGATGGAAAAGACCCCCAAACTTCGATGGATCAACATCGTTTCACCCAGCCCAGAGCCCTGAGTGCCACCTCCAGGGATCCCTCGGACACCTCCAGGGACGGCCACTCCAACCCTCCCTGGGTAGCACCTTCCAAGGCCCGGCCGCCCTTTCCAGGAGGGATTTTCCCAAATTTCCACCCTGAGCCTCCCCTGGCACCGCTCGAGGCCGTTCCCTCTTGTCCTGGCCCCGTTCCCTGGGATCAGATCCCAAATCCCCCCAGGAAGAGCCCAAAATTCCCCCCTTTTCCCCTCCTTCTCCCACCCTTTTCACCTGGAATCCTTCCAGAATATTTTAGGAACCTCCCCATCCTGTGGATGAAGGGACAGCAGCCCCCGGGACTTTTCCTTTGCTGCGGTTTTACACCCCCACAAACCTGGGGCTCAAATCAGGCCCCGTCTGAGCATCTTTGGCCCAGAATTGTCAGAAATTTCAGGAGAAAAGGAAACCAGGAAAAAAGAAAAAATAAAATCTTTGCAGTGCAACCTCAGCTTTAATTGAAACAGGACCGGGATTTCATGGGAGCAGCGCCTGCTCCGGGATCAACATTCCCAGGATTTGCTGCTGCCCACCGGGATCCCGCTGCTCTCACAGCCACGTCCCTCTCGGATCTGGATTTCCCTGGGTCTGCATTCCCAGGGAATCCCCGCAGGGCTCAGCAGCTCCCACGGTAATAACCGGCGTACCGGGAATAGCAGGGGTAGGAATAGCGGGAATAGCAGGACGAGGAATTCCGGCCACCAAAGGAGGCTCCGCGCTCACAGGAGCCAAAGGAGCTTCCCATTCCCGATGGGAAGGAGGATCCCACGACGCTCTCCTGGGGGCAGGAGCTGAGGATGGGCCCCGGGAAGGTGATGAGCACGGGAGGAGGGCAGAGCACGGCCCGCGAGTCCCCGCAGGAGGTGACGCAGGGCTGGCTCCAGGCTCCGGCCGGGGGCTGCGGGCAGGAAACCTCGCAGAGCTGCTGGAAGGACATCGCGGGGGCTGGAGGGACACAGAGAGGGGACAAAGTGGGGGCAGAGCAGGGCAGGGCAGAGGGGAGCCCTCACTGGTTCAAAAATTCGTGTTTTCGACGTTCGTCTTTCCAATATTCGTATTTCAAATATTCATCTTCTCTATATTCATATTTCAAATAATCGTATTTCAAATAGTCATTTTTCAAATATTCATATTTTCACTAGTCATATTTACAATATTCATAATTCAAATATTCATCTTTTCAATATTCATCTTTTCAATATTCATATTTCAAATATTCATCTTCTCTATATTCATATTTCAAATAATCGTATTTCAAATAGTCATATTGCAAATATTCATATTTTCACTATTCGTATTTCTAATATTCATCTTTTCAATATTCATATTTACAATATTCATATTTCAAATATCCATATCTCAATTATTTTTAATATGCATATTTCAACTATTTCCAATATTCATATTTCAATTATTCGTATTTCAAAAATTCATATCTCAATTATTTTTAATATGCATATTTCAAATATTTCCAATATTCATATTTCAATTATTCATATTTAAAATTTTAATATTTTCAATATTCACATTTCAACTATTAATATTCTCAATATTCGTATTTCCAATATTCATATTTCAACTATTCATATTTCAAACATTCATCTTTTCTATATTCATATTTCCAATATTCGTATTTGCAATATTCACATTTCAAATATTCATATTGTCAATATTCATAATTTAAATATTAATATTTCAAATATCCATATTTCAATATTCATTTTCCAAATATTAGTATTTTCAATATTTACATTCCAAATATTCATATTTCGAATAATATTTTCTATATTCATCTTTTCTATATTCATATTTCAAATATTCATCTTTCCAATATTCCTATTTCCAGTATTCCTATTTCCAATATTCATATTCCAAAAGTTACTCCTCTACAGCTAAACAGAAAATGTTTTTTGCAGTTCCTATGACGAAATAATGAAGATTAAACTCTCAAAAGTCAACAAAGCCTCGTTAAGAAGAGGCCAAAATTAACAATTAACCTGGCAATTAAATATTGGTTCCAAACTCAGCGATCTGGGATAGGGGAGGATGTCGCTGCCCACTGGAATGGGATGAGCTTTAAGGTCCTTCCAACCCAAACCAATCCCTGACAAATCCCAACCACTCCAAACCCTGCCAGGATGGAAGAAATTACAAAATTTTTTAAAAAAAATTAATATTCTTCAAATAAAAAGATCTGTTCAGTGCTCAAATAAACGCATTAAACAACCATTCCATAATCGCATAAAACCCGAATTTTCAGGTCCCTTCTGACCCGCAGCGCTATAAAATCTCATTTAAATGATTTTTAAGCCGGACTTACTCAGGTCAGCACCAAGGATAAGCACAGGAGAGTGCAGGGTTCCGTTTCCCAGGGACTTTTATACCGTTCCCCGGGGTCTGAGCCACGCTCGGGGCACGCGGCCCTTCCCAAAACTTCCCTGGATTTGTCACTCCAGGGGCGGAGGAATCGCGGCACGTTGGGCAATTATTATTTATTGGGATGGAATCACCGCCAGGGCAGAAATCTTTCATCTCAAAGCGGGGCTCACCCTTGGTTTCTTTTTTACTCATCCCAGGAATTCTCTTCCTTCTCCCACTTTTCCCAGCTTCAGAGCAGAAAACCCCCAAATTTAACATTTTTAACGATTCTTTCGTGCTGAAACATCACAGGGGTTTGAATTAAATCCGTTTCCAGCTGGGAAATCCCACCCAGCTCCTCACACAGAGCGGAGAGCGGGGTCAGTTCTAGGGTCCTTCCACGCCTGAACTTGATGATTTTAAACCAATTAAAAATCAAAATAATTGCCTGGATGATTGGAGAGCTGATTTAGATCACGCATGGCCATTCCCTGCCCCGCCAGGAGCTGGAATCCGCATTCCTGAGGGTTTTCCCAGTGGGATGGGAACGCTTTATTTTCTTTATTATAAACACAGACGTTCCCCCGGCCTCGCCACTGAATTTATCAGGGTGATCACACCACGGAAAGCAGAAATAAAATCAAGTCTAGACCCAGGGGAAGATAAAGATCGAGGCACAGCGGGCTGGGATGAATTTCCAGCTGGGAAACGACCTCGGTCGGGAATTTGGGGAGAGGTTTTTTTTTTTGATGCCCTCGTTGCCCTTGGGGCGAGGACATCCCACCCTGGGCACTCCTGGGGAGGAGAATCCTCCTTTTCACCCAACCCAAACTCGTCCGGTTTCGTTTCGTGCCTTCCCTGAGCTCTCTGTTTCCGCGGTATCCGGGTGCCAGCCCCATTTCCAGGAGATAATGGAATTATAATTACAAATAATCGCCCTGACAAGTCCCAGCCGTGCCCGACATCTCCTCCCAGAGGCTCCCTGGATTGCCAAGGGATGTTTTGTAAATCCTCTGGGCCTCTCTTAATCATCTCCGCCAGAATTTAAAAAAAAATCATCAGCGGAGCCTTCCGCGATTCCCCNTAATGGAATTATAATTACAAATAATCGCCCTGACAAGTCCCAGCCGTGCCCGACATCTCCTCCCAGAGGCTCCCTGGATTGCCAAGGGATGTTTTGTAAATCCTCTGGGCCTCTCTTAATCATCTCCGCCAGAATTTAAAAAAAAATCATCAGCGGAGCCTTCCGCGATTCCCCCGTCTCGCGTGGGAGTTGAGGGCCTGGAAAGAGCAGTTTTTACCCGCCGGGAAAACAGGATTATGACAAATTAATGCTCAATAAAGCGGGATTTTCTGCGGGCTCAGCACCTTCCAGGGGGAAGTCTGGGCCGGGCGCGGGGTCCTGAGTCAGGATGGTGATGGGGGAAGCCGAGGGAAGCAAGGATCTCTGTCAAAAACACCTCCCGAATTCCTGAATCATCGTTTTTATTTCCTTCATCCTCATCCCAAAACCTTCCTTCTCCTCCTCCCCAGACGCTGGGAATGATCCCTGGATTTCTGCTTAACTCCTTCCCTGGAAATCGCGTTTCCTTTGTGATCGCACCTGCTTCAGCTGCTGCCAAAACAATTCAGTTTTAACTCCCCGATCCTCCCTTCTCAATCTCGGTGTTTTCTTATCTTGAGACAGCATCAAACCCTTGTTTTTCTCCCCCTCCCCGCCTTACACCCAACCCCTCATTTGTCCAACACCCCGCAGGAATTGGGTAATTTTTCCTGCCAGTTTCTTCACGGGGATTATTAAAATCGGAGGTGAAATCCCAGCCCCGGCTGTTGATTCAGTGGGAAAGGAGATCCAGGGAGGAGCCCTGGGCACACCAAAGCCTGGCCCTTTCATCTCCTGCCCCGACTCTGAGTCAGGGACCTTTGTTTGGGGCCCTGCGAGAAACAAAAATACAGGAGATGGAGAGGCCAAACCACGGGGAGATGTTAAATTGTGGGGTTTTAGCAAAATTTGGGAAAATCGACGTGAAAACTCACAGCAAAATAAATCTTCCAGTCCCTCTGTCCCAGGGATTGTGCCAAAGGTGGGAATCGCCCTCCCTGATTGACATCCCAAAATCTCCGGGATTTAAAACCGCTCAAGGTGGAGTTTTGGGAGAAACAATGGCCACAATTACCTTGATTGAGTGACAGAAGCAAAAAAAGGGAAAAAAAAATTATTTGAGGGACAATGGGGACGAGGGAGGACAGGAATCGTTCCCTTCCCTCGGGGCGAAGTGAGGAGTTGTATAAAAGCTCCTTCAGCGAGACTTTAAATCATTTATCTGCCATTCCTATCTCATCTCTTGCCGTGCGACCGCCAGTAAGTCAGGTTTTGGGGGAGCGGGGAGGGTTTGAGCTCGAATTTTGTTCAATTTACCTTAGAAAGATTCATAAGGAGTGGTGGGAGACGTTTCAAGATTTGGGAACAGAACTACAGGTGATAAAAAGGGTTAATTCTGACATTAATTTAAATTAAAACAGCTTTACCTGGGGCACTTCAGCTTTAGATAAATGGGATCCACGACGGCTCCCCTCTGCCCTTTTCCAGGGATGAACTTTTTGCAAATTCCGGGAGAAATTCAGAGTTCGGGGCTGCCTGTGCTGCAGCTTTTCCAGGGAATTCGGGGCTGCCCCATGCCTGGAAGTGCCCAAGGCCAGGTCCCCTGCTCTGCCCCCCACTTTGTCCCCTCTCTGTGTCCCTCCAGCCCCCGCGATGTCCTTCCAGCAGCTCTGCGAGGTTTCCTGCCCGCAGCCCCCGGCCGGAGCCTGGAGCCAGCCCTGCGTCACCTCCTGCGGGGACTCGCGGGCCGTGCTCTGCCCTCCTCCCGTGCTCATCACCTTCCCGGGGCCCATCCTCAGCTCCTGCCCCCAGGAGAGCGTCGTGGGATCCTCCTTCCCGTCGGGAATGGGAAGCTCCTTTGGCTACGGGGGTGTCCAGAGCTCCTGCGAGCCCGGTGCTGCTTTTGTTGGCCGGAATTCCTCCTCCTCCTCCTGCTATTCCCGCTATTCCTCCTCCTACTATTCCCGAAAATCCTACCCTTGCTATTCCCGAAATTCCTACCCCGGCTATTCCAGAAATTCCTACCCCGGCTATTCCCACCCTGCCAAGCCCGGCAAGGATTCCCCGGATGAGGAAATCCAGCAGAAAAAGGAGCAAATTCGCAAACTGTGAGCGAGGAGCTCTCCGAGAGGGGCCGGGGCTGCTCCTTCACCCCGAGGAACGATCCCAGTCCCGCGATTCCCTCTGGATCCTATTCCCGCTCACAATTCCCATGGATTCACTCTGCCTCGGTGTAAATTTACCTGGATTCCTCTGTAATTCCCACCGGCGCTGCTGTCGTGGGATAAATCCCATTTGTCGGCCCCAATAAAATCCTTTCTGCATCACGAAGTTTTCCTCTTTTATTTGGGTGGTTTCCTAAGTGTTTAACCCCATTCTTCCAGGAATTGCCTCTTCCATTAATTCAGGTGTTAAAAGGAATTGCCAGGCCTTGATATAAATCCTAAATATTCCACAGCCCCAGAATTTATACAGAATAAAACTTCATACACTTTAGACTTCAGTTTTCCACACTTTATATAAATCTATATTTACTTTTAATGCATTTTAATGCACATCTTTACTTTTGACACGCTTTATACTTTCGCAGCATAAACTTCATTCAAGTTCAGGGAAGAAATTTGGAGTTTGGGGCGGCCCTGGCACAGCTTTTCCAGGGAATTTGGGGCTGCCCCATGCCTGGAAGTGTCCAAGGCTCTGATGCCAACACTCAAAATCTTGCCCTGGAGAATCCCATTGGAGGGTGATAATAAAAATAATAATTTTTAAAAACTAAAAAATAAAAAAAAGGAATTTTTCCTCTCTGTGTGTCTCCTGCGTTTTGTGGATTCCAGGGAAATTCGAGGGCTGAAGCATTTCTTGGTTTCGTCCCCATCTCTGGGCAAATTCTAAAGTATAAAATGTAGAAACTGGGACTGTTCCAGCTTTTTATGAACCCATAAAAACGTTCCCTGGGAGACCCAAAGCCTCAGCCCCACATCTCCAGGGTAAGGGGATGGTTTGGTTCCATGGGGTGGCAGATGTTTCATTATCCCCCAAAAAAAGAGAAGAAATCCGAGAGATTTGGATGCAAACACAGGAGTTTATTGGGATGGAAGCGGAAAAACACAAGGTGCACTCGATCCAAATTAATAATCTAAACAATTAATTAAACCAATTAATTTTCATCACATTCTTCCGGCTTGGGTCACGTTTCAAAGGGCCTAGACAAATCCCAGGACAGCTCCTCCTGCCAGACATGGAGGTATCCATGGAAAAACCCACAAAGGGACAAACTACACGATCCCAAACAATTAAACCCATCCGCAGACAAATTCCCAGGAATTCCGTGCTCGGACAAGGAGGAACGAGTGGGTTGTGACCGAACATTTCGGGGTTGGAGGAGGGAAAAGGCAAATTTGGAGAAAACTGACGTTGAAAACAACAAGGGTGAGAAGGGAGGGCAGCTCCCGGGGGTGCTGAGGAGCTTCCAGGGATGCTGAGGGGTTTCCAGGGATTCTGAGGGGTTTCCAGGCATTCTGAGGGGTTTTCAGGGATGCTGAGGGGTTTCCATGGATTCTGAGGGGTTTTCAGGGATGCTGAGGGGTTTCCAGGGATGCTGAGGGGTTTCCATGGATTCTGAGGGGTTTCCAGGGATGCTGAGGGGTTTCCATGGATTCTGAGCAGCTCCCAGGGATTCTGAGCAGCTCCCAGGGATTCTGAGCCCTTCCCATGGATGCTGAGCAGCTCCCAGGGATTCTGGGCAGCTCCCATGGATTCTGAGGATTTCCCACGGATGCTGAGCAGTTCCCAGGGATTCTGAGCAGCTCC
>VZRS01001100.1:1679-44984 GCA_013398055.1 Ifrita kowaldi
AAAAAAATAGAAGCAAAGAAAACCTGCTACTTTTAATTATTTACATGTTTTTTAGTTTAGGAAGTTTTAATTTTTTTTTTTTTAATTATGGCCCTCCTTGAATAGCTTCACTTCACCTTCCATACACTCTAATTCAGCCTATGCTTTGCCAGTTAAACTGGCATAAAAAATTATTGCACGTTTTTCCTACACTTGCCCTTCTGCATGATAGGAACTAACCAAAGAAATCTATAGAGGCGTTACTTAATCTTTCCCTGCATCTTTGCTTAAAACTTATCCAGGCTCTGAAACTTACCCAATCTTCAGTAAGTCGCATCCTTGAATTTTGTTAGAAAAATTGTTATTTTGTTGTTTCCATGGAGAGAACCCTTCCCCCCCACCGTTTCTGCATTTATTACTTGCAGCTCAACAATATATCTTTAGAGGCATCAAGAATCTGAAAAATCTTTCAAAATACTCTCTCAGGCCAAATGCCAATGTTCTGGCAGGAATGCCCACTAGCTTTTATCAATATTGCTATAAAATCCAAGTCTCAGCTCACTTGAGTTTGTTTCTGTCAGCTGATTTATATCTCCAGTCAAAATGTATTGAAAGAATAAAATGGAGCTGCACGGCCTTCAAAAAAGTGGCGTAAAACCGAAACGCTGAACATAGGAAAACATTTCTAATCTTACAGTCTCTTTCCGACTGCATTATTTCTACATTTTGTTCTTCACTGGCCATGTTTTTAAGCTCCTTCTTGCCACTTTAGAAAAATAACTTTCTTTTGCAAGATTACCTTGGGAAATTAAATTTTCATATATTTTACTACAATTTACTTAAATAGTGCTTAGATTTTAGATTGCCTATAATTTTCTATTGGGAAAATTCTAGAGAAATGAAACAAATGAAGGGAATTTCCATTTGTCTACCTCTCTGACTCAGTACTGGCATCTAAATAACCCTCTCTGGTTCTTTACCTTACTCTGTTCTCCCAAGGTCATTGTTATTCTTCTTTCCTTACACTGCAGCCCGGCATCTTTGGAACTGGAATTGCAGCCCAGTTCTGTGTCTGTCATTCAAAGCCAGACCCACCTCACGTTTTCTCTTTTTTGTACATCGTCTGTATCCCCATGTTCTCAGACAGGAAAGGAGGTCCTAGAACTAAGTCCAAAAACTGTCTCTCACGCATCTCAGCATTTTCCATGCTTGCTCTTCTCTTCACATATTTTGTCCCAGGTACAACTCCTACTCATATATGATAAATCTCTAGACAGAGGAAATACACATGTCCAGTAAGCCCATGTAGAATATGAGTTTTAGAAGCACGTTTCTGGAACAAAATGTGGAGAGGAGTAATGAAAAAAATGTGTCACAGGGTTGCTGATGCAGAGTAGGACTTCTATGTTATATCACACATGCTTAATATCTTTAGCTGGAAGCCAAAAATGTTTTGCTTCCCAAGGCAGTGGGAGTATGATATCAAGGAAAGAAAGGGAGAGGACACTTTCTATAACACAGTTCCGTTTTCATGAATAAAAATATTCCACAAGACTGAATTTCTCATTCATGGCCTCTGTTTTCCAGATGGATGAAAAGTGGATAATTATAAGTGAGGAAGACAGAAGGCCTGGTGCTGTAAGAACTATTGCTGTGAGTCATGAGCCTGGAGCACATTTCTTTACGACAACTTTGTATATCTTACTCTGTCCATGAGGTTATTCATTCCACAGCAGTAATCAGCAGCACACTGGGTCACTGGTGTTCCAAATATATTCTTTCCTAGTACAGAAGAAGATGATGTCATTATGGACATACCTTTCTTTGACTTTGGAGACTGCTTTAACTGGTGATAAATATTGGGTTTCTGTTTCAGACGTACAGAAAGAATGAGAGTGGAGAATGTTTCTGATAGAGCATCAACCTGTACTTACTCACTAAGTTCTTTCTGTAAAAGGGAACTAATCAGCAGGCCCATTATCACAAGCAATCTTTCCTCTTTCGCTACCTAAGTGTAATTTGCCAGCTGGTTGAAAACTTGATCATCTGCTTGAAATCTATTTGTTTTTATGTTGTTGGGCTTTTAATTTTTTTTTTTTTTTAAAAACAGACTGACATATTTCTTTCCACAGTCATAGATATTGAACTAGATTTTTGGGGCACGTACCCAAGTTCAAAAAATACCCAATTCCCAGCCCATAAAAAATATTTTTCTCCTGTACTGGAAAAGGACCTACTGCTCTCTGTTTATGATCTCTTTATAATTTTATCTCCAAGCTTGTCTGAGTCAAAAGCATCACCCTCGCTTCTGGCCCCATGTATTGGCTTTGTGTGGCAAGGTTTTAGTAGCAGGGGATCTACAGGGGTGGCTTCTGTGAGAAGCTGGTAGACACTTCCTTTGTCTCTGGTGGAGCCAATTGCAGCTGGCTCCAAGAGGGACCCACTGCTGGCCGAGGCCAAGCCCAGCAGTCACAGCAGTAGCACCTCTGGGATAACGTATTTAAGAAGGGGGTGAAAAGCTGTGCAACAGCAACAGCAGGCAGAGTGAGGAGTGAGAATACGTGACAGCAACAGCTCTGCAGACAGCAAGGTCAGTGCAGAAGGAGAGGGAGGAGGTGCTCCAGGAGCTGAGGTTCCCCTGCAGCCCATGGTGCAGAACATGGTGAGGCAGCTGTGCCTCTGCAGCTCATGGAGGGCCACAGTGGAGCAGAGACCCATGTGCAGCCTGTGGAGGACCCCATGTTGGAGCATGTGATTGCCTGAAGGAGGCTATGAGCCCTTGGAAAGTCTGTGCCAGAGCACGTTTGCTGTCAGGACTTGTGACCTCATGGAGGATCCACATTAGAGTAGTCAGTGCCTGAAGGATTGAAGCCTGTGGAGAAGTTTGTGGAAGACTGTCTCCTCTGGGAGAGTCACACTGGAGAAGGGGGGGTGTGAGGAGCCCTCCCCCTGAGGAGGAAGGAGCAACAGGGGTGTTTGATCACTGACTGTATCTCCCATTCCCCATGCCTCTGCCCTGCTAGGGGGAAAGAGGTAGAAAATTTGGGAGTGAAGTTACACCCAGGAAGAAGGAAGGGATGAGGAGAGGGTGTTTTAAAATTTAGTTTTTATTTCTCATTACCCTACTCTTATTTTGGTTGATTATAAATTAAACTAATTTCCAAAGTCAAGTCTGTTTTGCCCATGATGGTAACTGCTGAGTGAACTCACCCTGCACTTATCTCAACCCATGAGCCTTTCCTTATATTTTCTCTTCCCTGCCCAGCTGAGGAGGGGAGTGATAGAGCGGCTTTGATGGGCACATGGCATGCAGGTGACCCACCACACCCCAAACACCCATGAACTTGTTGAGTTTGATTGAGGCATCAGTAGTGACTCTGGAATACTAATCAATAGAACAACTCTCTTAAAGATATAACGAGCCTTTGTTTCACTCTGTTCAATCTGTATTATTCAGTTGTAGATTGAAAAATAACTTGCAAGGTATAATTTTGCTAGATATAATTTTGGTAAAATCTTTATTGAAACAATTTAAAAATCAGAATGTTTGATAATGTTGCTGTTTCTGGTGAGATTTTGGAGAAAGATGAATCAATACAAAGCAAACTGTGGAGTGCACTGCATTCTTCCACCAAGGATTTTTAAAACCCAAGTATAATTCCTCACAGGCAACACACCCATTTCTCATGGGTGATGAGATGAACCTATGTCAAAGTTTTTTAAATTATTCTCACAGTTTATCATTTTTTATGTTTCTTCTTGAGTATTTTCATGTAATTCAGTAACACTAGACAAATGACAGTGACAAAGATTATTTCACAAATGGTGCACCTTGCTTCTCTCGCTATTTTTTGTTTTGCTGTTTTCCCGCTATTTAGACCCTAGACTGGTCATTGAGAAAGACACATTGGAAGAGCTCCCCTTTTGAAGTTCTTTTTCTCTGTGAAAGAATATATACATCTTTTTGCTAAGGCAGATCTTGACTGGCATTCACTCTTGGCTTATTGGTCTATCTGGAGCAGCAGAAGCTCCACACGACCAGGCAGCTTCAGGGAAGGCACACTTGAGCAACAGTGAACGGTTTGACTTTAGTGTCAAACAGTTCACTGACTGTATAACTCAAGAAAGCAAATGGAATCTATGCCTGAATAACCATGGAGTCAAAACTTTGTAAAAGTGTAAAATTCACATTTATTGGCATAAATGTGAAAAGACAGCAAATTTTAGAGTTAAAATAACTTCCAGAAATAACATAACTTCTAGAGATTACTCTACACATTGCACTTGAAGAAATTTATTTTCCCTAACTTAGGAAAAAAAAAAGATTTTAGCTTTTCTTTAGTTGTGCAGTCAAATATGAATTAATCTAATGTATAATTTATAGGAAAAAGACAGAAGAAAAGAGATAAAATTAAATAGGCTGAAATATATACATAATATGTTTCTTGTGGAAAGAGATGAAAAAGGCAGTTTTTCCCACTGTTGGGGGTAGAATAAGATTATTTTATCCAGGAAGAAAAATTTAGTTGATATTTGCATTGCAATTAGCAAAAAAAGATTTGCAACAAATAAAATTATTCAACCAGCTTGCTCTGCTTTAGATTAGTCAATGATAAAATAAAATTAGGAAGCTGCAGAATAGTGTGAATTCCTTTGTATCCATCTTTTCATGCTTAGCATATATTAAATGTCCAGTTAATCAAAATTGTCTACACTCCTGTTCTTTAAAGAAGGTGCTTTTAGGTCATCAGCTTATTTTAAGCCTGTAAGTGTACTTGGAAAAATGACGAGAAACCTTTTAGCTAGACTACTTGCGTGTTTTACATTACTGTTGATTTGGCAATTGACTTCAATTATTATTCTTGTTACAATTTTCAGTTTAGAATATAATCTGTTAATGTTGCCTGCCTAATGTTACTGAAAGCTCAACTGTGGTTTTTTCAGTTTGTTCAGTCACTGGTGAGACATTTCATTATGGTTTCTTTTGTTAGATTCAGAACTGAAAATGACTGACATGAAATGGCAGAATCTTTTATAAAAGATGTTAAGAGCTCATACTTCTGTTTTTGAAAGTGAGTCCAAAAGTATCAAAACACTTACTGGATGTTCACTTAGAACTAAAAATTCCGTGACTGCAATACCCCAAGTCCTAAGGAGCTCAACATTTAAGGCTTTTGCTTTTTCTCAGTGAACTTCTTTCTATGGGAGCAATGCTGATAAATTGGTTGGCTCCTTTGAACTATAGTATGTGTGGTGAAACTTATGTAAGTTTTTATTTTATCAAGTTCTAGTTCTTCTGTCACAGGGAGGAAAAAAGGACATTCCTCCTCCCTGTCCCTTTTATCTTAGCTGGCAATTCATTTTATATAATCAGTTGTTACATTTTAATCTGAAGAGAAGCAGCAGGAAGTGTGATCAAAACTTCCCACAAAATTGTTTCTTTTCAGATTACAAAAGAGCTCTTCAAAAGGCTTCAATAGGAGAAGAACGTACAAATGTACTTGTTAATTGGTTGTGGTAGAAATAAGTGCCTAATTTCTAATTTTAATATGTGTCACTTTAGCTTCTAATCTTTGCTTCTTGTTTCATTTTCTCAGCTAGATTAAAGAGCTCTTTACTACCTAGCTTTTTCTCTCTGTGAAGATACTTTCATGGAGTAATCAAGTTATTCCACATACTTGTTGTTAAAAGAAACAGCTTGAGCTCTTTAAATCTTTGACTCTGAAATAGATTCTTAGGTATTTAAATTTTATTTGTGTTTTTCTTTCAACACATTTCCTAATCCTTCAGAATCTATTTTGAGAAAGGAACACTAGACTATTGAGATCGCTCTGATGAGCTGAAAAGATCCACTGCAAGGTCTACCTCAGAGTATATATTAATATGAAAATATATGCGTGTGTGTGTGTGTGTATGTGTGTTTGTGTGTATAGGTGTGTTTATGTGTCTGGTCAAAGGTTTTATTAGTCCTTTTTGTGTTGGCATTTCACACGTCTTGACTTCTTGAGCATATTTTCATTGTTGGCCAGAGCACCTAGTCCATTCTTTTCTCTATTTAGTCTGTATTTAATTAGTACCTCTTGTTCCTAGGTATGTATGTGAATTCTGTGTTAGTTAAATTCACACAGTCCATAGGGGTTCTGTCCCAGGATGACAACTCTGGAGATGACACACCACAGCTGTGTGGGACAGCGTACACCATTTATCCCTGGGCAGCATTTATTTCCTTGGTTGTGTAGACCAGGAGGCTCACATGGCATCTTCTAGTGGGGTACCAAGTCTTGACGACAGGGAAGATGGAAAGTATCAATGACTTGACTTCTCTAATAATTAATGTAAACCTATGGCTTTTTTCAGTTTTTACTTCCACAGGGAGCTTCTGAATCCATAATTTTAGTAAATTGTCTCTTTGTGGGTTGTTACTGGCAGATGGTACAAAAGATCTTACAGAATCCAAACTTTTATGAGTGCTTCAGTAAAATGACAAAAGCGTGAACCTCGGCAGCATGAAAACTGGATCGCTACTATTTTGGAATCTGGCCCTCAGCAAAGTAATGCACAAAAGCACGTGGAAACGCACAGTAAATATGAGTTTCAACTACTCAGTGATGCACATATCATTGATCTGATTTTTGAAGTGCCTCTATATTTTTCATAGTATTCCTAAAATTATGAATTAATTATGAAAACTGTCACTGTGCATAATGCATTCACATAATGACTGTAAATCCTTAAACCGTAACACCACAGCTATCATCTACCTTGTCACATTTACTGTAATATACTTGGCTTGGCTTGTGATTATATGTAGGTTCTAGCTATGGACACCTTTTGGATTTATGAGGAGAAAATGTAGCTACTGAAATACTGTGTAATATTTAAAGTTCAAATATTGTGGGTTCTCTGTTTTCTTGCCTTGTACAGATTTCAGCAATAATATGACACATTTAATAATAGCATTTAATAACTGTACAGTGTGCTCCCTGCAGTACTGTGTAGCTCTTTATGAGCCAAGAAAATATGTAAGGCATTAAGTGAGTGAATTTTTCTTAGCTGAATCCCATTGCTGTAGGGCTATCATATTAAAACACACTAAACACATTGAAATTAATGAAATGCTATCTTTCTGTGTCCAGTGGGTACTGTATTAAGATTCTGTTTTGGGGCATATAGAAGCAGATTTACAGAAACTGTGAAAGAACAATCAATTTAGATTAGTTAGGATTAAATATCAGATTGATAGCCACAGGAATAATTCCTGCACTTTTTTCCATGTCAGAAGAGCTCTATGTTCCTGCTAGTTTAATTTCAATATTACAGTCTGCCTCCTGATTTTTGGCATAAAGCAGATAAACAGGTTTCCTCCAATGAAATTGGTCTAATTTTGTCAGGACAACGCAGGAACTGTAGAACATGTTGTATACTCTAGTGTGCTGGAGCTTGCAGTCTTCTGAGTCTTGAATTATGATTTCTCAGAGCAGAGCTCCAGCAACACGCAGCAACCNAGTATCTCTGCTAATGATACCTGTGGCTGAGCTGTAAGCAGTGTTTCCCTTCACTCCTAAGGGGGCTGAAAAAATAAATAAACAAACTTTATATTGAAGTTTTGGTGGAAATGCAGCAGGTGAAGATCCTCAAAAGGAAAGCAGTATTTTCGTCCTTTTTAATTTTTTTTTTCTTTTTTTGGCTACAGTTTTTTTTTTTTTTTCACATAGAGTGTAAGGCAAAAGAGGTTGGAAAGGACCTCAGGAGTTCTGCAGCCCAAATTTATGAAAGGAGGTCAGACGAGGTTAGTCAGGTCTTTGCTCTGAGTCAGATTGTGCTCAATCTCCCTGGGAAACCCGCTCCACTTCTAGACTATCCTCACACACAGTGAAAAAGGGTTTTTTTATATCCAATTTGAGAGGCTTTGGGTGTTCTTTTGTTGTTTCTCAGTGTGTTACTCACTCTATATACTTAAAACTTTTTTTTTTCAGCTATTGTTTTTCAGGAAAAAGTAGGTAAGAATACAGTTAATGTCAGAATTCAGAGTCCTGGGACTTCAGTATATAGGACACTCTTTGCAAATCTTTGTGTTTAAATGTCACAAGTCTGCTGAGTAATCAGCTTTCCCCATGGCAGAAATAGCAGAAGTAAAGCCCTTAGTGTGTTGTAAAAACTTTTTTTTTTTAAACTTCACCAGGACTTGGAAGTGGTTTTTGACACAAATCGGTACATTTAAATAATTTATTCTTTTATGTTGCATGTAGAAAGGTTCAGGCAAACCCTCCCCCTCCCCCCGCCCCCGCCTGGAACTTCTGTGAGCAGATTGCCCAACTGCACTGGAGATAGCATTGTGTGTTTGTTGTGAAAGAGCAAAGAGCTATTGCATGTGTGAGCTTTGTTGATCATTGAACTTAAAAACTATTCCTGAAGCAAGG
Organism: Ifrita kowaldi; assembly: GCA_013398055.1. NCBI lineage: Eukaryota > Metazoa > Chordata > Aves > Passeriformes > Cinclosomatidae > Ifrita > Ifrita kowaldi. Next base: position 10,079 of record VZRS01001100.1, read on the forward strand.
AAGCACACAAAAGAAACTGGAATATGGAACTAGAATGAATAATTGCTAAGGATATAAAAAGACAATTCACTACAGCAAACACTCGGGACATTCACTCAGGACATTCAAAACATTAATACATAGTAGACTGTATGCACTAACTGGCTGTGTTTTTGTGAACTTGGGCTATCTATTTTCTATTTCATTCAAAAGGCTACTGGCCAGGTCACTGTGCTGTGCTGTCTTTGCAGTGTGCTGCTACAGTACTTGGAAAATGGTAGGTGATATTCTTAAGTCAGTGTAGGAGCTAACTAAGCGTGGTTTCCTACAAAATGCCTGCAACGGTGTATATGAGCTGCAATTCACCTACGGACCTCTGAAACCATGTGCAAACAACCTAGTGAGTAGGTGCAGTGCCCATCTGATTTAAACATTGACTGATTTAATGGTTCTGCTTGTTTCAGCTTTCATAGGCCTAATTATGGGCATTATGCATAGTTGCATTTTCATCCTAATTATATGCTGGCTCAGTGATTTCTGATGATTTAACTGCCAATTGCTAACCAGTGGCATAGGACTGCTCATTAAAGAAAGTATTCTCAAATGGCTTGTTCTTTTAATTTTTCATTCAAAGTTTAGAAATTCCAGAATCAAATAGTATAATCCCTGTTTTTCTCTGTATTACCTGCCATCTGGATCTTATTTAAATCAAAAATAAAGCTAAAGAACAATTTCCTTAGTGTGGTGTGAAATAGTGCAATTTTCAGTGTTAAGCTCGGTGACAGAACCTGTTTTTCTAGAAATTTTTTGACTCAACCTAATTTCAATTAGTATTTAATATGTGGTTTTATGTCTGTGACATAGTGCAGTTACCACACGTTAGAATTCATGGCCTACAGAATTTGTCAGGATATCTGGGTGATTGAAGTAAAATCTCCTATGTACACACAACTAGAATTAGTGAATTTAAGGTCCTACCTTCACTTATGAATGGATGAATATTTAATGGACCTTTCTTAGCTTTAATTTCATATCAAACCACAATCTTTGGGCTTTGTCCTTTTAGGCTTCCTAGGCTTCTTCTTGGAAGACATAACATCACGTGGCTTTTTTGACTGTAGCACTCCTTTGTGTACTCTGACTTTCCAAGGGTCTGACTGCAAGTTTAGTTTCACCAGCTCTAAAGGTGCACTTGAACTTGAATATTTCTACCAGACATCTGGACCTGAACTTCCACTATATTTAGCACTTAGAACTAAAAATAGTTTAATGAGTTTAAATATGTATAGACCCCAGTAAAAGTGAACAAAACTGTTTGCAATAGAGAATACCATATCAGCCAGCAATCTGCAGGATTGGGTACTGACACAGAGTTTACTGTTTTCCACTTCTAATGACTTCAGATACAAGCAGATAGGAGAAAAGAGTTTGAACAGTGATTTTGTACTCTGTAGTTCCAGCAGTCGAAAGCCACCGGTACTGAAGTGGATTCAACCTAGTGTCTATAAGCAAAAATACTTTCTAAGAGATTGAGCATCATAGATAGTTTTCCATCAAATATTTAACTCTTTAGTAGAGCATTGTTGTTGTTGTTGTTTTGTTTGGTTGGCTTTAACAGAAGAACCAAAAGAGAATACCCTTGACAAGAGGTGAGTGTTGGGAGAATTTCCACAGTACTGGGCAACCATCTACCTTTCTGTGGTTAGAATTGCAGGGCTGCTCTTTGGTTTTAGCTAGCTGTCCTCTCTAGTTACACCTTTTGTAGGTGGTACTTTCATGCTATCACTGTAGACTTAGGTGCCTTTTGAAGACCGCAGTATACAGTGCACAACAGAAGGACATATTTGTGGCCTGAAAAATTGGGATATATTGATGGCTTTGGCAAAATTTGATTTTTTGTGATTTTTTTTACCCCAGATAAGAGACCAGAATTTTTGTCTGAATATAATTTTTCTATTTTGCTCTTCACTAGGTTGGCAGTTGTTATCCCTTTGAAAATGCTTCTTTCTGAGAAAGCACTGCAGTTCAATATCACAAGTATAGACACTGATTTTCTTTCTTTTAAAAGAGAAACCTCGCCAGCTTTAGTTACTTCATAGTCCTTAACATGATGTTTCTAAAAGTCAGGAATAGCTGTGACTGACTTTTTTTAGGTGTATAGTCATATCAGTAAACAGGGTGCACTCATTCCTGCAATCCTTCCAGGTTATTCAGTGAAAAATGCTTTGGGAGATGGGGTGTTTTCTGTTAGTTTTTTATTCCTTGTAGTAAGTAAATTCTGACATTTTATTTTGAAGCACTGTGTATTATCTTAGTTAACATGCTGCCCGATAAGCATATGTTTGCTTTATTAATAATTGCATTTTCATACTTGTAACAAAAGAATAGAATTTCTCAGCATAAAAGGTAAAGCAAATTACAGCATAAGAAGGCCCAGCTGAGTCACAGCAATTGACCATCCAGCTTAGTGTTCTCCAGCTGAGAATAAGGAGAAGTGCTATTTGGGGAATAGCACTCTTCCTTCCCTTTTTTTTTTTTTGTGTCCCAGAACTGATTTTTCAGAGACATTGGCAGGTAAGATTTTTCTTGTCTTTTAACTTCTCTTTATGTGCCCTGTGAGGGTGGGGTCTTTTTGTGTTTTGATTTGTTATGGGTTATTTTGGGGTTGGTGTGTTTGTTTGTTTTGTTTTGTTTGTGGTTTTTTTTTGGTAGTGTATTTTTAAATTTATTGTTATATAAGTTAGCAGCTATACAAGTTTACAAGTTATAAAGAGTACTATTGTCTCTTTATGGTATGTTTTTTACCTGCTTTAATGTAGTCTCTTGCTACCTTTATTTAGTAGTTCTTAATTCTAGTGTTATTCATTTAGTGGGTAATAGTTTTGCAGTCTTTCACTGCATTCAGAAAATTTTGAAGCATAATCATGTTCCTTTCGTGTTGTTCTCTCCAAATTAAGGAGTCTCATCCCTCTTAATCTTTCATTGCAGGGCAGCTGCTGCAAACCTTTAATCTTTGTAGTTGCTGTTGCTTGTACTTCATTGAGCCCCCTGTACTTTGGAGTCTATCTTAGCTGAGATGCGGAGTAGTGTGGGCTGCTCTGGAAAAGATGTTGTTAAGGTAGTGGGGGTTTTTTTTGGGGAGTGGGGTGGGGTGGTTTATAAATGTGTTCTCTGACTTATTCTTGATACCTTTCCCGAGGGATAGCCAGTGCTGAAGTTGTTTCATTTTGAGTCCTGCTGTGTGTTGAGCTGGTGACATCAGAGAAACATCAGTGAGGACTCTAGGAAGTGTTCCTTATGTTGTCACTTTCAGTTCTGGATTTTTGACAGAGGTTTTAGATTATTGTTTCTATGCATTTAGGAATTTGAAAATTCATCTGTTGTCTTTTAGCATGCTCAGTTTCACAGAATTCCTTAGCTTGTTTTTGACTACAAGTTTTAGGTCTTTTGATGCAGTCTTTTGTTTGAAATCTTGTATCTGCGAATACAGGTGACTGCTTTTATGTGATACTGATTTTCCTGGCCAAAACCTTATTGAGTGTGAGCAATGCTTTTAGGGTGATGATGATGCATATAATGAGGCTCCATGTCTGTGTATAAATAAAACGCACATAGGGAGTATACAGCTTGCTTTCCAGTTTTTTAATACTTCAGTGTGTGTGCAGACAAGACATGTTTGTCAGTTTCTAAGTTAAATATTTTGGCAGATCATTGGTGGATGATTGTGAAGTGCTAATGTTATGAACGGATTTATAAGTGAACTGATTCTGATAAAGCAGATTAAACGGTCTAAGTTATTGCTCTGGTCATTGTTAGTGCTTACTTTGGTAGCTCCCACAATACTCCTGGGGTTGCTTGTAAAGATGGGAATTCTTGTTTCTTTCTGCAAAGAGATCACAAGAACAGATGAAATATAACAGTTGAAATTCAGGGGTATACTCTAAACAGCTTAAAATTAAAATCAGCAGTGTGTCAAATTGTGATCATAAGGAAAGCAAAACATGGAGAAAAAGAATTTAATAAAAAGATAAGAAAGAGGAGTTTAGAAATGTCAATAGATAAAATTTATATTCCATCAATCTAATGGTAACTTCTCTACTCATGTATAAGCTTCTCTCAAGAGAAAAAGTTCTTTAATAAAAACATGCATTCAAAGAGATAATTTTCTTTTAATAGTTTAAAATGATCACTAAATTCAAGCTAAGTTTCTAAATCTAAACTGGCCTCAAAGCACTGGAGGAAACTTCTAGAATTAGACCAGACTTTTATTCAAGATAGTTTGTACTATTTCAGTACTTCGAAGCATGTTGTCATAGGGTAGTTTTTAATCTTCTTTTAAGCACCCTAAAACCAGACTTCCATGCAAAAATACCCTACACTTTATGCGAGTTTCCACAGACCTTCATGTTGAAAATTACATTCCCACTATTCCTGCGTTTGTTTTCAAACTTATGTTAAATTCCTCTTCTGTCTTGCTTATATGAAGTAAAATACATGGAATTAAATTACTTTCACTTGTCTGTAGCCATCTAAAGCAAAGGCATCTAGTTTGATCTTGCCCTCTGTTATCTGCTTTTGATACATAAAGGTTTATTGCCATTCTAATGTCCTGGAACTCCTAGAGTGGCTCCATACAGGAGAGTGCAGACTTTTGTGGTGTCCGCTGTCATATGTGACAACTTTTTCGAAGAGCTGAAAAGGCAGCTTGCATTTGGATCCCTGTAACAATTCCCTTCCCCAGAGAGCTAAGAATTAATTTCTCTTGAACATAAAGTTAACCAAATAAAACTATTTTGAGAATAATTCTTGTCGTTTCAGGCTTTTTTCTTCTTTGTTTTGGTGTTTTTGCTATATACAGGAAATAAAATATCTTTGTGCTTTTTGTCTTGTGTAGTTACAATACATATCATCAGTGAATTTTTTTGTGTGGATGTGTTTTAAATCCTACAGTTAGTAGCATTTTATGAATTACTAAATGATGATTATCATCCATAAAAAGATACACTGATACAAGTTCTCTTTGGCGTGATGTGTGCTGGATACCTAGATATATAAAAGACATACCTTTTTCCTGAGTTCTTCTTTTCAAAGGCATATTTACTACAAGTTTGCTTGCATATTATCTGATGAATCAGTTCTATGGTGTCAGGAACTTAATATTATTCCCAGAAAGCTCATAAATAAAATTAGACCTAGATATAATTAATTTTTACTTAAGGATGTGTATGATCTTTGTTGCACAAAAATTGCTTTTCCCACACATCAAAAATTTAATCGCTCTGACCAATTCCAAAATAACAAATAATGTAAGCTTGGTATCAAAGTATTGCTTATCTATTTAATGATTATTATATAGTTAAATAAAAGCAATATATCTTTCCTCAGATGGTCAATTGAGATTTCTTAAAAGATTTATAAAATAGCTCCAGTTAATCAGAAAATTTTTGGAAATGTTGGTAGCCTTTCTTTTAAAAAATGGACCAGACAAAAGCCTTCTCTTCAGAATTGTGCTGCATGATTTGTGCTGGGTATCAGTGGATTTTAAAATGATGTCTAAGCATCCATATGTAAATCCAGTATTTTTTTTGTTATTTCTGTAGAAAGGAAGGAAATGTATTACAATTCCTATTAACTGCAGCACAAAAACTGAGGGAAAAAAAAAAAGCAGAAATGAAAGGGCTTAACACATTCCAGTATAAGCAAAGGCTATTGCCTTTTTGTATAAGGAAGGTTGTAGAAAGAAAGCAAATCAGAACTGATAAAAAATTATTATGGGGATGGGACAGGAAGGTTGGGAGGAAAAGCACAGATTGGCTATTCTGAGCATATGCATCCCAGGGTCTAAAGGATGGTGACCACACCACCTGTAATGATTTATGAAAGTCATGGAGAACTGAGAAGCTGCCACTGAGGTGGGATAAATATATTGCTGATAGAAGGCATGATCCTGAAAATTACAGCACTGTGCAAGAGTCCTGACTTTAAGTCTTGGTAGTATATGGAAACAGATGTTGCTTTTCATGCTCTCAAAGCTTATTGAGTGATAGAGTAAGGAAAGAATGAAGAATATCAGGCAGATGTAACTTCTAAATCATCTAATAACAGGCAAAGGGAAAGTAGGAATACAGGAAGCTTAATGTACGTAAAATCTAATGAAGTATTTTGATAGTAAAAATTAATAACATAGTGGTTCGCAAAGTCTCATTGAGAAATTAATGGAAATTGACTTGAATAACACAGAGGCTGAAAACTTTCCAAAAGACTGAACGTAAATAAAAGATAATGATAAGCAGCAGTGTATTGAGCTGGAATGTGAAGGGCAAGAAGTGTGTAGCGAGATGTCACAGAGATCAATTTTATGTCTGATCTAATTTAACATTTTCATTAGTGATTAGCAAATGATATGGCCAGCATGTTAATGAGTTTCTTCAGGTAAAGATGTACTAAAAAGCAGCAGAGACCAATAAAGTTAGTTCAGAGATATAGAGAGGTTAAAAAATATGAGGAAGCTATTTAATCCAAGAGGCCACAAACTTGAATATGTTGTGAAAAATCTTTAAGACCTAGATAATTGAGGACTCTTTTTTGCATTATAAGCACACCTATTGTTGGGATAACAAGAAAATAACAAGAAAAATAGGTGCCATACATCTGCAATTAGACCTGTGTGCCAGGCAAGAGGAAGATGGCAAATGCCTTGGTTTCCCCTCTTCAGTGTTTGCACATGATGTAGCTTGGCATTTCCACAGTTGCTACCATGTCCACAATGGCTAGTTCTTCTTTGCTTTCTGGCATCATCTATAATTCATATTTTCCAGTCACCTGCAGACAGACAGCAACTGGTATAACCAATATGAGCAGAGGAAAATAAAATAAAAGAATGGTCTATTGTTTTTGTCCATTTAAATGGACTTTCAGGCTCAGAGAGGAAATAGTTCTCCAGAGACTGAATCAGAAAATTCACATTTATCAGCAATTTTTCATAGGGAGAAAGAAAATTGGAATGCACACCTGGGATGTAGAGTTTGAATGCTGCTTTGAAATTTTTGCTTTAGTATTTATTTCCTTTGCTGCTCATCTGATTAATTTTGATCAATGTTTCAAGTCCAGCCTGCAACAAATGACCAGTATGTCTGTAGTAACATGTATTTAAACCCTGATGGTGTGCACTAGCCAAGCTCTCACTCAGGACTGGGCTCAACACCTGAACTCAATTGTTATTCAAATAGAGTTCAGGCCACCTCAACCTAAAGTGCTCGTTAACTTCCTACAAACAGCTGTAGCTGCAGGGCGGGCACAAGCCCTATAAATCTAGCCCTGGGAGGAGCCAAGGTTGGGGTGGTTGTTCCTGGTTGCTGTATGCTGCTGGAGCTCTGCTCTGAGAAATCATAATCCAAGACTCAGAAGACTGTGAGCTCTGGCACAGTATGTCTTTCATGTGACTTCTGTTACAACTTCTGTTTGCTTTTTGCACGGCATGACTGCTTAATGCTATGTTTTGTGCTGGGGGCCGGGATTTTCTAGGACAATTTGGAGTACAAACTGAAAGTTACCTTTTGGGTGACTGGATCTTTCCTTTTCTCCTGACTTAGTTTCCCACCTATGAACCTGTAGTGACTTGGATTAGGAGTGGATCTGAGAGCTACAGAAACTGCTGTGCAGAAAGTGAGGAAATAAAATTTAGGTGGACGTATTAAAAAATAGATATACTTTTACTTAAGAAGATTTTAAGTGCTTATCTTACTGTGCAATGGAGTTTCAAGATTTAAAATCTCAAGGCAGTGAAGTATGAGCTTGAGCACAGTTGAGCTGGGTGGCTTCCCCACATCACTCAGTGGTCATGATGGAAAGAACTTTTCTGTTTGTGCCTTGGTGTCCAGACTCACCTCGAAGAATGACATGATGATATTAGCCGAGAAGAAAAATTGCAAAACAATTGACGACAATAACCACACTTGTCTGGAGTGCTCACAAATTCAACATTTGATTTCCACTCTTATTTTTGACTTTGAATGTTCCATTCTTAAACTGAGAAGGTTAAAGTTTGCCTTTATTCTGTATGCTGGAAACATGATAGGTTTTTCTCACATGAATGGATCTCAGAAGGGTTGCTGCACTGTATGTGCTGGATCTCAGTGATATGTACTTTTGCTGAACAAAATATAATACAGAATTACTGGGTCTCATAACCTGTTTTCCCCCATATCCTTTAGACACAAGTCAGATGGAGTATGAGAGGTAACTTGGACACCACTTACGTGACCTTCCTGTTTGTTCTTATATGTCAAAATGATAACTTTCTTAGAGAGCTGAAGTGAAATACAATAAATCCTTTAATTAAAACTTTCTCAATTTTTCTTCAATTTTGTGCATAACTTTCCAGATGCTGCTGGTTATAGAATAAACCTGTGTTCCTTTCAGTAGCTGTGTAATAATTTAATGTGTAAATTGTGTTGTCATGCACAACATTCATTTTAAATCTTTAATGTATGTGCATGTATATGCCTGGATTGTCAAATGCAGATACCTAAAACTATAGGAAATATATTAAAACTCTGTTTAGGCACATACTGATTTGCAGATGTGGTTTGGTGCATTTCAGAACTGTGAACACTCCCAGCACAGATGGGAATTGAGAAACTTTATCTACCTCATTGATGATTGTTATCTAGGTATAAGATATACTAATGTTTGGGTTTTAACATTCTAATGTTTTCCTTCATATAAAGATTATTGATATTTTAAGACAAAAATATTGAAAAAATTTTGGATTTGGAGGAAAAAGAAGGAGGACCATTCTTAATCTAAATAATGCTTGAAAATTATAGGATTAAAGATCCATTTTCTGTACTCCGTTAAGAAACATATTCACAGAGACATTGCCCAAAAATGATGGGAAAATAATCTTTGCAAAATTACGCAGCTAGGTACTTTCTTATTAAGCTATTTGGCCGATGCTCTTTAGTCTGTGTAACCTGCACTAAAAAGCTTACAATTCAAGAAATCTTTTCATTTTCAGACAAGGGGTATAGAACGCAGAACACTTCAGCAGAGAGTGTTTGAGACACCCGGTCACGAATCAATCTTCAGTGCTGTTCCATGGATAAATTGGAGTAGCATCGGATATCCAGAAGAGGGCACTTGTGGCTCTCCAGTCTGTCTGCTCAACCCAAAACAGTGTCTGCACTACAAACTTCTTGTGATTGGAGGGGGGAAGGCTGGAGAGACTCTTATCTGAAATGATCCGAAGTACTAATAAGCAATTATGGGTTACGCATGGCATCAGTTGGAAGATTTGCTTGCAGGTTTCTGCTATCAATGGGCTTATTTATCACACAAGCTGCTATCAGAAAAGAACGACACCTTTCAAGTGCTTTCAGAACTGCAGCTGGTGGCTGCAGAAAGGCACCCTTGTACCACAAGGACTAAAGGAATTTTCTGCTAAAAGTTCAGTCCAACCTATTAGACTTGATAAGTATTTAGACAGTGACACTGGACATGTAGGGGCAAGAAAAGTTCTATTTCTGCATTTGTTGCAGAGGAAAGAAAAAGAAAAAAAAGTTGATGGAATGCTGTACTTGATGCAATATAATTCAGCATTTGAGATCTCACGTGGAAAATAAGCCACAAAAAATTTTATTTGACTGTTAAAGTTTTTAAACTCCAAGTAATTATGCCTTTGAAACCAAAGTAGGTGTTCGAGTGTGATAGATGGATGTGATGTTTGTTGATCACGTAGCATTGAAACCATGACACCTGAGTTCTAGTATATGAACAGAGCAGTCAAATCTGCTTCTGAAGAGCCAAGTTAGGAAGACTGAGACACTTTAACTTCTGTGCCTAGTAGATGAGACCTAAAATGTGATAACTTCTGAGGGGGATTATCAATGTCTATGAAGTTAGAGGAATAAAACCTAATCTGAACTTTTTCCTCATACAAGCACATTTGGTAGCAGAACAAATATTTTGACAGTGCTTACGTTGCAAAAAATCATTGTATTCAGTACACAAAATTAAATTGTTTTAAAAGTAATTTCCAGATAAATAGATTTTTTTTTTTTAAAAATTGAGAAAGTCCCCATGAAAAGTTACAACTGAACTGACTGAAACCTTGTGTTACTGTGCAAAAAACCTGACCTCCAGTAAACCCCTCTTCCAAGGGAAGCTTTCTAACCATATTTTCCTCCACTGTTTTGCTGTAACTAACAGGACTGACTTCTGAGATACGTAAACTTGTGGCACGTGGAGCATTCCGAAGGCTAGAGTTCAATGGTCTCCTGGGCTCGAGAAAAACATTTTTCAAAACTTAATTGCAGTGCCAAAAATGAGTTTGTTTTACATACTTTGTTAAACATTAATGGAGTAGGTGTAGTGACAAATCTCGAAACGTAGAAAACAATAATTCCAACATCTATTGACACCATTTAGTTTCCAATAAATGAATGTCTTTTACAATTACATCAGTTAAAACTTCTCTTTTTTGCTGGTGGTAGAGTGCCAGGTGAGTGAGTGTTTGTGTTTGTGTGTGAGAGCTCTCTCTATTGGGAGGATGTGGAGGAGTGTGAGGCAGTGGCATCTATGCTTTTTTTTTAATTAGCTACTTTTTGCAAATTAGTCTTGCTGAATGATTGAATTGTATACATTTTTAGCAACTCTCCCTCCAGTTGCTATAGCAATGCTGAGGCTATCGTGATGTACGAGTAAAGCACTGGCTTTTGGGAAAAGATTGCTAGAACAGCTGATGTGGTTTGAAGGAAAGGGAGAAGCTATCTGACATAATTCTTTTGACCTGAAAGTTTGTTTTTTGTATTGAGCAATATTAGTTGAGAGAAGTCTCTTTTTCCTATAAATCTTACCTTGTTTAGTTTTTCCTCTGAGATTTCAACACATCATACTAATTGAATAATACTAGATATAATTTGTGAAGCAGTATCATCAAATTCATTCCAGTTATCCCTCTATACCGTACTTCTCACCAGTGTCCTCCTGAGTTCTTATTAAGTGAAATTTGATGAGCTGTGTTGATTGCAGGGTCACCTTCCTGATTCACAAAGAAGCTGCTGAGCAACAGTATTCTACAAAAGATTACAGAACTAATCCCCTAATTTCTTGTCCCTCCAAAGACTATGTTGCTTATCTGTTCATGGTGGCATGAATGAAAAAAGAAAAAGGGCATTTTTTATTAATGTATCTGTGCAGTACCTGTGGCTGAGATGATCCTAAATTTAGACTGTCATATTCTTACCGCTGACTGAAAAATAGGTAATGAAAAGAAAATAGCTGCATGCATCCTCAGGAAATGAGAGACCTGGAAGATACAAGACTGATGTAAATGTCTACTCCATTTAAGGGAGCAGAACTGTGCTGTAGTACATCAGATGAGGTTTGTCATTCCCAAATTCAAATTAGCGTGTTGAAGAGTACACACCGAAATTGCAAAAAAAAAGGTTGTATGGAAATCTCGAGTGCACCTCTTCTATGAGATGGTAAGGATGAGGAACCAGGGAGTGTGAGGGGCAGGGGAGGATGTGCATTCATATTACTAATGTGTTACAGTTGTGAAAACACATGAAGGCCCAGACTTGTACCTGCTTTAAAAAAAAAAAAAAAAATCTCATGCACTTAAAAGCACCAGGTGGATGCCCATTATCATGAATGTAGTTAATTTTCTTGTGTTAAAACCAACAGGATTGCTCATGTTTAGTGTCTATAGGTCTGGTAACACTTTAAAAAGAATGGTCACAGGACTATTACAATATTGTTTATGCATTCTTTCTTGTTTTAGGCAGAAAGGTATCAAATGATTCCACTACATGTCAAATACAAAGACTGTCATTGTAACTGGTATAAATGTTTCAAATTCTTCTGTCATTACAAGGAAGAAAACAAGAAAAATTGAAAGTGTTAGCATACTTTTGGATAGGAAGTATGGTTCTAACCAAAGCATCATTTAATTTTCTCCATGTTTTCAGAGACATTCATTATTGGTGGACTCCTGACTGAATCTCGAATAAGCATGAATCTGTTCTTGGTCTACAGTGTATAGTATGAACAGAGCTGGTACTAATTAATATGTCCCATAGCTATATGATGGCTTGCTAGAACTATTTTTTCTGCTGGAGGTCATCTGAATTTTTTTCAGCACAGACACTTGTAATGGTTGTTGCTAAAGATAGCAAAATGAAATGTTTGTATTTTTTTGAGGGCTCTGGATGAGCATTTTTAAAGATCGTACAGACAACAGAAAAATACTTAATGAAGGGTCCAATGTGCAACACACGACATTCATTTGAATTCACATGTAGTATTAAGGAACTTAGAAAACTACTTCAGGCTATAGGACCCTGATGAAAGAACAGATAATTTCGCTAACTAAACCCTATTATTGGTAGGAGTGAATAAGGAATGTTGAGGAAGCATACCTCATGGTTACAAGGAGACTAGACAGAGGCTGCCATAAGCACTGATACCACACATCTGACTTCTGTCATCCAAAACATGCACACGCAACATATCACCTAGATCATTGCCAATTGCTCAAAAATATCAATTATAATTTTTTTGGTATAATGGCCTGCCTCATTCTCCAAAACTTTTTCCAATTCTCCTGTCAACTAGTAGGCATTTAATTCTACTAGAGGGTGCTGGAAGGTATGGGATGGATAGAAGAATTTTTGTAGCCAGCTGGATCATTATCTCTAAAGCATGCAGAAAATGCTTCATTCACAAAACAAGTATCAAGGTACTCCACAATGCAGAGAAACAATTTTATTATGCACCTATAATAACATACTATAACCTATTCAGTTAAGTAAATGTTTTCTTAACTGGTGCAAACTGTATCCTCTCAACTCTAACGGATTTTATTTATTCTTTAGTATCCCTTTGGCATATTGATTCAATGAATATGATCTACTTAACAGCAAAACCGATGTGCATAAGGAGGTCTTTGTCAGTTTTATCTCTTTCGCAGTCTGTCCCTATTCACTGACATCTCCAATAAATGTATTCTTCCATCACATATGCACTCCTGTAGGTTTCCTTCTTCCACCAGTACCACACTGCTTCCTGTCTTAATTTGACTTCAGTCTCTTTCCACTAGCTTTGTTCTCTCTGCTTGTCTCTCTTAATACAAAACACATCATGATTTCCTGTAATCTGAGAACTTTGAATCTTAATTACTCCATATGTCTCTCTCTGTATTTATTCCCTTTCAGCGCTTCCTGCTTTGATTCTGTGAATTTCATTATTTCCCTTTCAATCTGGCTTTAGACTTAATTCTAAGAAGAGCATGGTAGTAAGTGCTCACTAGAAATACTACTGAATAAACAGCCCAATTTACTGTCAGCACTTCTTATCTGGTGGTTCTGGTTCTGATAATAATTCAGCAATTACCTCTGAGCAATCAGTTCACTCCTCCTGTGCTTCTCTTCTCAATTCTTCAATTATTTTGTCTATCTTCGGTTAATAGAGTGATTTGGAGAAAATTACTTCCATAGAGTTAGCGAAAATAGAATCATGCAAGTGCAGAATGTTAGAGGTTGCAAGGGGCCTCTGAAGATCTCTTATGCCCACACCCTGCTTAAAGCTGGTCCAATCATCTCAGTTTGTTCAGCTGAATTTTATATATATCTAAGGACAAAAGTTGTATAGCCTATCTGGGCAACCAGTCTGTGTTTGACTGTTTCTCTAAGTGTTTTTACCTCTAAGGATTTGGTATTGTTGCTGGGAGTTTGTGCTGTTCTGTTGTCCAGGAGTCTTCTCCTTGGAATCTAATATTCTTCATTGCTAGAAAGAAACTTTAAACTTGAACTGAAGTTTGCCACTCAAAAAAAAAATTATTTTTGTCTGAGAAATTAAGTAAAAATTATTCTTCAGTTTAGAAAGAAGTTTCCATATGAAAAATTTCTAAGCCCATCATTAATAAAATAAAATAAAAATAATATAAAAATCTCCTGATTGTTTTGTCCACTGGATAATAATTCAATATGTTTTTTCACAAACACACCAGGAAAGCTGAACCACAGTATTGCTATTGTATCAAGCATGTGTGCTGTTTTGGGCATCCAGCAATTGTTTTTGTTGGCACCAAAGCGAATAAAATGACAGCTGCATTTTCAAATGTTGAATCACAAATTCTCTGATTTCTAAATGCATATTACAGGTAACTCTTGAAATCAATACTGATTTAGGTGCAAGTGCCTCTCAGAATAAAATCAAGACCCCAAAGCAATATGGGAGAATACTGTATGCTTGAACCGGACAGCATTTTATCATAGCTGATAAAATTGCCTGTGAATTAACCAGTCATGACTAAAATAATATATGCAATCTATGATTGCAGCCATTCACAGTGGGACATGCTCAGTCCAAGTGCTGTTGTAACTACTGCTGTGACACTCCCAGTTCTGTAACCCCGGGGAAATAGAGGGGTACTGCCATTGCATTATTATTCTGGTATGACTAAGATTCTGTTTCCTACCTATGCCTGTTTAAATGCAGCCTTCAGAACTGAAAACTGAGTTCTGATCAAGAGTTTCTTAGGGCTGATCAGTATACATATACAGTTTTGAAATATTAAGGAGCAAAGATAATCTGCTTGAATAGTCAAATTATATAGGCCAGGATATCCCCATATCTCCTTCTTCCAGTTTGAAATGGTATTAGTTTCACTTGCTTTTAAACTCAAAATAAAGCTAGAAATTTCCTTTGGATTAATTATTTTCTTTCCAATATCTCTTAATCCTACTTAGTCTTTCTCCTTGATCAGGTTTTAAAGATTGAGTGATTAATCCCACCTGTCCCAAGAACAGAGCTAAAAAGTGAAACTTTATTTTTGATAATTGCCACACTTCCCAGAGTAGGTAAACCTGTGACAGAAGCAGGACAATTTTGAAGCAGTTTGTGAAGCGGTAGTGGTTTTCTCCACTTCAATTTTTTTTTTTATTTATTTATGTCTTGAGGCAAATCTGAGCATTAATAGAGTTACTTCCATGCCTTCATTTGTCTGTTCTCTGCTCCCATTTTTGATTTGAGTGGTGATCTTGGTAAATATTCAGAGCATTCAGCTGTATGTCTGCCATCTGCTTCTTGCCAGAGAGTTGCTTGTCTGTGCCTGCCACATAGGAAGGGCTTTTTCTCAAAACCTGTCACTTGATGCTGACATTTGAAGTTTAAAAGAGGCTTACCCCAATACCTTTGTCTTTCAAATCTGTCTCAGGTTCATGTACACACAGTTTAATGAAATTTACAAAGTCATAAAAAAAAATTCCTCTCTATTCTTATTAGTTAGCTTTATCCAGAGTCACTTTTAAAACTAGGCAAAATTAATGTTACAACTCAACAAGTTTCTAACAAAATAAAAGAAATCTTTGATTACAGAGGTGGCAGGGGGAAAATATTGTCAACAAAAGTAATCATAAAGAGCATAACAACTCCAAATTATATTTAATAGCAGTTCATTTTCATCTTAGCACTTCTCTTCGAAGAATCTCAAGGAAGGTTTTGGCTTTGAAAGCTACAGAAAATAACATTCCCATTGCTCTTAGACTGTCTGACACTGTTATATCAAAGTAGTCTGAATGTCTAGCATGTTACCTCTCTGTTTCACAGTTCTGAGTATCTTTTATCCCTTTTTGCTCCAGATAAAATGTGCTCTGCCTTTTCTTCTGAAGCTTAAGAAATGTAATTGACTTATTCTTACAAAAGTTCTTAATTTATATACCTTTATTAAAGTTTTTTTGGCAGCTCCTGTTTTCACCAGTTTTCTTCTGACTTACTTCTGTTACCAATAAAGGCCCTTTTCCTTTAGGAAATAGCTGTGGAATAACTGAAGACCACTGAGGTTTTTATAAAACATGAATTTGAAGATATCACCTCACTCAGTACTTAAATTTGGTTTTGGGTTGCCCCAGAGGAAACAATAAATTTTAATAAATCCCCTTAAGGCCAAATAAATATGCTTAATAAATTACTTCCATGCCATACCTGGGCTTTGGAGACCTTCCAAAGGAGATCTTCCAGTCTCCTTTGACTCTCCCCATTTGATGTGCTTGAGCTGTTGAGGCACCATGCTCGTATAGCTGCAGGCAGCTCCTGCAGGAGTTGAGTAAAACTTGTCCATAGATAAATGCTTTGGATGTGCTTATAGTAGTGTTCATACCAATAAATATATGACAATGTGTTATGCCATGTCTTCAGCTTTACTGTTTCCTACTGTGATCCTCTGTATTCTTACTCCTTTGGAAAACAAAGGAGACCATGCTGCTTATTAAATCGATACCAAAGCTGAAAAATCTTAGACTGTCAGTAGAGCATTTTGGTTTTAATAGCCCGTGCCTCTTTTTCTGTATGCAGCTTATAGGCATAAATATTCAGAATTTCTAACCTGATTGTGTCAAAGATACTTTAACTAACATAAAAACAGGAAAAAGCTGAGATGCAGTTGAGTCAGGAGAAAACTTAAACCCATAAAAACCACTCCACCTGCTGCATTAAGATGACACCTGCCTCCTTAAAACATTCTTCTAAAATATTAACAGAAACCCTTCTACATTCACTTGCACATCAGATGGAATGGAAGGAAGGGCAGCTTTAGGCAGGGTTAGGACCCCAAATCTTGCAGATTTCGCATTCTGAACGAGTGCTGCCATATGCAGTTGACAATCTGGTTTATCTCTGCAGAACAAAGAATGAAAATAGAATTAATTTTTCTTATGCTCATCCTTGTCCAAGAAACAGAACTGGGTAAAAAGGATCCCAAAAGAACATATTCCTATAGATGTGAGCTGTATATATAATAAATTTGAAGTAGCATTTTTATGCCTTGCCTAATTACTTACTTGAGTTATGCTTCAGTAACTTTAGAACAGCTATTTAACTGTTTTTAGTTTAATTGCTGAGAGTAGCATTTAAATCTCACTCACTTCAGTACCAGCATTCATCACAGTCAATTTATACAGAATTATTATTTGTGAAAGAACAAGAATCTTTTTGTTTCTTTTTTTTTCCCCATGCAGTTCATTTAGATACCTTGGATAGCACTGATCTGCAGTTCCTTGGCAAAATGTTAATTATCTCAGTTTTATTATCCTATTAACTGTCTTAATTTTAATATAATAAGATTTAAAAACAAAGTAGATTTAGAAATAGTTAATTATTCCGTTGACTCTAAAGTACTGGAAGGTATAAGTTCTGTTGTATCTGTATGTGACCACAAAGAGCAACGCTGAGATAGCCACTACTATGAACTTAAAAGTTTAGCCTTTACTTTGCTCTACCTCCTGCCTCTTGAATGTGTAACCATAACACTTTGAAGTTATACTAAAGTACTTCTCAGTGGATTTGCAAGTCATTGTTGTGTTAAGTTATACTTAAGTACTTCTCAGTGGTTGTTTGTTTTAAATGTATGGGAGAAGGGTGGGAATAAAGGTGTGAGAGTGTGTGTGTGTACATGTGAGTATATATATGTGTATGTAGAAAGGACAAAGTAACTGAGCAGCAGTGGAACACCCTCTTTCAAAACCTTCTGGAGGTCTGAGTGATATGTTTTATCACCAAAATTTGGAGAAAAATGTGGGGTTTGTACCCTGGTAAGCTCACATTCAACATTCTTCTCACATTTCTGCAGCAATCTGTAATGGAATGGGACAAGCAATGCTTAGAAAACTGCATCTAGTCTTGGCTTTTTTTCATTTGGTTGGGGGTTTTATAGGTGGTGGTGTTGGTTTGTTTGTTTTTTCCCATTTGAACTCTTTTTATTGATTCTCAAAGACTTCGTTGAATTCACAAGTTGCCCAAATGGCAAAATAGAAAATGGATTTTTTTTTTTTTTTTAATTCTCTGGAAAATATATAAATAAATGTTCTCGCCTTTACAAAATGTGCAAATAAAGCATGCTCATAATTTTCCATGAAAATTAGCAGAATTATTAGCTGAAAATTATATTTCTGCAACACAGGATGAAAGGGCCTCATCTTCTTTGTAGGTGTTGCAAGTTGACATAAACGTCTCTTCCAAAATTCTATCTTCTTGGGATTTAATAGTGCATATGTAATGCATGATTTGTTTAATTACACAGGTATGAGAAAAAAGTAGGAAAAAACCACGTGTTGGAGAAAATCAGTACAATTTTCAGATTTTCTTCTTGAAAACACAAGTATTTTGGATCAATGTAACATAAGCATATAACCACTGCATGTCTTAAGATATGATGGACAGATCATTCAGGTATGTAAGTCCATTCATGCACTTCTGGATAATTGTTGATTTTCAGGAGAAAAATGTGTATTTAGTAAACAAAACACAGCATCGATCTTATTTCACTCTTATTAGGCTTAGAATCCAAACATTTTGAACAATCAGTGCTGTTATTTGGAATATAAAATGCAAAACCTTACAGATATCTGAGCATATCAGTCTTCAAATTATACACATATCGTATGATATATGAAAATTACAATCCAGTCTTTCTCAAAACTTTACATGTGAACGTCTCCCATGATGTAGGGAGGGAGGGATGTGAGATTTGTGCTTTCTTTATTATAAATTTGCTTAAACATAATAGTCAGAGAGAACTGTGGTTACCTCCTTAATCTGTAATGTGCCTATTTTCCTTCATAATCTTTTGCTGAGGAATGTGCATAGGAAAGGAAAGAACAGTGTTGCTGTGGAGATATGAAGGCTACTGGAAAGTGAGCAAGGAGATTGCAGTAGACAGGGAGGAAAAACTGATTAAACTGAAGAGTGGTAAAAGAGGTTTTGTTGTTGTTGTTTGTTTGTTTGTTGGTTTTTGTGGGTTTTATTTCTATAAGGCTGAAATGGGAAAGATCTGACAGGGACACGAAAGGAGACACATTACCAGTGACAGACATTTAAGAATGAAATGAGCTGGAATCATAAGCTAATACTGACCTACTTTTTTATGTGTGTAAATATTCTACGAGCAAATAAAATGGAATTTTCTCTGCATGTCACTTTTAAAAACATTTATTTTTTTTATTTAAATCATTTGTTACCTCAGACCTGTTTCCCACATAAAAATGCTCATAAAGTCACAACTGGTGTTTTTCTCAGGCAGTTCTCAACTTTGGGAGTAGCAAGCATCTTACTGTGCTTCTGAGAAATAAAAAAAACCCATAGAACAAATAGTAAAATGCATTTCAAAAAGAATGCAATAGGACATAATTTCAGTGTAACTTGCTAGTGGTGTGCTCTCTAGTCAAAACCACTTCATGGTAAATTACTGCTTTACATTATAGGAAGCCCAAGTGAAGGGAAGATTACAGATTTCACCTCAGGAGGTACCTGACTTAATTTGGAATCACAGACTTGCCTCAGCAGTGAAACTAGATATGAAATGTGTAAAAATAATGGACTTTCAGGTCTGATTCACCCTACAAATTCACCCTGCAAAAGCAAAGAGAAACCTTGTGAAACAAATTTGGATGATGGCAAGAAGAAATAGTATGAGAGAACTAGAGACAGAGATGTGGTGAGACAGAGAAATGGTGGCAGTCTTGCTTAGGAAAGCTGAAGCACATTGAGAGAACTGTGAGGAGGTCTTGTAAACACTGAGGGAGCTGTGAGGTCTTGAGCTGAGCCTGGGAAAAAATGAGGATGAAATGGGGAGACTGATTCTGACTGCTCTGGAGAGGACTACCAATAGAAATTTGAAAGCTAATACTTTTCTGTTCTTTGGAGGCTATCTTTGAAGGCTGTCAATGAATGTTGCTTGTTCCACCTCCTGTGCTAGTCTGTGATGATATCTTGCCATTTCTAGAGAATCCTCTCTATACTCATGCAACAGCTTTCAAATAGATTTTAATGCTTCAGTTCTGGTGCCAAGCTCTGCAGGCATCTCAAAAAATGCTATAGATTGAATGTTATTTTAATTTCTGAACTGCAAACTGGGCAAATTTTGCTCTGATTATTTTATTTATGGCATCTTTCACATCTTAAGCAGCTGGTTTTGCAGGTTTAGTCTTTGTCCTGGGTTTTGTGTGTTAGCCTATGTCAGTATGAATGTGTGAAACTCTTGCTTGGTTGAAGTTAATGGAAGTTTGCTGGAATTTCATTTGGATTCTCCTGCTGCTCCAAATGTGCTGTGCCTTTTAAAAATAAATACATTTTTCAAAATATCCGTGGCTTCATATCTACCCAGTAAGTAACTTCATCTTTTGGGTTTGTTCATTGCCATAGGCTCTCACCAAAGTGACAAGTTACATCAAAATTTTAATCTAGTAGCTCAGGAAACTTCCAAATGAGGCCTCTGGCACTCTAAGAACACACCTGCACATGGATCTGGCCAGCATGTGTCTACCTTGCACATTAAAACCTATTTAAAGGGCAGAGACACTCAATAGGGTTTTAGATAATCTCCACCTGTTACAGTGGAATCATTCTGCAACCATTGAAAATTTTCAGTCATCAAAAAGGGAAAATGTGTAACTTTCTTCTCTCTGGGGTCTTCTCTGTGACAGCAATTAAAGACTTTCTATTAACTACATGTTAAATATATCTACTTTTCTATCTAACTGAGAGGGATATTAGCCAGAATGTTACACTAATAGCTCTGCAGAAATATTCAGGTTCAGGTTTTGAATTTTCAGGTTAAACTTTCTGCAGCTGTACTTTTAAACTACCTTTGTCTTGCTTTTTGATACAAATATTAATTACATATTAATTATGTATTTCCAAATTTATTTAGCTCTGGAAACAAAACAAGCAAACATTGACATCCACCCCCAACACTGAAAATCTAACCTAAGACAAGATGTCTAAAGCAAGTCCAGAATAATGAAAACTTATTTTGCATAATTTTTCTTTTAGCAGTTTAGCATGGCTTTAGCATGGCTTTAACTGCAGAAAAAAAAATACACCTGTATGTTGTATTTTTCATCTTCAATGTTAATTTTTTAGTTGACATTCAAATATATTCTCTCTGCATATATACATGTATAAATGAATTTATAGATTCCATCATTACAGCATCTTCTATTATATTAAATTATAAGTAAGAGATTTTTCTTTAGCTTTTAATTGCATAGAGGCTGGTTTTTGAGATCAATTAGGACAGAGTCACCTGGCAGCAGAATAAATCATGTTCTCCTGGGACATTATGAGACTGTTCATTCCTATTTTCAGGTTCAAGTTTTCAAACCCAGAGACTGGAAGTTCAGTTTACTCTGTGGCTGGAAAGAAGCCCTACTCTGTCCTGTGAGTAGACAAGTGTTTCATCTTTCTGTAGGACACTTTCATTATAAGAGAGAGCTTGTATCTTTTTAAAGAGCTTTAGCAGTTATGAGGTCACTTGATTTGTAAAGGTCATGCTCTCTCCTTTGTGTTGCACCTGGTAGAAGTGGAGAATGGAAAAAAAAAGGAAATTTTGCAGAGACTTAAACTGTTATCCACTTTAGTAGTTTTTTATGTGGGTCATCCCATCTTCCCCCTGCTTCCTTTTTAGTCTTCTCAGTGTATGTGTTACCATCTTTTTTGTTGAGGGAAGAGAAAGATGAGACCATAAAGATAACACTTAAAAGTAACATCAATCAGTTAAACAGAGAAACTTCATTACAGTCCTTTTTAAGAAGAGAAGTGAATATATTCTGTTTGAATGCACTATTGTTTTGTAATGCTTTCTAAGCTATATTGTTTATATAGGCAGAATCTGGACACAGTAAAAACCTGAAAATATTTCCTCCAATGGCTCTCCATGATATCTTCACATTTTGACATAATTGTGTGCAGGCTTCTACATGCAGGTTGAATAAATGTGACAGTTTCTGCTTCTTAAAATAAATAATCTATCAGCTTTGTATAATTGCATTTTTCACAGTTCTGTCAACTGGGAAAAATCTTTGACTAATAAGTAGTGCTCAGATTTAACTCACGATGCATACACCACTAAAACTGGGAACTCTTCTGAATAAGGAAAACAAACAGATTAAGCAAGAAGACACTGTGGTGCTTTAATTCATTAATTAGTTATAAGAAAGCTGTCCTGGTTTTGGCTGGGATGGAGTTAATTTCTTCACAGTAGCTGGTGCAGTGCTGCATTTTGGATTCATGATGAGAATAATGTTGACAACACATGGATGTTTTGGTTGTAGCTAAGTAGTGTTTGCCCTAAGCCCAGGACTGTATTTTTTTTCAGTCTCATGCTCTGCCATTGAGGACGTGCACAAAAAAGCAGGGGCGGGGGGGGAGCATAGCGAGGACATAGCAAGGACCTGAACTGGCCAAAGGGATATTCCACAGCATACAACATCATGCCCAGTATATAAACAGGGGAGTTACCCTCAGTAAGTCAGTGAGTGATTAGCAATTGTATTGTGCATCACTTTTTTTTCCTTGAGTTTTATTCATTATTATTGTTATCACTATTACTGTTATGTACTATTATTATCTTGTACTTTGTTGCAGTTATTAAACTTTTCCTAACTTACAGGTTTTTACTTCTGGTTCTCCTCCACATTCCACTGGATGGGGAGGCCAGTGAGGGCTGCATGCTTAGTTCACAGTTGGGCTTAAATCATGACATAAGCAAAGAAACACAGTCCTTGCCTTTGCAGTGACCAGTCTGACAGCGTTACAACAACTTTAAATTTTTGGCTTCTGCTTATTCCATTGTTATTGCTGCAAGACAGATATATAGCTTGCATTTTGCTGGAATAATATTCCTTTCTTTGCAGAAGAGAAAAATGAAAATACAAATTCCATCTATAAACAGACTATGAAAACTGGAAAATATTCCCTCCAGTGTGTGCCTGTGGGAGAATGAAAGATTATTCTTTTGAGAAGTCAGCATTATACCAAAAGAGTAAATGTCTGGTTATCATTTCTATATGGCTGCAACAGCATAGTAATGTTTTTTCTTTAATTAAACTTGAACAATAGATGCTTCCTGGAGGTTAAAGATGAAAATTAGTTTTTATGGAACAAATACTGATACTTGCCTCTGGCTGAAGTCATAGGCAAGTTCCTAGGAGTGTAAGGTCTGAATTTTGCTTTCCCTGAGTTACTTTTTTTTTAACCTGAGGGTCATAATCCTAACTTGTTAAGGAGGAATTCCCTATACACTTTTAGGTCACATACCAGTGTGTTTGATGCTCTCTAAATGACTGTTGCTATGACTTCTGGTAGAGGCAATGTAATTGCTGGTGATGTACATGCCAGTTATAGTCCTCCTCAGACAGAGGGACTTATTTACTGAGAAAAAAATAACATGTATGTTTCTGAATACGCTGGGCTCAGTTACCTAACACATAGAAATATACCATACAGTTCACAATTAAAACTATTCCATTAAATTACCACTGAAACGCACTTGATTATGATTCTCTGTCTAGAAATGGACCATGCCTCTAAACATATGCCATAATAAGCAATTTTCTATTTTATTTAATTTATGAAATACGTTGGACTTTGTTTATTAAAATCGTGCAACGGTTTGTGTTGGAAGGGACCTTTGAAGGTCGTCTAGTCCAATCCCCCTGCAATAAGCAGGGGCATCTTGAACTAGATCATGTAGCTAAGAGCCCCTTCCAACCTGAGCTTGAATGTTTCCACAGATCGGGCATCTACCACCTCTCTGGGCAACCTGCTCCAGTGTCTCACCACTCTGACAGTAAACAATTTCTTCCTTACAGTCTGATTCTACCTTCTTTTAGTGTAAAGCCATTACCCCTAATCCTATTGCAACAAGGTGTACTGAAAAGTCTGTTTCCATGTTTTGTATAAGCCCCTTTTGAGTCCAGAAAGGCCTCAGTAAGGACTCCCGAGAGCCTTCTCTTCTCCCGGCTGAACAAACCCAAATCAATCAGGCTTTCCTCATAGCAGAGGTGCTCCATCCCTCTGATCGTCTTTGTGGCCTCCTCTGGAATTGTTTCAACAGGTCAATGTCCTTCCTTGTGTTGGGGCCTCAGAGCTGGATGTGGCACTCCAGGTGGCACCTCAGGAGAGCAGAGGGGCAGCATCCTCTCCCTCACCCTGCTGGCTTTTGGATGCAGGGCATTTTGGATGCAGCCCAGGACACACTTGGCTTTCTGGGCTGTGAGTGCACATGGGTCATGCCCAGCCTCTCATCGACCCCCAAGTCCTTCTTGACAGGGCTGCTCTGGATCTGTTCATCCCCAGCCTCTGTTGATACCAAGGTTTGCCCTAACCCAGGTGCAGCACCTTGCACTTGGCCTTGTTAAACATTATGAGGTTCCCATGGGCACATTTCTCGAGCTTGTCCACATTCCTCTGGATGCTATCCTGCCTCTCAGCTCAGAAATACAGAGATTAAAATGGAAGTTGATTATTTTATAGATGTCTTAAGGTTCAAATATCTTCTTCTGTGAAACAGATCAGAAAACATTTCCTGCATTTATCTCCTTTGGAATGATTTTTTCATTATTTCTGAATTTCACAGAGAAACTTTATATGTAAAATGGTTATTCCATAGCTCCCATAGACCTTACTGAATACTGAAAGCATTAAGAACTCTTTAAAATGATAATTATCTTGTCATGTTAAAGTGCATGAAATTCATATCCTTTTCCAGGGTACAGAAAAATAATCCTGTTTAAAATAATGCATGATTTTACATTTCTCCAAGTATGTGCTTATACTGAATTGTATAAGCAGTAAGTGTTTATACACTTGGAAACTTACATGTCAATGTTGCTTGAAGATAGTTTCAAGTTGTTAAATTAGGATATGCTAAAGATACTGTACTTTTCCTGACTTTATTTCCTGTTCAGAGACTTTTTTTGTCTAAGTGCTCTATCCTCCATTGAGGGCAGAAACACTTTTCTGTCTGATAATGCAGTTCATATGCAAAAGGGATTCCAACATTTTTCCAAACTGCTGGTATTAAGAACAATACAATTATTAAAAATAAACTTTTGAAAATATTTGCTGCTTGATTTTCTCAGAGTTACTTTTTCTTATAAAGCTGAAAGGTTATGTTGATAGCACAGTTTTGGAGTAGATAAAGGGGACATTCATTTGTTTTTTTAATATTATCCAAACTGGAATGACATATTTCTGCACTTGTAACATTCTGAGCCTATCCTTTGATGTGAAATTGGTCTAAGAAAACTTTTTCTATAACAAAATGTTTTTATTTTAAACTGTAGTACATAAAAATCAGGGTATGTAATAAATTAGTGATAACATATAACATCTCCTGAAACTTTGTCCTACTTTTTTATAGCTAGTATTTCTACTTCAACGTTTTGTCACTGGTTTAGTCCAACATGTAACTAATAGATATGTGTGGTGATCAAGAAGAATTTAATAACTTTTTGCATTTATGTGTGTCCTTTGGAATTTGCAACTCTGAGGAGCAATAAGAACATGCACCCAAGAAAGAATAAAAAAATCTTTAACAAGCCAGAGATAGTCTCTATCTGCCAGTTATAAACCAGAGATTGCCATGAATTACAATTTCAATATCACTTTCACAAGTGTGGCCACCATAATTGTGCTGCCTGACTAAATTATTTCTAAAGCACATTACTGCTTAAATGGCAGATAGACACAACTTTTCCCTGTTAAACTAGTGAATTTCAGTAAATCATTTCTTCAAGTATTTTCACTTGAAAAAGCTACAGATTCATTAGGGAAGACTGAGAAAAAACATTGTTCTTTTCTGTGCAGCTCTCTCCCTGTGTGAGATAGTTTTGCTCTCTTGCTGAGCCCAAATGATGGTTGAAAAAAGCACAGGAGCAAAGTAACTAAAAATAGTAGGAAAGAACAGTGCAGGAAGAAATAAGAGAAAAGACTGAGGGAAGAAAGAGGTAACTAAAGAAAGACAAAAAGACAGAAGGGCTATACGGAAAACATAAATGTCAAGAGGAAAAGAGAAAACAAACTAATGCAGGAGAGTGTAAAATCAAATGATACTTTATTCTATTTCTTTAACTGCTGTAACATTTTGTTTGAAATATTTTCTCATAACATTAGTTCTCTTATAGGTCTTAATTTTGTGTAATACACAATACAAATAAATGTAAAACATTAAACAATTAGAAAAATATTATTAAATACACATAGCATTTATAAAAGTGTTCCACTTTTCAAGTAAAGTAGTTTATTTAAACTTGATGTTATTGTATCACTGGGAATGGTTTCGATATGTACAATCGTTATGTATCCATAGTAAACCAAAGATTAAAATAATGTTTTATCAGTTAAGTTATATTTCAAGTTGAATGAAAAACCCCCACCTTTTAAAAGGAAGAGGATATGTCTAATCTGGCTACATGTATTTGCATTATGCATCAGGTGACTGGGACTGTCTTGTTTCCCAGACCCTGATAAATTTATGTCTGCAAAATTATACTGATGAGCTACTTCTGTTTTTCCCAAAATGCTATGGGCTCGGGACCTTGTTCTTCTTGTTGGGCTGAAAGTCACTTTCTGATTTCTGTGTCTGCTCTGTTTATCTTGTATGTGTGCTGTGAAACACTCACTCTGCAAATATTTGCTCTGCAAATCTTTTCCTTCATTGTGAATTTATTTGTGACGTCCTGGTTTAACCCCAGCCTGCAACTGAGCCCCCCAGAGCCACTTGCTCAATACCCTGATGGGATGGAGGGGAAGAACTAGGAGGGAAAAATGAGAAAACTCATAGGTTGAGACAAAGACAGTCTAATAGGGAAAGAAAAAGCTGTGTAGACAAGCAAAGCAGAACAAGGAATTATATCACGCCTTCCAATGGCCAGTCAGGTGTTCAGCCATCTCCAGGGAAGCAGGGCTCCATCACACGTAACAGTGACTTGGGAAGACAAATGACATGGCTCCAAATGCCCTCCCCACCTTCCTTCTTCTTCCCTCCACATTATACACTCAGCATGATATCCTATGGTCTAGAATATCCCTTGGGTCAGTTAGGGTCGGTTGTCCTGGCTGTTTCCCCTCCCAGCTCATTGTGCACCCCCAGGCCCCTCAGAGGTGGGGTGGGCTGAGGAACAGAAAAGGCGTCGACTCTGTGTAAGCACTGCTCAGAAATAACAGAAGTATCCCTGTGTTTTCAACACTGCTTTCATCGCAAAACCAAAACATCACTGCATACCAGCTACTGTCAGAAAAAAATTAACTGTACCCTAGCTAAAACTAGCAGAGATGTAGAACATAAAATCAAGAACATCAATTCAGCAGCTTTCCCTGACTGTGCTCCCTGCTACAGACTGACTATGTACTGAGGATAAACAAAATGGAAGGTCATCAGCTGATATGAAAATGCACAAATGTATTTTTGAATTCTTAATTTATGAAGATGCAATCTATGCTATAAATTCTGAAATATCTAGTAAAACTGACAGGCTTATCTGTTGGCAAGGAAATCAGTGTGGTTGTCATTGACTTCAGCACACTTTCTTGTGAGCTGAGAGAGTGATGAGATTTTCTCCAAGGACATGAAAGGCAAGTTTAAAAGTGGGAAAGTAGAGCACTATAGTTAAAATATGTACAGTTATGGATAAGTGTTTAAAGGGTGAAAAGAAAGCCACCGGTATGACATATTTCTACAACTCAGCCTATTATTTTTCTTCTTTTCTTTTTCTTTCTTAATTTTCAGAAAGAGAAACTTATTGGTTAAGAGCAGTAGTTTCTAAAAGGCTGATTAAACAACTTTCTTAGGATTGTGTAAACTAACAATTTTTCTCAAACTAGCTGACTTTTCTCACAAAAGTTTTCCATTTGCTAAGTAAGTACAGTGGGAGAGGAGGATAGTCTACGTACTGATGTATTGCATTGACTCCACTTACATGATATCATGTTTTAACATGCAATCTGGCTGCACCTGCCCTTTTGGAATACTGTTTTGGTGTGCCCAGTTACAGGAATATGATTCAAATTGACTAGCTGTGCAGTGAAGATACCAGCTGTTCCATCCATTCATGCTGCACCAAATGGGTAAAAGGTAAAATCTTTTCTGTGTGGGAAGTTGTGAGATGGTTCCTGGGGCACAGCTGAACTGGCTGCTGATTCTTTTACAAGCTGGCTCCAAGAAGCTCCAGCAAGTGCCTCTGAAGGAACTGCTTTGGTCACAACTCAACCTGACCCACAACCGCCTTTCCTACCTCTTTGATCAAATACAAGAGGAAACGCAACCCAAAAGCATTATGCAATTTATCCTGCAGGTATTACTGAAATGCAAGGTTGTCTTTGTGAGGACGTGAGAAATGGAGGCTACAGAAGAAAGGGGAATTTTCAAAAATATTAGAAGTTCTTTTGCATAGAGATCCCATCTTTTTTGGGCATTGAGGCTTAGGAGAATTGCGGGAAGCCTGCTTGAAGGAAGGAAAAGAGAGAGGCAAATGCAGCCTTTTACTCCTTTTACTTAGCTGTAAGAGTTGTACTGAACAGAGAGCAGAACTGTGGGCTTGCTATAAACAGCTGTAAGTCTTACTTAAAAACTAAAATGCTTCCCCTTTGCTTCCATTTTTTGGGTATTTTTTTCTTCTCTGTTTTGTATCTGCCTGTTTACTACCAAGAGGGCTTCTTGCTCCTCTTCTAACCATCCTGAAAGGGTGTGGGTCACATAAGAAGCTGATGGAGAAGACCTAGCACAAGTGTACCCAGCATTGTGGCCTTTGCAAGCATTGGAACGGCTTAACACTTCGATGCGTAATTGGAAAATGCTTATGCAACGATTTTGGCAGAGATGCTTAAGAGAAACAAAGATTGCTAGAACTGCACAATTTGCAGAAAATAACTTTATGCCCTTGTTATTGCCTGGAAACATGGATTTTCAAAGCAAAAGCTACGAGGATGAAAGAGAATAGAAAATGAAAGGAGCATGCATTCCTCTAGCAAAAAACATCCCTTAAATTTCTGTAGTGATTATTTACACACTTTGGCATTTGGAAACTTGAATATTTTTTACTCATGTTGTCCAAAAATTGATTTTACATTTAAATTAGGATAGAAGGCAATGGTAATGTTATGAGGTGAAAGCAATAAAACAAAGAAAACCATAAAAGGTCAGCTATGCTTGGCATGAAATAATTGTCTCTAGTGGCAAGAGAAATAACATGTAGAGCTAGTGGAAACCATAAAATCTCTAGAGTATTATTGAAAAGAAAGGAATTATATATAAATCAAGCTATGCCTTCTAAAAATAAAAAAATACCCTGCTAATGCTTATGTGCTAAGTACGTTACTTAGTGGTAGCTGTAAATTTTATGTAACATAAATAACAAATATTATGCCTTCATGATTCTATATTTTTTGATGGAAAACCAAAGTAATCGATTCTTTAAAAAGCAGAAGAATCAGTTTTATATGGAAGGTAACCTTAACATTTATAAGGAAGGTAATCTTGTGAGATTTTACTACTCTTCAGAAAGTATGAATGTTATAATTGCCTTTCAAGACTTTAAAGTAAGTACAATAGCCCTGTCAGAGCATACTTTGAAATAATTTATAGGAAAGAGTCCTCACTGGTGTATTTGAATATAAAATAAGAATTACTTCTGGTAATTTTTCGCTTGATCTCACAATATGGAACCATAAGTAAGGTGAAAAAACTGTGATTTTGCAAAAAGGTAGTGATCAAGAAAGATTTTAGAAGCAGCTTTTCTTCCTTTTCTCCGTTTATTTCAAGTCTTGAAATAAAACTTATGAAATAATGGAAGAACCAAACAATTATGAGCTTAAATAATTAAACTAGAATTCTGTCAATTTAATTTTCTTACATTGCCAAAAGAGAGAGCTCATGGGTTTTTTTTAAAAAGAAGTGTTAAGAAAATTTATTATAAAAAGTTGTTTTATTATGAAAGTCACACAATACAGAATCAAATTCTTCCTTAGCATATTTTTTATTTAATCAATCTGGTTCTATGTGCTGAAATTAATCTGGATTATAGCAGTGTAAATTAGACCAAAAGCTAAACCACTTTTACTTTCAATTGTCTACAAATACTATGAGAAATGTGAATATATATGGATTTTGGAGCTTACTTTATATTGCATTATATTTCAATTAAGAATATGGACGTGATAGTTTATTTTTAACTGTCATTTGATGCACATTACAATCACTTCTTTTCAGAATGTAACTTTGTTATTGTCCTGAGTGAGTTTACAGTTATGATCTTCCTACATTTCATTCAGTAGCATGAGGTGTCCTTTCTGCTTTATTGCTTATTTGAAAATATTGCACTGAGAGTACTTGGGACATAATTAATGTTGGCCTCCAAAATTAAAACTGATCCTTTAAAATAGGCAAGTTTCTGATCAGATCAGGCTGTAAGGAGTTGATTTAATTCTGATGAACTAATGTCTGAAACTGCAAGCTCTAGGAAAAACACTGATTTGCTCTCAAACTAGGTCCTTAACCCTTTTAGGCTTTTGCATCTAAGTGTAGTTTCAGTGAACAAATGCGGAAAGAAGCTGTACTTGCTGCATTTTATCATCTGAGAAGTTACACTGGGCAAATTTTCTATGTGGGGTTGAGGACAGCTGGTAACCAGAGAATATTTCCTTTCAGTTTTGGGGACATGTAATTTTGATAACACTGAATGTTTATGCCTCTGGGCATATATGATATACCCTCCGCATGTACCTTCTGCTCCAACCCAGTGCCTGCTGCTGGCACTCATTCAGAGTTTAGGAGTTTGTGTCTGAGGAGTTATAACAAACTTTCCGCTGAAACAAACACAGTGGAATAAAGGGATGAGTAGCAACATCCTTCCGTCCCTCAGGAGGCTGCCACTGCAGTAAGCCTTCAGGTGTTTGCAGAGCAGGGCCGCAGTCTCTTTGGGCTGGGCACACCTCCACTTGCTGCAGAGAAACAAAGAAAAGGTATCTGATGTGGAGATTATGTTTTTTCTCATTTGCCATTTCAAACTAATAACAAGTCATAGTTCTGTCTCCTAAAACCTAGGCTGAATGAGACCAACTTCTTTTCTACTGTGCCATGTTTTCAAGACAATCATAGGCACAATGTTGAAAGTTTATGAAGGTTCAAGTTAACAGTATAAGCCTTTTTATAAAGAAATTGATTCCCTCAAAGCAAAAATAGGGTTTCGAAGTATGTCAGAAAATTTCTAAGAATTGTGTACTGAAATTCATTGATTTTGTGTATAAAGGCGCTCAAAGGATTTGAGTTATTTGAATTGTAACAGAAAGAGATCTATGGACTAGGTAAAGGTATCACCAATTTGTAATAAAATCTTGGAGGTTATGGAGGTTATGGAGCAAATATATTCTTCAACCATGAGAACAGAATAACAATATCTCCTATGTTTATATAGGAAATGTTTGCCAAGGGAAAGCAGCTTTTGACTCCATTACTCTTGTTCCACTCTCTGGAGCTATCCCTACAGCTTGCGTGCCTCTCATGCAGAAGAACAGGAATTCCTACCTTGAAGGACCCTGCAAACCTCTCTGCCTCTCACCCTGCCTCATCCTTATTTCCTCCCCATTTAACAAGAATAGTGTGATTGTTAACAGCAAACAACAGGCCTTAGCTACAGCCCATTATGTAGAAAAAAGTCTCTAGAAATATACTCTGGGCTGCTGAAATGTCTAAAGACCACTTCCATACTTGACTATTACATCATATTGACATGAAACAGGAGTTAATTGGAAAAAGAAATTATTTTTGCTATGGTATTTTCTTCAAAGATGCCATGCCCCTCTTTTAGGACGTTCTATAAAAAGGCAGTGAGACCGGTATATCTACTTCTGTTACAAGTATTGTTGCTATTTTCACAACAATAACAAAATAATGTGACCACTTGTCACATCAGGTAATTGATTTCTATAGAGAATTAAATAGAGCAAGGACATATATTATGACATATTAGCATTTCCACCAATCCATGTGGCTTTGCAGAAATAATGTGCAGTTTTATTAATGATTTTTGAGCATATAAATTTATTCAATTGATTTCGAAGGCTGTCCTCAAAGCAAAGAACTAAGCAGAGGGAAGAAGAATAATGAAATATAGTTTTCAGTAATGGTTCCATTTCTTGTGAATTGTTTTTGCAATACTTCTAAGAGAAAACATTAGGATAAATGTAATGCTATTTTCACTTTGCTGGTTTTTGAAACTGGTCTGTGTGTTAGCTGTTGCTCACAGATAAAAAGTAATCAAAAATTTTTCAGGATGAGTTGCCAAATTAATAACGGCATTAGGTCTACATTCATTTAAATTTTTGGAAGGAATGCAATATGCTTTTCCTTACTGCTTCAAATAAAACTGCAGAGCAGATAACTAGAGATACAAATTCTTATGTTCAATGGAACTAACAAGCAGAACTATATTTGCACAACACTGACAATATTTTTTTTGCAAAAGGAATATTTATTAATACAATATATTTATCAAATTTGTGTTTGTTTCAGTAAGTTGCTTGGTTTAATATAGACTCCTCCAGAACTTTGGAAACAAAATATTTTGGCATCTAGATGTCTTGAAAATTTCCTTTGTTTGGAAAGTCTGCTTTTCATACAAGCAGTTTAAAGGGGTGAAATGAAACTAAGTAGTTCAGCTTTAAAAAATGTTTTTGATCCAACTTAATGAATCTTTCTTTTCAAACTTTGTTTTCAATATGCAATGACCATATTCTTGGTTCTTTCAGTCACTAATTGTTTAAAATCTTTTCTAAATGCCCCCCAAGCCATTAAGGGAGCATAATGCACTCCTGCATATCTCTGAAATTAATTAAATTTCTAATACTTTATCAGATAGTAAATAAAGGGATTTTTGGCATTTTAATTTAACAGATAATCTCTTACATTTCAGTGTGCTGATAAATTATTCAGAATGAAGATAAATTTCATAAGTTACAAGGAATCCAATAACAATAACACAAAAAGAGTTTTGAAGGCTTGAATAAAATCTTTTGCCTTTTAATTTTCTGATAGTTGCTTGCATGAGCTTCATTCTGTCATAAGCAAAACAAAAGTTGCTAAAAGGAGGAATGAAATAAAGACGGAGGGGGGGAAAGGAAAGAAACTAAGACTCGGAAAATCATACCATGATGTATTTTCATAGCAATCTAAAGATTTAAAACAGATATATGAACTTCTTTGCAAAGAAGATTGTCTTAAAATTTAGCTTGAATTTTCTAACTTCAGGACTGAAAAAAATGCAAACTAAGGTAGCTGGAAAAAGAAACTATCTTCTTCACAGTTCAGTTTTCACACTAAGAGATATAGTTACTACATCTATTTAATGCTAATGCGTGCTAATCGTATAAACATACCTGTTAGAATTCTGGTCTAGTGCTGTCTTCTACCAGGTATAAACTATGCTTATGAACATGCCAAATATAAACTGCAGTAAACGTAAATCAACTATTTTCAATTTAATTGTCTCTTACTCTTGTTCAGTACATCTACCCAAAGCAAATAACCAATTGTTCATTAAGTAAGTTTCACAGAACCTTAAGACGTTTTAAAAACTGGAATTGTAACAGGCCTCAAATTATCATTTTTTTTTTATATGGAACATGCAAATTTGGAAGTAACTGACCTTTAAGTGGTAAGACAATTTCTGCTTTAGATGATATTGTTAATGAAATTCCATTATAATGAGGATAACATAACAACTATAGTAATTGCATTGCAATAAGGAAATTTTAGCCTTGAAAGATTTAAAAGCTAATTACCGAGTGCCATAGTGAAACAAATGAAACTCTTTATTCCTATTGTGGCAATATCTGAATTGCTACTGAGCATTTCCTCAGCAAAGATACTTTCTAAATGATGATAGGTCTAAATATTCCGATTTAAG
Source organism: Ifrita kowaldi (assembly GCA_013398055.1). Taxonomy (NCBI): domain Eukaryota; kingdom Metazoa; phylum Chordata; class Aves; order Passeriformes; family Cinclosomatidae; genus Ifrita; species Ifrita kowaldi. The sequence continues at coordinate 43,798 of VZRS01001100.1, forward strand.
CTCCAAAGTAGTTTTTGCACAGCAGCCACATTTAATCTTACTGGCAGAGTTGCCTGGTGGACATCTGTAGAGAAACTGCCCCGAAGAAAAGCTGAAGAGTTTCTTGGTCAGGATGGTTGATGAAGAAATCACCCTCCTTCACATCGCTGAGAGGAATCAGCTGGAGACCTGCCCTGACAGAAAGTGCTCTTGAGTAGTGTCTGCCTTGTACAGGTACAACCTTCTGGATGACCCCGCAACATCATCACAGATCTTTTGTAGGGGTCTCTCTTGATTGTGGTCATCCCTTTTCCCTCCCACCAAATACCTTTTAGAACGCTTTCAAGAGTAAAATATTCATAGAATAACACTTCCAAGAAGTGCATGAGCAAGTTTTGATGCTGATGTGATATATAACACAGGAAAGAACCTGAAATACACGTATAATTTTAAAATTTTTTGGTTGACCTTCCATATTTGAACCCTACATAAGAGAAAAAAAAAAAAGGAAACAAATAGCAGAGTCTGAATTTTGTTTATCCCATAGTAATTTAAATTTTAAAATAACCTCAAATTATCTTTGGGGAGATTAACTCACTACTTGAAATTCTATGTTTTCTCAAATCAAACAAGCAAACAGAAGTGTTGCCAGTTGATGCATTTTGAGTTTATGCCCTCCTTTAAACAGTGGGTATAAGTATTTACCAGGGTGCTTTCAGAAGCTGGTATGTGTAAGCTTTCATTGGCATTTCAACATAAACGACTGATGTGGAAAGCAGTATAAAATTCTAGAGCACGTGTCTGCTTCTGTTGTAAATGCCTTTTAGCAGTTTATGATACTGCCCTTGTATCAGGCTCCTAGATTTTGTGAAGTTGTTGGGCTAATGGCACTAGAAGGAAGCATTTTATCTTCCTGGATAGAAGCAAACATCAGAAATGTTAGTGGGACACAGGCTTCACGGCTTTCCAAAAGAACAAACTGCACTGCCTCAGCCTCAGCAATGGTAAAACAAGGATTGCAATTAGTTGAGCTACTGTCTGCTTTCTCACCCTGCACAGCAATGTTTTTGGGAGGGTGGCTATAGGAAGGTATATGCACACAACATCATGGCAACAGGGTTACTGTGAAACATGAATTTAATTAGAGGCCATATGCAAGTGCTATTTATTTGGATATGGCTAATTTCTTTTGAAAAGGGAAAGAAGAA
>VZRS01001101.1:0-56895 GCA_013398055.1 Ifrita kowaldi
GGGCTGGGCCGGGGGCAGCGGGCAGAGCCCGGCACGGGCACCCGGGGCTCGGCCGCCGCTCCCCGCGGCAGCCAGCACGGCACGGGCTGGTTCCCTGGCTCTGTTTGCTTTCCTAAACCTCGTCTTCCTCCTACAGAAGTCTTTGCAAATCAGGGCAAAACAATGAAGCGAGTCAGTCCAATGAAGGCTCTGGCTGTTCGGGCTCAGACTCCCTCTGCCTGCAGAAACACAAACAGTTTCTCATAGGAAAGATAATTTCACCCCCGCCCGCTGCCTGCTCCCAGCAGCTCTGTGATCCGGACTTGTCCGGGACGGGACAACGCTGTCCCTGCAGACGCCTGCACACGGTGTCAGTGTAAAGTGTTCCAGAAAGGATTTCCAGAAATCAAAGCACCACGGTCTGCCAGAGCCTCGGCTTGGATCACGCCAACATCATTGCGAGTGTCCTCCAGGCTTTAAGGAAGTGAAAGACTTGGGACGTATTACACAAGGAGCAAACATTGTTAACAATGGCCTAAAAACGAATGTGCAAACTGGATATATAGGCGATTCTACCAGAAATGCTCAGCACGGTCACGGGGTAGAGGTGGCACACGCCAGGAGAAAAAAGGACGTGTGACAGCATCTGTGCATGGCACGGAGCCCCTGGCTGGGGCACAGGACAGAAAGCTGTGCCCCCAGGACTGGTACTGTGGGATAAAATACAGCATTTTGAAGGCCAGACTGAAGGCCAGCTTATGACTTTGCAACCCTGTGATGTCCTGGAGCACACAGAGGGAGCAGTCCGGCTCCCACCCAGTCAACGTTTCCCTGGCATTTCACCTGCCCTTGCAGTGATGGGTCCGGAGCAAGCTGGAGTGTGACAGAGCATTCCTCTTCCACAACTGGCCACAGCCACCCCACAACCCACCGCTGCCTCTAGCTTCTGTCATCTTCCTGTACTCTGCCTCTCTTTTTGCCCACTTTGAGCAGTTTCTCAGTATTTTTTTTGCTTGGGTACCCATACGACTGGGTTATGGTCAGCAGGTGGTGGCACCTCACTCCCACTCTTTTATAGCTGTTTTTTTGTGGTTTTTGTTTTGTTTTGGGGGTTGGTGGATTTTTTTGTTTGTTTGTTTGATTGGTGGGTTTGGTTTGGTTTGGTTTTTTGTTTTGCCTTTTTTTCCTTTAACACCAACTCTCTTTCCACTGGGAACTGCAGCTGACATCAGTTATAGACTTTGGATGCAGAACCACTGAAAGCTGTTTGAAATCCAGGTGCACACTATCGAACAGAGCACCCCCTCTCTCCCACTGACCCTTTCAGAGACCTTAACAGACTTACAGGGAATAGTTTCCTTCCACAACCACCTGCTGCCTCTTTACCACCACATCACCCACTGGGGATCTGATAATGCCCCTTCCTCCTGGCTGGGGGGCAGAGCCCCACTCGGGGCTTATTGCTTCCTCCTCAAGAGTTACATAAAGGGATTACAGCCCCACACACGCTGCTCAGGGGATCAATATAATACACTGCAGATTAGAAACACCAGCTGGGTATTTCAGCATTAAGCCTGCTTTTAGCGCCTTCTCGCTGTGTCCTGTTATTCTGGCCAAGCGGGTACCGATCCCACTGGCCTCAGCTCCCTCAGACAGGCACCTCCTTCGGGGCTGAAGGACAGAGCAAAATTTCCAGGTCTTTTCTAAATCTAGGTCTTCCACAGGGGCTGCCATGTACCAAGCTCTCAAATAAAAGCTAGGAGGGCACTTTTCAGAATAAAAGGAATATTTCCACTGTAAATTGCACAACCAATCCAGCTGTCAAATACAAAATCTAATTTTAAAATGTCTTGCTAAAATCAGGGAAATTACACCCGACTGTTCACAGAATGCCTCCAAACAACGCAGATTCCATGCAAGCTGCTGGGCAGCTTCAGGAAATCAATTGTTCTGGCTTGGCTGCTTGCTGCCAGCATCCTCCTGCCTCCAGTGCATCCCTATCCCAAACCTGCTCCTGGGCACCGAGAAGGCTGGGTGTGAGAGGCAGGCAGAGCACCAGCCAGGTTTTTCACAAGGTGCTGCTGGGGAGTTTTCACTCCAGCGCTGGGGAGTTGGTCACACAGAGCAGTGGTCTTTAAGGTCCTTTCCAACCCAAACCATTCTGGAGTTCCACAGAGTCCTTGAATGAAATGGGTTTCAGACAATCAATCCCCTGGGACCCCTTGCTGTGCCTTCAGGTGCTTCACTCATCACAGGATGGTCTCCTGAGCTGCTCTGCTACCTGGAAATACCTCTGTGAGACTGCAATTCCACCTTGTTTGAAGCGCACTGCGATGACTTTAAAATGAAGGAGCCTTGAAAAATAAACCTGGAATGCTGCTCTAGTGGTGTTTTAAAACATAATAAATTTCCAAAGAGAAGACTTGGCAGAGGGGAGGTAAAAAGGGATTTTTTTTGGCACTTACACTGCAGCCAATTTAAATTAGGTAACCGAATATCTATAAATTGTCTAATTAGGTCAGCTTTCATTGCAACCTCGGCCTGAAATGCCCCAGGAATAAGCTTTCTTCAGAGAATGTCTTTTACACCCCTTGATCCCACACAGTACTTCAAAATGATAATGATTCACTTAATCCTCATAACAGACTTGAGGTTTTCCAGAAAACACTGGGACTTCAAACAAATGCATTTCTCGGGAATGCATGTCTCTGCCTATGGAAGGATTTGTCCTGAAAACCATAAAAACTCTGTAACAGAGCTCTGCAATACTGTTGCATAATGATATAAATGTGGCTTCAAAAGGGCAGTCATGTTAGCTTTTCATAAAGCTCTGAAATAACATAATTAACTAAGAAAAAAACAATTTTGTTAAAATAAACCTGCCCTCTCATTAATGAGAAATGAGGACCGAAATGGTCACAGGCCCATCTGGCCAGAGCTCGAGGACTGCTTGGACAAGGCTCTCAGGCACAGGGTGTCCTGTGCAGGGCCAGGAGCTGGACTCGATGATCCCTGGGGGTCCCATCCAGCTCAGGATGTTCTCTGGTTCCCTGATTTCCATTGCCCACTGACCCCCCCTCTGTCCCATCACACCTGCAGCGTCCTCTCCTCTGCCCACTGTGGCTGAGCACCTCTGAGAACATCTGAGAACCTCTGAGCACCTCTGAGCACCTCTGAGAAACTCTGAGCACCACTGAGCACCTCTGAGCACCTCTGAGAACCTCTGAGCACCACTGAGCACCACTGAGAACCTCTGAGCACCACTGAGCACCTCTGAGAACCTCTGAGCACCACTGAGCACCTCTGAGAACCTCTGAGCACCACTGAGCACCACTGAGCACCTCTGAGCACCTCTGAGAACCTCTGAGCACCACTGAGCACCTCTGAGAACCTCTGAGCACCACTGAGCACCTCTCAGCACCTCTCAGCACCTCTGAGAACCTCTGAGCACCTCTGAGTATCACTGAGCACCTCTGAGCACCTCTGAGCACCTCTCCCTCCTGCCACCCGCCTGTCCCATCCCGGCCCCCCAGGCCTCCTCGGCTCATTCCCCCAGATGCAGCCCTGACTTTGGGTGGGTGGTCCCTGTCCCTGCCTCAGGCTGTGATCACCTCAGTCCCCCACCTGCTCCCATGCTGGCTAATGGTGGGGAACCGTGCTGACTGAAAAGTAACAAGCCCAGTAATAATCCACCTGTCTTGCCTTACGTTAGGCTGAGTTACATCCCAAGTGCAACTGACAGGTTGGTTGTGTTGTCATGAGCCCAAGGGCCACTGGGGCCACCGAGCGACAGATGGGCCGGTGTCAGGGCTGCCAGTTTCCAGTGCCCTGGGAAGCTGAAGGGCAACAACATCTGCCCTGAGACAGACACTAATTGAGAAAAAACTAACTGAAATCAATTCTCTGGAGGACATTTCCACATGGTAGCATTACTCCTCCTGTGCAGCCTGGAATTCTGCCGTGACCACGACTCTCTCCCTGTGTCTGGACTCCTGCTCCTCTCCCCTCTCAATGTGGCTTTGTAAGTGGAAATTAGAACAGGAATTAAAAGCACCAGGGTCATGCTGACACACACTTACAGGCAGAGGTCACTGGGATGCCTGAGCCTTCCTTTTTTTCCAGGCAGACATGCAGTGTCAGAGCCTCGGAGCAGAGAGCATCGGTACCAGCACTGGAGCACCTGGCGAGACAGGCCCTGCATCGGGAGCACTGTCCCTGTGCCCTGTGACAAGATACATTTCCCTGGGAAGATCCAGTGTGGGGGAAGCCCAGCATTTGGCACTGGCACGCTGTAGGAAATCATGGAATTGTTTCTGTTGAAAAAGCCCTCTCAGACCATTGAGTCCAACCGTTCTCCCAGCCCTGCTAAGGGCCCCAGTTACCCATGTCTCCAGACACCACATCCACATGGCTTTTATGAGTGCTACAAGAGAAACTGGAAAACAAGGACAAACAGGAGGCCAAAAACCTCATGTTGAAATGCTGCATTTCCTCTCTGATTTGGCCACGGGATCTGTCCCTCCCCGAAGTACTGCAGCTCCCAGCAAAGATAAACCCTTTGCCTTTGTTTATCTGCTCAGAAACAGAACATCACTCCCTAAATTAGGGCAACCCTGCAATTAGTCCTTAATTGGTTTTATTTCTTTCCTGCCATTCAAACTAATTAGAAATACCAGGCAATGTCTGGCTTGCTCACCTTAAAGAGGATTTTGATTTAGGTAAGGACAGAGGGCACGTCTGATGCACCCAGGGCTCCCCCAGGTCTGGGAGCACAGGGGGGATCTGGAGCCCCTGGGAACACCCCAGGATGAGAAGCTCTGCCCTGGCATCAGCTGGTGCTGCCCCAGCACTGTGCCCTGACACCAGCCTTGCCTTGAGCAGTGCCCCCACCACCCATCCTGCCCACCCTGCCCATCCTGTCCATACTGCCCATGCCACCCTCAGCACCCGTGCCATCCATACCTCCCGTGCCATCCATACCACTTATCCTGCCCACACTGCCCACACAGTCCCTCCATCCCCATGTGCGGGACTCCTCGATTTGGCACATTAAAGCCCCCAGGGCTACCCTGAAGCCCCAAGAGTAGTTTGGTGGTGGATCTCCTCAGCCACAGCTCGGGCAGGCCCCTCAAGCACTGCCTGAGAAGCCAAACATGCCTTCCCAGGACGAAGGGGGAATGTGACAAGACAAGGACCCAAGTGATTTTGGGGCTCTCAGGTCACACTGGGCTGAAGGGGGGGCTTGGGGCCAAGCCGAGGGCTGTGGCAGGACGTGCCACTGCTCACAGTGCAGCCCCGCAGCTGACCAGGACAAATGTGTCCAGCACTTGTGTTTGCTCTTCCCAGCACTGTAAACCTTTTATTGTACAGAAGTGCTTAAAAATAATGTACTCAAGCAAGGGGGAGGAAGGCTGTTCCTCATATATTACCCTGGGCTCAGCAAACGCAGGGACCACTTGCATTAACCCACCAGACAATCAGCATCTGGAATTTGCCTCCTGGAATCCCAGGTTACCTTCACCCTCAATCTCAGTTCCCTGACATCTTGGTTATTGGAGATATCATTTTTATGGATTATGTCTCGCAAGGGCAACATTTTAATGAATAGTGGAATTAAATGTTTGCCAGAATTTTTATATAAATGATCAATTACCACTGGGCGCATTCATCACATTTATTAGCTCCTTCCAGAAACATTTCTCATAACTTGCAAATCAAAATGAGGTTGAAGTTGAATTTTATTTCTTCTTCAATTGCCCATAGTAAATACAGTACCTGCACACAAACCGGTGGGGTTTTTTAATGTAATTATTTTTATGGCATGGGATAAAATTCTTATTAAAATGCTTATTCATTTGATCCTGTTTCTGCCTGAGTACCAGCCCCATGTTCCCATGGGTTTTAGAAAACCATTACTAAGGAGAAAACTTAGAAAGAAAATTCTAAATGTTCACCATTTGGAGCTGCATCTCAAAGGAGAGGCCTTTTCCAAAGTGCTTTTTCTGTACTGAAGAAGGGAGCTGCTGCTTCTCCCATTGCCCCTTCCTGGCACCTGCTCCTATGGCTCCTCCTTCACCCCGGTCTCCTGTGCCCTCCGGAGTGGCCGGCAGCCCGAGTGACCACACGGGCTGTCCGTCACTGCTCCGTCAGGAAGCGGCTCCGTGCTTGCTCGGGGGGTGTTCTTTATGGGGTCTCATTTCACAGGAGTCACTTTTACAGCTTCCCCACCGGCTCTGTGCGCTCGAGGGCTGAAGGAATGGGGTTAATTAGTCCGTGTTGATAAATCGTGGTGGGATCTTGGAGTGCTGTGTACATGACTGTACATATAAATAACATACAGACGTCACATCCCAGCTGGGGAAGTAGCTGCTTTACTCCTGATGCAGTTGGTTATTCCCTGGCTCTGGTGAGTCCATTTTTCCCAGCTGTATTCACAGCTCTTTCAGCACATGGTGCATTGGAGTTGCAGCTCAGTGCAGCAGCCCTGAGGTGTTGTGTGTCCCACACACTTGTGAGCAATCCCCATTTCTGCCATTGTTCTGCACCCAGGAACTGGCCTGAATGGGATCACATTTCACAGAGAGATTTAGATGCACATCTGCTTTACCATGTGCTACTGACAAACATCTGCATTTGGTGATAATGTAAGTGAGAAATAACATGATAATGGATGGGAAGATCACATCTAACAGGAACTGGAAGTGGTTTATCTCAGGTTGATCAGTTTCTCAAATCAGATCCATCCCTCCAATGGATTGGTTGTGGAAGGACATTAAAGGAAAAGTCAACCCAACAGCATGATAAATTATTTTCTAAAATAGAGGGAAGTGTACACTGATTATATCAAACATGGCTTAAAAGCACATAGCTCTATCCCAAGATTGTTTTCTGATGTGCAGGCAGATGCCACGCCAGCCACAAGAAAGGGCCACTGTGATGGGTGGGGGGAGCCGGGGTCACGGCTGTCCGGAGCTGTCTGACTCCCAGCTGAGCAGGGATCTGCACTACTTTAGGGAAGGAATTTGTCATCATCAGGAACACTCTGGTCCTGAACCACAGGCAAATAGTGCAGTGGCATGCAAGTGAGCCCTTGTTTCTGTTGCTTCTCTTTCCAATCTGTGCAGCCCTTGGAACAAGCCTCTCATATTCTCCCCAGGGCCTGCATTCCTTGTCCTGGCCACTGGGTTTGTTGGGCAGAGGCTCTGAGGGACAGGCTGGCTGTTCCCACCTGTGGGCAGGCAGCATGTGCGCCGCACCCAGCCAGCCTCTGGATTTTCCCTGGCTATATTGGCCTCTCATGGGCAGAGATATTTTAGTAAACTACATTTTTGTTCAAGGAGACTTTCCTGGAAGGCTGTGCCCTGATGGGCACGGTGCAGCCTGCTGCCAGCATTGCCCAGGTCCTTCCTCTCCATCATTAATGGCATCACAGGAATCCCGCTGGCATGAGCTGGTGACCCACAGCCAGCCGCTCGGGGTGGGTCTCTCCAGCCACCTGGGAGCTGCTGGCGCCAGTGTCTGTGCTGCTGGTGTGGTCAGCAAGCTCTCTGTGAACCCAGAGCTGCTATTACAGCTCCACAAGTCCTCTGCTGACTTCCAAACCTTGTGAATAAGAAGGCAGCATTCCTTGTTTTAATTTGAAATGCCGTATAGGATTTCACTGAAGCTCTTCAGTCCTGTGTGTCGGAGGAACATAAAACAACACATGTTTTTAGCACCAAAGCCCCTGGGATCAGAAAGCAAGGGAACACGTGTGGGTAGAGCCCTGTGCCATTGCCAGTCTCTCTCCAGCAGTGCCCTCACAGCAGAAACTGCTGTGGATTCAAACTTCCCCATTCCCGCTTGCAAATGCTTTCAAGTGTAATTATATTTTTTTGGGTTTCCCAAAATGACACAGCAGTCATAACCCTGTCTGTGGGTGTGTGTCTGGGAAGGGTCTGTGCCACACAGCAGCTGTCCTCAGCCCCTCAGTGCAACTCGGCTGCAGGATGTGGGGGGTTTGGGTGGAGACACATAATTAGTGGGTTTCAGTATCTCATTTGCCTGCAGAAGCTAATTTTTAATTATCTGCTCTGCCTTGTGGCTGTGAGACTCATGCTTGAAAAACAGAAAAGGGGGATCTCCTGAGGGAGTTATTTCTGCTCCTACTTCATAGGCCAGAGCAAAGCTGTGGCGATGAAGATGCACATGTGCAATCCAGTTTTACCCCTAGGCCCAGGGTGGATGCTCCAAATGAGCTGCAGCCTGCAGAGGCATTGATGAGGGATTGCATGGACAAAGTGCTGCGTTGGCAGACGCAGCCGTAGGCACCACGTCCATCTCAGCACTTTCTAAATGCTGCTGACCAGTTTGTAGTGTGGAGCAAACCAGCTCCCAGCAGAGCCAAGGCAAGTCCCAGCCCTGAGCCCATCCATGCCTTGCTCTCCCCTTCCCACGGGGTGGTGGGTGGGTGAGCACCAGAGCCATCACCACCAGAGCCACTGCCACAGCCCTGGCCTTGTCCTTGCCCTGGTCCCTTGAGAATTTCTCTCCCCATGTGCTGTGAGTTCATCCCACCCCAACCCCTGCGGAAGGCGACCCAGTGCTTCACTTCTGCTCACAAAACTGTTTTTCATGGTGTCATCTGGGAAGCAGAACCTTGGAGGAACTTTGGGCAGTTCAGGGGAGGCTGTTTGCCTCAAGGGCCTCTTCCATCAGAGGGGGGCACACGTGCCCTGGTGTGCAGGTGAGCCCCAATATCCCAAGCCCACGATCCCATTCACGGCAGGCTTTATCCCTCTGTGGCTCATCTGCTTACTCAGTTCTAAGATGTGGACTAGGAAATGGATTATTTTGGGAACTCCCAAGCTCCTGTGGTGTTTTATTACAAGGAAAACTGCTATTTTAGGGCTATGGGAGCAGGCCTTAAAATACTGAAAGCCAAGAATACCTTGTGCTCTTCTTCTCTGTCTCTCTGCTGGAAAACGTGGATGTGCTCGGCCATCAGAACAGCTCTGTCCCACCACCTCGTGCCATGGGCACCAGCCCCGTCCTTCACAAACATGTCCTCGTGCAGAAGCAGCTGGCATGTGGGTGAAGCACCATCTGCCCCAGTAATTCACATGTTCTGGAGGGCTTGGAGCAGATGGAGTGCTCCTGGGCTGCCAGGCTGGAGGGCTCGGCGCAGCCTGCGGAGCAGGACAGCAGACAACCACAGGCGGCTTTGCCAGCAGCTCTGAAGGCCAAGGTGTGCTTGGCTGAAAAGCACAACTTCCTTTGGTGTACATGTTCTTCTGGACTGCCAAAAGCTCTCCAGCGTTGATCCCAGACTGTGAAGCTGCAGCGCTGTTCGCTGAGTGCTCGCACCCTCCCAGCACGGGCAGCACCTCCCACCTCCCGCTGCCGAGGGGCTCCGTGCCCACATCCCCTGAGCCCAACACTCTCCTGCTGAGAGAAAAGTTTGTCGGCTTTGTGTACCAAGAGCTGCTACAGCAAGGGATGACTGCTTTGTAGGAAACATGCATCATGTCTAGCTCAGTCCTTCTGGCACGTGTCTCAAAGGGCACATAGGCTCCGGGCAGCCAGTCCCGTGGGCTCAGAGAAGCCACCAGTCCGTAGCTGCCAAGGAAGGACAGCCAGAGCATTTCCCTGCGAGCCGCGGGTCTCCAGAGACCCCTGAGTCAGCACTGCACGTCCCGGTGAATCACAGCTTTGTGGGTCCCTGTGCAGAGTCAGTCATGTCCCAGACAGGCTCCGATGGCTGGCTGTGGTTTTGTTTTATTTTGCCAGATTGTGTGTGATGTTTGACGAGGCGTACGAGAGCCAGGTGATGTCAATAAGAGGCAGCGCTGCTGCTGCCCACCTCTGCTGACACCACACTGCTTGAGTAGCTCAGACCACGTGGTTTGAGGGCTTCCCTGTCCCCTGTGTCGGATGGCTGTGTGTCTGGCTTCTGTCCTCATGGATGCATTCAGTGTGCCCTGTCACACTCAAGTATAACAAATCTCACAGCCATGAGGGCAGGAGCTCTGTGAGCCTTTCTTCTCAGGACAAGATGAGATGCAGCTAGTATTTCCTGCTTGGAAACTCACTCAACGTCAAAATTTTCTTTCAAAATTTTGCCTGAACATAACATTTTCCTTGAGCCAGGACATGCCTCCACTCAAGGTGGTGGCACTGCAGCCACCAAGTCCCTTCTGAAGGCAGGTGGGTGGGAGCAGGAGCAGCCCGGGTGGCATGGTGTGACATCAGGCACCCGCACGGCCACCGGCCACGTGTCACCAGCTGGCCACAGCTGCCGGCTGTGCACCGCAGCCGAGAGCTCAAACCAGCAGCAAAGCTGGCAGGGAAGAAAAGCGCGGGGGAACTTGGCACCACCACAGCCCCAGCAGTACTGCAAGGTCGGGGTGCCCTGGTTCCTCCTCAGGAGCTGCTGGAGACCCTCGGGGGGAAATATTTGTTCTGGGTCTGGGTTCCCCACCACCCTCGGTGTCGGGACGAGCAGACGCCTGGACTTCAGCTGCAGTTCTGCTGTTGTAAACAATTCCCCAGGGCAAAAATCCCTGTGCGGTGCCCTGGCTGAGCTCTGCAGCTTCAACGGGCCTGAGAGACACGTTCTGACAGCTCCCGAGCTCTTCTCCAGGACCTGTGAGTCAGATGAGGAAGTCAAAACACCCTTCCCTCGCTACGAAAAACCGGCATTTTCCAAAGGATTAACATTCTGTGCAAATAAAACAAAGAGTGGAGTCTGCTTTCCTGCAGCATTCCCACAGGCTGAGTGCCGCTCCCGAGCTCTCCCGCTTGCTGTTCCCGGCTGCGGCCAGGAGATGGGATGCGCGGCACAGCGCGGGCTGCGGGGCCCGGCCGGGATGAGCGGAGGAACCCCCGCTGCCCCGGCTTCAGGAGCCGCGACCTCCGGCCCAGCCGCGGGCAGCATCTTCCCGCTCCCTTCTGGAGCTCGTGACCTGTGTTCGAACTGCTGAGCTTGAACCCAAATGCAGCCCCGGACCCTCACCAGTCCCGGGAGCTCCAAACAGCCATTTGTTCAGAGCCAAGTTCGGTTATTGGGCAGAAAACAAGGATTTTGTCCAACAGCTCTAACCAATGCTGTCCAACACCCCTGAAACTTTCTGTTTAGGGATATCAAGCAACTTCCTCTAAGTTTCCATCACTGCCTGGTTTCTCACTGGTTTAACAGCTCGCTGGGGTCACTGTGGATTTCACAGGAAACCCCTGGACATCTGGGGCCTCTTCTACCAAGGAACAGGCAACAGGACAAGAGGAAATGGCCTCAAGTTGTGCCGGGGAAGGTTTAGGTGGGATATTAGGGGAAATTTCTTATTGGAAAGGGCTGTTCAGCTCTGGCACAGCTGCCCAGGGCAGTGGTGGAATCCCCATCCCTGAAAGGATTGAAAAGCCCTGTGGATGTGGCACTTGGGGACATGGGGAAGTGCTTGGCAGTGCTGCAGGCACACACACTGTGGTTTCCCAGGAGCTGCACAGCCCCCTGCCACTGCTCCCCTGCATGGGATCCCTGCTTCATCCCCACCGTGGGGCTCCCCGACCCCCGGCCCTGCTCCCGACTGTCCCTGGCACTCATTCAGTTCAGCCGTGAATACAAACCAGATTCTCAGTGGCTGAATGACACGGCTGTGACACAGCCAGCACTGAAGTGCTGCTCTTTGCATGCATACTTGAATTTTACAAGTGAAATGCAACCTCCGGAAGAGCCAGCACAGGTTCTGCTCCAAACATGGAACACCCATTTGGAGAAAAATGTTACCTCATTTGAAATTTCATCCTGCAGCTGCAATTTAATTATTCAATCCCCACAGCAACAGTTTTCTTGTAAATTAACAGCATAAAATATATTAGGAAATGAAAGTAGCTTCTTTGGCACTCATGGTTTTGTGCCTTCTTATCTTCCTGGTCTATTTTTAGAATACGAGACGTTATTGATCAAAATCTCATAAAAATGATTTATAATAGTTAATAATTACTGTATTAATGCACCAGACTGCAGCAAAACTAATGCAGGCTGTGTCTGCTGGGCTGGATTCAGCACTGCGCACTCGAGCAGCAGCAAAACCAAGCCCCAAAGCTGTGAGGGATGTCCTGGGAGAATGTTCTCCTGCTCGGAAATGCTGGGGATGACACCGTGGAGCCTTCACCATCCGGCTCCATTCCCAGCCAGGGTGGCCAGGGGGGCTGCAGTCACTGGGGTGGGGGTGGACCAGTGGGGGCTGGAGAGGTGTGGATCACTGGGACCAAGGGAAAACACACTGAACAACAGCAAGGTTAAGCAAAATTTCTCTGGACAGCTGAATTCTGCTGCAGCACAAAGAGCCTGAGTCATCTGGCACAGCAAGGACCAGGGCAAGGGAAGATGGCCACGGTGGAGCATCACCAGCGCTCATTCCTGCATCCCTGCGGAAGCTTCCCGGGGCTGGGGAGGGACCCCCGGTGCAGGGCTGTGCTGTGCCTCTGTGCCTTCCCCTGGCCACCCATGGCCAGGACCGATGCCATTTCACACAAGGTCACATTAACTCTCTCTAAAGCACTGCCCTGACACGAGCTCTTATCCCAGAGCTCACAGCATGAGCAGATCCCAGGATCTGCTCTATGGATCCCAGTCTTGCCACAGTGCAGGATTATTCCCACTCACTGCGGAGAGCAGGTCAGTGTGTGGGCTTGAGGTGGTTTACAGCCGAGGAACCACTGCTCTCAGGACAGCACATTCATGAGCACAGAGAACGTTTCAGACCACCAGCCCCTCGCAGTTTGGTTCTGATGAGCCACTGGAGCAGAACCATGTTTCTTCAGACATTAAGGGTTCAACCCAAATCCAGCAGGATGGACTTGCCAAGGAATCAAAGGGATTGCAGAGCCCACCGAAGACCCCCTGTGAGATCTACAATGTGTTGGTGGCAGCTCTGTACCTCTCCTTACTGGGCCCTGGGGAAAAGCAGGGTCAGGCAGGTTATCTGCAGCCTGACAGGGCTGTTCTGGCAGCCAGGCACCCAGAGCACTCTGATTTATGCCTTCAGGGCACACCAAAGCAAACCTGAAGCAGCCTCCAGTCACTCCAGCACCCAGGAAGGGTCAAAGCAGCACAAACCCACCATTTCACATCCCATCCAGCTCCCAAGCAGGCTGGAAACCCTCCAGTGATCCAGCTGAAAGGAAAAATAGGATGTTTTCCTGCAGCAGAAACTTCTGACTGACCCAAATGAGCTCTGGGAAATGGTGACAGTGACAGAGCAAATGACAGGATTGAAGGGGTTTGTCATGTATTCCATGAAAAAGAGCCTTTTAGTGTATTTAGCATTTTACTGCACCAAATTGGAGACGAGGCACAATTTGATCCAGGCTTTAATCCCAAGGGCTGGCCCTTCCTCCCCCTGACAAAGAGCACCATGAATTTAGTGAGGCAAGTTCTCCCTCTACAGATCTTTTTGCTAGTGATAAAAACCTGTAATAACCAGCCTTGTCCCTTTGCCACAGTCCCTTAATTTCAGACACCCGCAAAAGCTGAATACCCACTGAAAACACAAGGAAGAGGCAGGTTCCTCATGATGCCATAGAAATGGGGTCCTTCCCTTGCACCCTTTACAGAATCCAGCAAGTAAAAGATCGTCAGTAAGCTACCAACAGCTGCTCTGAAATTTTGGGGTGTTTTGATTTCTTTGTTTTCCTCCCTCCAATGTGTCTCCATCCGGTCCTGAGAGCTAAAACACCAGGAGGTGTGACCCCATACAGGGTCAGAACATTGTCAGGTGCTTAAAACACTTATCTTTGCTTCAGAAAGGTATCCCTGAAGCGCAGGGAATATTTTATCCATCAGGGGTCATTGTCAGCGTTTCGCAGGGGAGCAGTGACCCCCAGGCTGAGGGGAGACAGGGTTTGCAGCTCAGGAGGTGGGAGCTGGGCAGGGGGCACTGGGTGCCTCGGGTCACACACAGCCTCTTGCTGGGACGCCGGCCAGGGCTCCCGATCCAGTACTTTCCAGTTCATCAGCACATTTGGGTTATTCTCCGACAGGAGGGATCTGCAGACAGCAGCACTTCAGGCACAGCCGTGCGCTGGGCAGGGAGCGCCGCGCCAGCCCCGCTGCGGCGGCACCGGCCGGGGTGCCGGGGGCCTGGGGGGGCCGGGGGCCTGGGGGGGCTGTCCCGCCCCGTCCCGCTGCTGCCGTCCCACACACAGCCACAGAGACCCGGCATCGCGGGGGGACAGGCCCCCGCCGCGCCCTCCTGGGCTCGGGACGGCTTCAGGTCGCTCACAGACCACGAGCTGCTCGAGCCTCTGCCCCGGGCTCCCTGCCCGGCACCCAGCGCCGGTCCCACCGAGCAAACCGCGTCTCTGCCCCGCGGGGGAGGCTCAGCCCCAGCCCGGCAGGCTGGGCTCTGGCACGGTGGGGAGGAGGAGGAGGGACACGCTCAGAGCTGCGTTCGTGCAGCGCAGGGGATGTCAGGACAGTGCATCAGCAGTGACACGAGGGTGGCACAGAGCCCGGATAGCTCTGTGGGTCACCGACCTCTCCTTCACCACTCGCCTTTGGCAGATCAGATCCTGGCCTTGTTTCCAGCTGCAGGTCCCGTGCTGCCTCCAGTGTGGCACGGCTGCTCCCCAACACTCGTTGGGCGTTTGTTCTGGGCAGGGAAAACCAAGGGAACACCAGGCAAGGTGAGAAGGGGTCAGCCTGCCCTTGGCAGTGCTGACTCTGAGCAGTGATATCAAGAACCATTGAGACAGCTTTGATGGAGCTTAAGAAAAGAAAAATATTTATTAGGTAAATTCAGTCTTCCAGTGGAAAAGCGGCAAGGATAGAAACAAAGGAAAATGAAATAAACATGTCCAAAATCTGCTTGGCACCTGCATCACAGCCTGCCCATGCACAGCCCAGCATTCTCCATGTTTGCTCTTCTATTCTTAGGAAATCGTTTAAATTTTATTTGGTAATTTTCAGAAATCAATACAGCTGTTCATATGAAGGTTCAGTGTGCTAATAAATAAATCAGACAAAGGAAACCCAGTAATGGGCCTTCTCAGTTTCATAAGTTCACCTGCTGCAGACCTCACTGGTTACAGTCCATCCCAATCCCAGGCACACACTCTGTAACTGGAGTCTGAGTTCTGTTTTCAGAGGTGGCCTCAGTTCCTGGGACCCCCCTGCGAAGCCTCCCTGGAAGCCTTCATGATTTCTGAATAGAAACATACTGCCCAAGTGCTTCCTTGTAACCCTGAGCCCTTCCAAGAAGGTACTGGACTCCATTGCAGCTTGAAAGCAAAAGGAGATTTTCCTTGTAAGGTTCCACAGAACTTGCAACTCCTGCACTTGTACCTCCTGATTTGTGATTTTAATTACTATTTAGTTAATTTGATAGTAGATAAAGAGGAACGTACCAGCAGCTCTGCCTTCTGCAGCCCAGGTTTCTGAAAGCACAAACCCCTGGATTTACAGACCTACATTTTAAAGCCAGGAGCCATTCTCCAGCAGCCGGGGCTGCCTGCCTGTATGCATACAACAGCGAGAACTGAGATAGCTCAGGACAAACCAGCCTGGAAACATTTGGATCCCCAGCCGGGGACGGTGGGGTAGAGATGACAAACTCTGAAGTGCTGTGCTCAACCTTACCTAGGTGAAACAAGATGCACCCAACTCCCCACAGAAACTTGTCAGCAACCGAGCTGGGTCAGCCATCTCCCAGGGGTGTCAGACACACCCAGAGCCCAGAACCTCACCCCAGCCCTGGGCTAGGCTGAAATGGGCTCCCGGTGGAGGAGGGCCCGAGTGGGGCTGGTCAGGGACATCCAGGCTCATCAGTGCTCACGTCCCCAAGGCCAGGCAGCTTGGAGAGGTTATTTTACTTCCTATTTATTTCTGTAAAATCAGCCACCAGTGAGTGCTGTGCCATGGTGCTATCTGGGCAGGGAAGGGTGGGTGTCCTACATGCTCTGATGGCAGGAGGTGTCACCCACTCGAGGAGCCAGGGATACCCAAGTCTGTGCTAACCTGCGCTGGAGAGCTGGAGGTGCTGGAAGGGCTGGGGAGTTGGAGGAGTTGGAAGCACCGCAGGTATGGACTGAAGGGGGGGGCTGTTGGCCAGCACCGTGTGCTAGGGGCTGCAGCTGCACTGCCCTGAAGGATTACTGCCGTTTTCTGCGTTGGCAGGTGGTGACCGGCCTTCAGCAGCAGCTAATGCATGGCAAGGAATTAACTCAGCCAGAGAGGAACTTCCCGTGGAAATGCTGTCATTCTGACATTCAATTTTATCCAAAATGAAGGTGGAAAGTGGAGACACGGAGCAGTTTCACAAGATTTCAGCTCAATAACAGTTAACAAGTTGTCCCGGCAGTTGGAAACCTCAGCATGAAACTCTGATTTAAAATCTTTTATTTCAAATTACCATTTTAGAAGCACAATTTAGAGAAAGATTCACCCTCCTACTGAAACTATTCCAGGGAGGAACGTTCCACTGACTTTAATACTGAACATGCAGGAGCTTAATATGTAACAACCAATGTGACTGTGCCTGTGTGTGCTGTTCTGCACTGGAAAAGCAGCTATTTCTTATCTCCTTTCTGTTAAGTCCTATGCAGAATAAAGTAAATTTCATGGAAATATGGATGGATGTTATGAGAGAAACCCAATCTGGAACTCAGATGGACACTGACTTTGTCCCTTTAATCAACTCCCATTCCAACCTAATTTGCATTGATCATGAATGTGGAGATGGATTTTGGACTAACTGTGCTGCTCCTGTTTGCAAACAGCCACTTTGCACTTACAGAATGCTGGATTTTCATGTCCTCGAGGGTAAAAAAAATCTGGGAATGAAATATTCTGATATATGGATGCTCCAGGATATTCTGGAATAGAACACTGGAACAAATAGGCTCCGTGCATCCCTCATGCTTGCTTTCTTCATGAGCACCAAACCCAGCACTTACTAGTGATTTAAATGACTATTCTTTTAAAGCTGATCCAGCATGGAAGCCAGTAATTCCTCACATCAGCTTCTCTACCATTTTATAAGAGCTCTGGAGACAAAACTCTGCCCTAGGATGTTCTCCATGTCGGCCAGAGGGTGCCCAGCAGGTGACAGAAGCCCTGGAGAGGAGAGTGTCGGAAATGTCCGGAGCATGCCGGGGCGAGCAATGTCCGTACATTGGGGACAAAGCACGGGCATGGGGCTGAGGGTCTGTGGGGTCTGACCGCAGCCCCAGGCCGTGGGCACTGCCCCTGCCCCAGGGAATGCTGTTCCCAGGGTGCTGTGCCCCCGGCAGCGCCCTCGGGCAAGCTGGGGCCGGGCTCTCCCACCCAGCTGGTCTGCAACCAGCAGGGCGAGCTGCTGGAAGTCTTCCTGCAAGTGAGCTCATCTGGCATCGCTCGGAGAAAAGCATTACCCGTGTTTGATGTTCGCTCCTCAAATCCACGGTTATTTGCTTTCTTTATGCTCAAACCCAGAAAAACAACAGAGTTGAAGCCAAAGGGTGCCCAGACAAACCAATGCCCACGACCTGCACCGCAGGGGCAGCGCCGGCTCTCTCCCTGCAGGGCATGAGCAGCCTTTGTCCGACCCGACCCACTGCGGCTCCTTTCTCCCGAGCAGAAAAGTGAGCGCTGCGTTCCGTGCCGGGCTCACAGGGAGGCCTCGGGCCGGGAACACGGCAGGCAGGCAGGAACCACAGCCACGGGGATGGATGTGCCTCTGTCATACTAATAAGGAGATTTCCACAGTCCATTGGATATGCAGTCAGACGAGACCACAATCCATCTGGGAACACGGTGCACTGAGAGTGCCTGGGCTCTGTGTAAGGAGTCACAACCCACCAGCCAAAGATGAGGCCCAGGTGCCGGGACCCTCAGGTTTTATTGCCTGTCACAAGGTACCCCTGAAGCCCCGGTGGCAGCAGCGCTGAGAGTTCAGCAGGACAGGGCTCTGACAGGGAGAGGAGGGAAAGTGGGGCTGCCTGGGGGTGCCACCGCCACAATGGGCAGGGACACAGCTGGGTCCCTGAAATGGGCAGATGCTGCTGATACGCCACCAAATCACCCTTCTTAAGGCACTTCTCTGGCAAGAGATGTTTCAGTAATTCATTGCCTGCCAGAATTTAAAAACCCCACTCTGAATTTGTGTCTGTCTTCCTCTTGTTTCAGCTTTTCCACCAAAAGAGAAAAAATCACTTTCTTTTAATTTCAAACACAATCAGTATCAGTCTATACAGTCCAAGGTTCATTGCTTTCAGGCAACTGCTCATAAATATTCATTAGAGAATTAAAGAACTATTAACAAGGGTAACTGTTGAGGAGCATTTATTAACTGTCTTCCACAAGAAATGAAATTTGCATTTCTTGGTGTGGAAACCCACTATGAGCAATGGCTCCTTGCATGACAATAAACCATTAGGTAAAAGCTGGTGGGAAGATAGAAACCCCCCTAGTCCTCACACAAAGGATGGAGCAGTTATCTTCAGCTATATGGAGCTGATGAAAGAACACTTCTGGTGACCCTGGCTCACTCCACCCTGCCCAGCCCCAGCACCTCGACTGCAGTGCCACGGCCCCGGCACCCCGACCCCAGCAGCCTGCGCCTCCGCTCCCCGCACTGCAGCAGCACAAAACTCATCCCTTTGGTGACTGTGATTCATCCTGATTTGCATATCATGGTCACTGCCTCCACATTTCCTCTAATTAATTCCCCAGGAGGACGCTTCACCCTGCCGGCTGCGGGGTGATAAGTTCTGTTCATATTTATCACAGCACGAGGCGCTGTCCGTGGGGGGACCGGGGTGCCAGGGCGTGTGCCTGGCGCTGGCGATGAGGGGACCGGGCCTCTCTCACCCCCAGACACAGCTCTGTGCCTGGTCCCCCTGGGCACACAGGGACCTTCCTCACCCACTCACACCTGACCTGGCAGGTTCAATGCCCTGGGGTCCATGGAGTCATCCATAGGAGTGGGGTAGGGACCCCAGGGATTTTAGCTAAGGACCCAAGCAAAGCTTTCTTAGCTAAAACCAAGGGTCTTGGTGGGGAGCAGGAGGAAAATGATCATTTTGGGGGCAATGAAAGTGGGTTAGCAGGCAGGCTGTGCCGCCAAGGGCTGCCAGCAGCCCCGCAAGTGAGAATTCCCCACCTGCTGATCCCTGGGGCTGTGCAGCATCACTGAGCCTGTGGAGCTGCTGGATTTTCCTGCAGCTGCAGCAAATGGAAATGTATATGTGAATCCCAGGAGAGCATCTGTTATGTGAAGCAATTATTTCTCAACCTGAGAGACAAGGCAGGAATCACGTGCTCTCATGTCTCTCATAAAGCGCAATTTCATAATTAATATCAGTTCCTTGGCATTTGTAAAGTCAGGGTGCCTGGAAACGGGGAGCCCAGTGCAGCCTGGGGTTCCCCTCAGCTGGGGTCATCACGATACATGAGATTTTCCCCAATGGATGAGCAGTTACTGGGTTTTGGCCTGGGATTCCCAGACCCCATGGGTCCAAAGGGCCCACAAAATGCAGGAGTGTTCTCAGCAGCCTGGAATTCATTTGGCTCCAGTGGAGGATTTTTAGGGCTCTGCATGAGGAAAGAAATACTGAAAACCAACAGCAGAAGAGGTGCCTTTGCTTTAGGGTTATTTGATGCTGCAGACTGTGGCCTTGGGAAGGAGAGAGACACTCGGCTGGTGCCCAAGTTCCCACAGGTGATTTCCCTTTCCCAGGTCTGAACCATCACAGTGCAGATTGCAGGGGGAGGAACAGACTCACTGAGCAATGCTAACTCCCAGAACTCCTGCAGGAAACTGAAGGCCCATTTTGCTCCCATCAAATTAGCCATAAGTCATTTCCTCCATCTCTGAAGAGGTATATTTGAAATTGCAAAGTCGCCGTGGCCAGGAGCTCTCACATTTTTCTGTAAAACCACAGCGAGCTCTATGTCCATGTAGATATGCACACACACGCACACAAACACAGCTGTTGATATGTGTGTGTGTGTATATACACACATAAAAATGCATATCCAGGTAAGCTAACCCAGTGACTGGCAGTGGGGATCATGCTGAGGTGTGACAGTGCCCAGTGAGTGCCTGCTGCTCCACACCAGTGCCACGCCAACCTCAACAGCCACGTGCCAGGGCCCTCGGAAATAAGGGGTATGGACGTTCCTCCCTCTCCCAGACGAGTGACGGGCAAGCAGCCATACACAGAAACACATACACACACACACTTTGGAAAAAATCGCGTCTCCCCTTAGTCAGTTTTTCAAAGTTAAGCTTTGTGCCTCCATACTCTTGGGGTGACTCTCCCAATGGATCCTGAGTCACAGCCCTGGAACAAAGGCCAGTGGCAAACAGGATGCTGAGGGCTGGTCTGAAGTCATAAAAGTTAGGAAACATGTTCTGACTCTCAGGAATGATTCACGACTTCTACATTTTTGGGTCGGACATTTTCCTTAGTCACCGGCAGGGTTTCAGTGACAGATGAGCCTCTCAGAGCCTTCAGCTCTCATTTGCACATCCAGACTTTGAAACTTCATCCCTGAATTATATGTTATGGAGCTCCTTTTTTTCCCTCTCTCTGAAGATGTTGTTAATCTGTCTGGTTTTAGCTTGCAGAAAAATCTGAGACTTGCTGTGACTTTCTCCTCTGTCCCAGGACACTGCCCTTGCAGGGATGCTCTGTCAGGGCAGGGACGTGGCTCCTGCTGCTGGATGCTGTATGTTTCCTCCCGGCATTGTCCTCTCGCAGCCTTTCTCCTGCAAGTAAAGTAACTACAAAACACAAAGCTAAAAGTTGGAATTAAACTAAATCCAAGGAAAGGTAACATTCAGAGTTAGCTTGATGGAATATGAATATTTAAAGAAATATGCATCCGAGAGGTTGAAACTGAATACCAAGTATTTGCAAATGTGGGTCACAACTCCCTCAGTCAGCAGCAGGGACACCGGGAATGGGGATGGAATCAGGACAGCCCCGGTGCCCGCCAGCCCCCGGCAGCATTTGAGCAGGTGGCCCCAGTGCTTGGGAACATCAGACACTGCCCCCTGCCCACCAGCACCTGCTGTGCTTGGAGGGTAAATTTCAGATCATGACAAGTCACTAAAACAACCGTGGCATAAAAACCTGGAGTTTGCCACTGTGCTGTGTGGATATGTGATGCTGTGAGGATTCAGTGCCGTCACGGGAAGTCACGGTGTTCAGTGTGATTTCATCTGTTCTGTGGCTGCACAGGGAGCAGTGGCAGGGATGTCTCACACTCTCAAGGGCAGGGCACCTGAGAAACCTGGGTTGGTGGTGAACAAAAATTGGGCAAATCTGAAGGGATAAATTAAAGTAGTAAAGAAAAACTCAAGGCATCACCAGACAATGCAGACACCAGACAGCCTGAGAGAGCTGTGACTATTCAGCCTGGAGAGGAGGAGGCTCCAGGGAGACCTTAGAGCTCCTTCTGGTGCTTAAAAGGGCTCCAAGAGACCAGGAGAGCAACTTGAAAATTCCCTCAGGAAATACTTCCTTCGTTTTCCTAAGATTCCCCACATTTAAAAGTTTCCATTTCCCCATGTGTCATATAGTGTCCCTCCACAAACTCCTGAATGTTAGTAAATGCCAAAGCCTTTATTTGTGAAAAAGTTGTGCCAAGCTGTAGCCAAACTGATCACCTTTCTTCCTGGGAATAAGAGTGTGAATTGGAAGATTTTCAGGGTGACTCATGGCAGGTGTTTAACACCGCATGTTCAATGACAGCTGTAAGAATAGGTGGGCCCATCGGTGGGCCCTGGGGTTTTCTCCTCCCTCCTGCTGCTGGGATTTGCAAAAATGGTTCATGAGTCACAGAGGCAGGGAGGTGGCCGGGAGATGGCAGGGAGGTGGCAGGAAGGTGGCAGGGAGGTGGCAGGGAGGTGGCAGGAAGGTGGCAGGGAGGTGCAGGTGAGGTGCCAGGGGTGGAGCAGTTAAAGGGCTGGCAGTGCCAGGACGCACATGCTGAGCACGGGGCTGTTTCCAGGAGGGAGCAGGCAGTGCAAACACACCCGTGGGTGCTTACACACACACCCGAGAGGGAGGGGAATATCTCCACTATCAGCAGTCATTTCTCCAGACAAAGGAGTCTGTTCACAGAACACTAATGCGCCTCTGCCCCCCGCCCCCGTCCATAAATGGATCACCAGTGATCCACCTCCAGCAGCCCAAGGTTATTTCTCGTCAAGCAGGTTTTCGAGCCAGTGTGCCAGCTCTCCACATTTTCCATTACTCCACCCTTACGTGTTACTAATACCTGACGGGGAATTACCCACCCGCTAATCCCGTACCCGGGCCTGTCCAAGCGGCTCCCCCCGCCCAGCAGCACCGATCAGCCAAAATTCCTCTGCACTACTCAGGCATGGCCGTACGTGCAGGAATCGGCTTCAGCCTCCTCTGGTCTGGGATTTTCCATTTCCTCACGGCACCTCCTGCCCAATGACCCCGCAGTGGCTCCATCTGTGGGACAGGGTCCGCGGTGTCCGAGCCGTGCCAGGCGCTCAGAGGCAGAGCCGGCAGCCCTCGGGGCGGGACATCCTCTCGCACTGTGCCGGGAGCTGCTGGGGTCCGCTCCCGAAGCTGCTGCGGCCACAGCCCTGGCCCCCGGCCAGGAAGGCAGAAAATGCAGATCGGCACCCACCAAAGCCACAACACTTGGGTTTCACCTGAGCACCAGCAGCACCCCTGCTCGGGGTGGGTTTGCGGCACCCCAATGTTTTCTGCATGGTGTGGCAGCTCAGATCAGGTTTGATTTTGCACTGCAGAGCTGCCAGTGAGCAGCACGGTCCGTGTGTCTGGGCCCACGGTGGGTCCTGCCTGGATGGGCCAGCAGGGTCCCGGAGGTGCCCCACGGAGGCAGGGATTTCTGCACGTCCCATCTGTCATCAGTGGGAACCACGGGACTCGTTACTGTCACAGCACCGTGCTGCCCTGTGCATTACCGGCGCCTCTTGCCCTACGCAGTCCAGGGTGAAGCCTGGTTATTTTTAGATGCATTTCTACATCTCTCTGTTTAATCTCTCTGTGTTTAATCTGGTTTTGCACTCCCTTCTGACATCAGCAATAGGCAAAAACCCCATCAGGTTTAAAACCCCATCCCCAAACCCCAACTCCGCCTGTCAGTGACCACAGCGAGAGCAAACGCAGACACGGGGAAACTATTTATAGCTCAGATAAACAAGGCAGAGGCTTTGCTTAATGAGAGGAAATGGAAGAACAGTGCTCACACATAGACCTTGAATGCGCTGCCCTTGCCTGGCTCGGGAGGGCTGATGGCTCCCGCTGTCCCTGCCAGCCCGCGGGGAGGGGGACGGGGAGCAGATCCTAGCAGCGTGGCTGGAAATGGGGATGTGCTGCAGCCACCCCTGGGCACTCGATGGGGGCTTGGCTGCCAAGGGCAATTCTGGTTTCACACAAACCTGAGCGGGAATTCTGTTTGTGCCCCGAAACGTGGCCGGGAGTGGAGAGCCATGCCCGTCCCAGCGCACAGAGGGTGCGCGCTGCGCCCTCGGGGCAGGTGCTCAGGCTGCCCTCGGCAGGGTCTGCAGGGGATGCTCGGGGCACGGCTTGGAGCAGCGGGGCTTATCCAGAAAGGGACACACAGAGCACATCGCCTTGTCCGTGCCACACTGACGCTGAGCGCATTAGGTAGAACTAAGCCAGCTGAGGTTTCCAGGGAGGAGGGATACACAGCGAACACATCCAAACCACAGAGTATAGCTTTCCCCCAGCTCCCGCTGCCCAGCTCCTGTCACGGCACTTTGGGTCGGTCGCTGGGCCCCTGTTTTACACTGAAGCGGCCCAGCCGGGGTCCGGCCCTGCACGGGGGGGGCTGAGGGAGTGGGGGGCCGGCCATGAGGGATGGAGGGATGCCCAGTGCCCGTCCCACAGCAGTGACAGCAGTGTGCGACACTCCCCAAATGCTGCTGGCAGCGTTCCCGACTGCCCCGTTGTTCTGCCCTTGGGGAACTCCAAGCCAACTGCACTCCCGTTTCCTCGGCCTGCTTGAAGCCAGCAGGAATCAGTCAGAGGGTTAATCCCTCATTCCAGGCCCAGGGAATGGGGCCATGCTAATTCTTTCCTGTAGATTTGCTAATTTGATTTTTCTTTTCCTGAGACATCAAAGCCAACCTCCAGAGGAGAGCTTCCTAATCAGCAAGGAGAAAAGGAAATCACTTATTTAGTGGGGAGGATGTAGAGGTACCAAAGGGAAACATTTCCATTTTCTTTTTATAGCTATGAAAAACAACTTTACACAGCGAGTCCCCTAAATTCTATTTTTATTGCAAGGAACTGGAGTTTTGGGACCCTTCCATGCAGCCGTCTTGTCTCTGTACTTCACTGAGATGAGGTGAACTGGATCATCTTTTCCTTGTTCAAAATATTTTATGTTATGGATCGGAAGAGGAGGAAGGAGGCCAGGAGGAAATAAAGTGCTCCTGAAGAGTGCAAAGCCAACCCTTCAGTCTAATCTGGGCTCTGAGTCCGTCCTGCCCTTTCCACATGGCCTGCGAGCACTTTTTGGACTCCCTGATTCCACAGAAGCCCAGGTTTAGGCCTTCAGCTGGGTGCTTATTGCAAACCCAAAACACAGCTGTATAAATCACACAATATTTAGTGACTCATAAGTAAAACTGTGAACAGTGAGGGGTGGCTGAGGTAATAATTACACAAGGAATCCAGCAGACTGGAAACAGTGCCGGACACTCTTGGTGGGAAGCTGGAGGCCCAAAATGAACCTCAGCACCCCAAGGCTCTTGCAGGGGTGGGTGGCAGCAGGTCCGGGGCACTGGTGTGGGGTCTGTCTGTGCCATGGGGCAAAGTGCAGGGACCACACTCCGTCCCCTCTGCCAGCTGGAGGCACGAGGAGCATTTCACCATTTGAAGCCCAAAGTGTGTTTAATTTCAGAAATTTTATGCCAGTTTCCCTGATCTGCAACAGTGACAGTGCCAGGCTGTGTGTCTGGGGTGTCACCAGGGGTAGGGACAGCACCAGGCCCTGTCCTGGTGAGTTCAGCTGGGCACTTGGGCAGGGCTGAGCTGACCACCCAATGGAACTGTGGAATTCCCAAGCCTTTCTTTTATTTATCAAAATTTTTTGAAACTTTACTTGAGCTGGAGCTTCCCGTGTGCCTCGTGGGTGTCTCTCCCCCCTCACGACGGGGCTACAGAAACCTGAGAGGCCAAGGAGCTGACAGGGCTGTGGGGAGCCCTTTGAATGCCCCATCCTTTCCCAAGGGGGATTTGATGTGTCACAGAGCTTTGGACATGCTAAGCCATATTTTCCCATATACCAGTTGGATATTTTTATGGATGGACTGTGGACAAAAGCAGAACAGCTGATTTATTCTTTTTTTTGTAACAAAACCAATGACTTCACTGCAAGCACAATCCGCCGTCTTCTCCTCTTTGGGAAAGAGCCAATCGGGCTCCCTCCCGATGCACAGCACTCGGTGTGCCCGGCGCAGGAGCAGCTCAGGAGGGAGCAGGAGCAGGAGGAGGAGGAGGAGGATGATGTTCCCTTGGGCAGGTGCAGAGGCTGAACTGGGATGTGCTTGGCTGTGAGCCGTTCCCAGACTGTATTTACACAATACCACGGAGGTGAGTGACCAGATATAACCCAGTTGGGTTTTTTCCTTTTTCTCTTTTCACCCTCATCCAAATGCCATGGCCCAACTATTTCCCTGGCCTTTGACCTACACCTTCCCTGAGGATCAGCTGTGTTTTCCAGTGAGCCCATGGACCTGAGTCAGGGCAGTCAACCCGTGAGATTTGGCTCCTTGCCCATCCTGCTCCCATTCCCTGCCCATCCTACTCATCGCAGCCTCCTCATCCCGGTGTGGGCTCTTTGGTTATGCAGATACATCTGGCCAGAGCCTGCACAGCCCCAGATGCTATAAATGGACACGGAGCGATCCTGCCAAAGTTTTTCTCTTTATTCTAGCCAAGCTACGTGCTTAAATCTTTTTCATGCATTAATTCCAAAGAGATACAATACTCTGTGAGAAGAACATTTCTTCTACTAATTCTAAACATACTGACCTTTCCATTTGTATGTGGCCTCTCAACAAAAACTACTGGGTAGTTTATTATTATTATTATTATTATTATTATTAATTATTATTATTACCAGCATGGATGTGCAGTATGGGGAGGCTGTGCTGGCACAGGCTGCTCCTGCCCCAGTGCTGGGTCTCTGCCCAGGCAGGAGGGTCTGCTGCACAGTGAGCACCAACCACGAACTCTGTAGCACAGCCAGTGTCTCATGTGGGTGAGCAGCCTCAAGGTTCAAAAATACCAACTTCTCGTTACTTTTGGGTTATTCTATAACTTCATGCACACTCTTAGCTTGGCATGAAGCAAATCCCAAGCTGAGCGTGTAGGGCACATGTGTGCTTAGCAGTGGGACAGTCACACTCGTGCAGTGCTTGGCCCAGCTGCCTGGTATGTCTGTTTACACATCCTACCAGTATGGAAAATTAATCCTAAGGAAAGCAAACACTCCAGTCACACATTCCTGGTACTGAGGAAAGGGATGGTTACTCTAGTTTTTATTGCTAGAAAAATCTTTCTTTTGATGTCCTTTGAAAGTGTGTCCTTTGAACCCCAGCATTCTGCTGTTGGCTCACACTCCCAAGAGCCAAGCAACGTCAGGTCCAGTTTCAGGAATTGCTATCGCAGATCACTGAGCTTTGAGCAAGAGACGTGTGGAAACTCGCTAGTGAAACGCAGAGCTGCAGCTTTCCCCCAAACCAGAGTATTTCCAATACTCTCATACATCTCTCATTTCTCAGTATCTGCGATATTTAGAAATAGTACTTGCCACTGCTGAAAGTAGAAGCCACAGTGTATTTGCCATCACATACAAGTGGCTAAATATAACACCTGATGGCAAATGGCAACAAACAGGGTGGTTATGGCCTGGGATAAACCCAGGAGACAAATAAACCTCACCCATAAATAAATAAACAAGTACATAAAAGACAGTCCCTTTCCCGTTCCAAGTGCCCACAGCCTGTTTCGAAATAGACATTTCTGTGTGTGACTGATGAATTTGCAGAAAAAATTAATCAGACTTTGAGGCCCCTATTCTGCAGCAGTGGGGTGAGCTGTGTCCGAGCACCCCGGCCATGCTTCGCCATCCCGCCCATCCCCGTCGCGCCAGGTTTGCCGCAGGGACAGCGACGTGAAGGGAGCAGAGCGTGGGGCAGTGGCTTGGCCCAAAGCCCAAAACCTGTGCCCCTGCACAAGGAGGATCCCAGAGCCCCCCTGGGCACCCAGGGCTGCTTCCATCAGCCGTCCCTCTGTGGGAAATGAAGCACAGTCTGTGCACTGGGCTGTGCACACACGTGCAATAATCACAAAACTTATCATGACCAGGTCAAACAAGAGATGCCAAAGCCTACTCTTGACCTCTGGATGCTGGAATTCGAGTATTGGGAATGGTGGCTTGTCCCCCACTTTGCACAAGTGGAGAAGGAGCGAGCTCGAGCGTCAGTGGGCGGTTTTTCCCTGGGCTGCACCCCTGGAGCTGCACAGAATGCAGTCCCTCCTGGATGGCTTTAGGGCACTGCAGCACAGTCAGTGCTCACAAACAGCCAAGGGTTTAACCAGCCTGGCCATAAATCTCCTCTGCTTTCACTTGCTCAGCTTTCAGACCCTGTCACAGCTATTTATAGTTTCCATACTGAGTTCCTGGACAGAAGAAACCTCAACATCTCATGGAAAAAAACAAGCAGGGAGAAAATAAAAGGCCACAGAAAATTAAAAAAATCCTTGAATTCTTGAGCTGCCTCATCCAGATGCAGAACAAGCACAGGCTCATTCCTATCACCCTGGCACCCACCCTGCCTGGTCAGCAAACTGCTCAAGCTCAAGCAGGGCTCTCCTTTCCTCTCTCCACTCACAGATGGGTTACCACCTCCTGTTTGTCCCTTTAATTCCTTTGTCTATTGAAGTGCAGCCATGAGTCACCCAAAGCACACAAGTGCTGTGAGACAGCCCCAGATAAGAACACCACCAGGTAAATAATGGGCTCCCTATTGCAGCAGCCCATAGCACGTGCTCCATGTGTGAGGGTCAGTCCCCGGGACCCCAGCTGGAAGCAGCAGCGTGGCCAGTGAGGGGAGAGCTGCTGCGATGGCTCGAGACCCCCAGCCAGCCCAGACACAGCGCCCTGCCCTCGGGGTGGCAGTGGGAGCCGCGGGATCCACTGCTTGCTTGAGGAAGGAAAACTCTTCCCTTTCAAAGCAGATGACAGGCCACTGCTTGGATTCTTTCAAAGGAAATCTTTGTGTTGTTGATGCATAGAAATGTCTTTTTTTTTTTCTCCAATTCCTTTTCTTAAGCCTAAGACCTGAGCTTCCCACAGATGACAGGGAACGTAACACAGCCAGCAATGTGCCAGTGGCCAGGCACACATTGCCCATCAGATTCAGATCCAGCAGAGATCAACTCTCTGGTCCTAAACTTCATGAAACTTCTCCTCTATTGACTCAAAGAACTAAAGAGTATAACACTTTCCCCCTTGGAAATTTCCCGGCCAAAATTTCTAGGGCCAGGTCCCAAACAGGAGCATGGACCTTGGTAGGTACCGTGTCCTTGGCTAGAGCTTTATGGAGCATTTAACTCGGGTGGCTCATCCCTGAATTTCCTGTCACACACAGCTGGTGCTTTTCTGTTAGCCGTGAATACCCTGTTTGTAAACACAGTTTCCCTTTCCAGATCAGCTGTGTCTCAGGGACGCCTCTTCCCGCCCAGCCTGAGGCAAGTGCCCCAGTCCCTGTTCCCACGGGCACCACTCAACTGCCTCCAGCCACCCAACCCCTCCTCTGCCCTTCTATTCTGCCAGTCAGGGCAACAAGACTTGTTTGTGCTTCTGCTACCCCTGAAGAGGTTAAGACTGGTGGGAGAACTCTGCTCCCTCTGGGTGAGGTCTGATTGCTCTGGGAGGGTGAGGGCCCTGATCCCAGAGCTGCACCTGGTGTGACTCAGCGGAGACTCCGTGGCTGCGCAGTCTGGCATGAGCACCGCCACTCCATCCTCTCGTGCAGCCCCACATGTCACCAGGGGTGTTTTAAAGCATGGAGGTGTCCTGGGGTGCTCCCAACCATTGCCCCCGAGGGGCTCAGACTGACAGAAGACAAGAAGAGTGCCCTGGGAGCACTCCGAGGTGTCGTGTGGACACGCGATGGACGGACAGCCACAGCTGTTCAGAAAACCTCACTCATTCCATTATCTTCAGGCTGAAAACCAAGGCCAGTGTCAGGAAATCTGCAAAGCCAGATTACAGTGGAGCAAGTGGACTTCCAATCATGGCACATCACGAAGGATGTCCTGCTAGCAGCTCATGTACCTCTAATCAGCCTGGCTTGTCAGCATGTCCCACCTCATTACTGCTGCAGCAGCGCTGAGGTGGGCAGGACCCAGAGAGGAGATTTTCTTTTCCCTTTCAAAAGACACCTGTGCATCAGCCTGCAGCTGATCACTGACTCCATCACGGACTGTGTTCATGTGGGGATTGTGGGGCATTCCCGCTGGAGCTGCCCCAGTCCGTGTGGCACTCCTGCATTGCTGGGTGTGGCACAACCCTCCTGACCGGAAAACTAACTAGAAAACATGACCTGGTCACAAAACAGATCCTGTGTGTGCTTCAGCTGAAATACTGGTTGATTCACAGCCCCCAAACCCCGGCCAGCTGCAATCAGCCTGTCCAGTGAGTGGCAAACAGGGCAAGAGAAACAGAAGCACAAGAAAGGCAGGGAATATTTTGCTGAAGGGAAGAAAGTTTTCTGGTTAGAACCTCTGAAAGTTTTGGGACCAAGTTTGAGTTCCTAGCTGACCTGGAGCACAGCCAGCTGCCAGCCTCATGCGTTAATTCCCGAAATGCCACAGGCATCCATTGTCTGTGTTCCAGGTTAGGGGAGAATCAGCCCGAAGTGCAGTGGCCATGCTGGCCCTGCCCGGCGGAACGCCCCTGGCTCGCCGTGTGCCTGCCTGATGCCGGCAGGGCCCAGCAGCTCCTGCGCAGCTCCCAGCTCATTTCTGCTCATAATTTATTGAAGGAGACTGTTCTCCTCAGGCACCGTGACTGCAAACCTTGTGATTTATGGAAACTCCATATGTGCTGTTGCTCTTGTCACCCACGGACGGTTCCAGCGGGGTTTCCCTGCTGCTGGCTGCCGGCCCTGGGAGGAGCCTGGGACAGGCTGCATGTGGAGCAGCAGCTCGCAGCTATCCATTTACCATGCTCCCCAAGCAACAGCATCTAAATTTAGTTCTTCACCTCATTCCCTCTCTGGAGGAAGTGTCAGGTTTCCACCGGCCACAGGTTGCCAGTGGCTGGCAGCTCGCTCGGAGCCTGACCGCAGTGACCTGACACCCTGCACCAGCACCCCGTGTTTGGGCATCTCCCACCTACAGGCTCCCAGGAAGGGGGCTCGCTGGCAGCATCATTTAAATCTCACGAAAAGATCAGAGGATCGGGGGGAGCTCACCTCAGCATCCCGAGGGACCCCTTGCCCTCCGTGCACACAGAGGAGTTTCAGCAGACAACGCAGGCAAGGATTTCTGCAGCACAGCTCCTTTGTGTTTCCTGAGTCCCTTCCTGCTCACCCCTCAGAACGTGTCATGAGGGAAACAGCACTACTGATGCTCAGAATCCCAGCATCTCCTTGAATTCTTCCCCTCAGTCCTGGGCTCGTGTCGGACGCAGCACAGCAAAGGCCCCCAGGTCACAGCACTGTCACCTGGCTGAGAACAACACAGCAAGGATGCTCCTGCCATCCCGGCCGCTACATCCACCCGCACTGCGCCAGGCACGGAAACATCCCCCAGCTCCGTGAAGAGATACAGCCAAGCTGCTCCCTGGCCTCCTGCTGCACTTCAGTCCCACAGGGTCAGGAGCTGGATGTTGCCATGGAAAGCATGGACCTGGCCTCGTGGCAGCCCTACGTTAGGCCACCGTGTACTGCCCATCGCTGCCGAGACCGTCGCCCTGCTGTGCCCCTGACCACAGCCCATGAGCCAGCCCTTGGTGAGGCGGCAGCATCCAGCACTTGGCTGTGGCGGCTCTGAGGACACCCCACCATTTGGTCTCCTCCCTGGAGAAGCACAGACTCTTTCCCCTGCTGCCCTCCAGCCTCTCCAGGTCCCTTTCTCTCTCCCTGCACCTGTCAGGATCTCCTCTGGGGTGAGATCCAACCCGATGGTGCTGGGCTTCCCCAGGACAGGGGGCTGTGCTGCCTCCGCAGCCACACCCAGAACACTCCACTAGAGACAACTGCAAACAACAGCAACAAATTATTGCCAGTACATGGACTTAGTTAACAAGGCCTAATAAGTGCAATTGAAAGGCCAAAACAAAATGTCTGAAATGCCCAATTTGTAGTGGATAAACAGTTCATTTATTGCCTTTCAGTCAGAGATCAGAGTCACTGGAATAACAGGCTCCCTGTGTTTGTCTGGCTTTTCAGTTCTGCTGCAAACAAATGTTTATTGACCTAAGTGGCACTTCCTCCCCAAGACATCAGGAATGTGATGGCTCACTGCTGTATTTTAAAGCAATTCACTGAGATGAGGGTATGTTTCCACTGTAGACATTAATATTTGCAATAGTGCAGAGTTGCTTTCAATCTCTCAGGAACAAGTTTCTAAGAGATCCTGTCTGATCCCTTCTGTCAGCGCTTTTTTGCTGTAGAGGTGATATGACACAGCCCCGTGTGATTTTACACAGCCCCGAATCTGCTGTGGACTCTCTGGTGAGAGCTGAGGCCCTGAGCCGAGCTCTCCACGCTTCCTGTGAGTTCTGTGCCAGCACTGGCACAGAGGGCATGGCCGGGACCTGTGCTGGCACCGGGGACAACACTCCTGCCAGCCCCAACAGCGGATGGGAGCAGTAAGAACATATTTTCTAGACAGGAAAACAGCACAATTGGTCAGGGATGTGTCTCAGCATGACCTCACTTCTCTTTATGGTCGGTTTCTGCAGACCAGGCTGCACCTTCGGTTCCCGTCCGTCCCAGCCCTTCCCCTTTGGGCACCGTGGCTGCTGCAGCTCCCGGCCTGTGCCGTGTCCCTCCAGCAGCTGTGACAGCTCCCTGTGGCACTGACAGGGGCATAGGGCCGGGGAAGTCCGGCTGAGCTGGACACGGGGCTGTGGCTGGGTGTCCCCTGCCCAGAGCACTGCACCTTCCGCATTCAGCTTCAATCAAACCCAGCAGGAACAGCAGTCTGGGTAACCCATTCTGGCGTGAAATGTGTCTGGGTTTTTCTTCTGCAGCAGATGCAAAGCACTTCTAGAAGGCGTGATTACTGCACCCGTAAATTCCCAAAGGATGGAGGCCCTGACTTCTGGCCACAGCCACTTGTACCCCCACACAGAGGGCTACAGGCCCTGTTTTGCAAGGGCAGCACTGGTAAACAGCAGTTTTGTTTGCTGACTTGTAGCAAAGGGAAAAGCCCAAAGCTCTGCACAAAAAATGCTTTTCTAAACAGAATGCTGCTTCACACTTCCCACAGAGACATTGGTGGCCCCTAATAAAGGAAACGCTGGTGGCACCATCCAAGAAAGAGCATCCATCACCACCATGCAAGGAGCTGCTCTGAACTGCTGGTCATAATTCAGCCCCAGTATCTGTAGTGGCAGGCTGGGAAACCCATTAATTACAGCTGATAATTAACATCCGTCACAGGAAGAACAGTTTAACCTTGGAACAAGGATGAATTAAATGGGGGTGCCCTGGTGAGAGCAGCAGCAGGCCCCTGGCACAGGACCTCCTGCCCAGGCAATGAGGCTGGGACCAGGCACAGCAGAGAGAACAATGTTACAGAACAGGTTTAATTCAGCCAAGCACCAGCTTTCTTCCAGGGCCTTCTGCAGCCTGCACGAAGGAGGGGACACCAGTTTGTGTCCAGGAGCTGCTGGTTTTCTCCCCCAACAGGGGCTGGGCACGGGGGTGCCCGTGTCTCAGCGCCCCTCCCCACTGCATCGTGCAGCCAAATTCGGCTCCTTTGGGCAGCTCTGTGCTGGCTCTGCCTGGCACGGCAGCCTGATCAGAGACAGCCGGGGTCTGCAGAGCAGAGGAGAGACGGAGCTGGGCCCTTCCCGTGCAATATGTGTTGCATGGGAATACCACGGAGTTCAGGTCTCTGAACACACCCAGCCTGGTGCAGCTACAACTCCGTGAAACTCAGAAACTGGCACTACCAGCCTGTGAGCATACAGAGGCCGGGGAGCTCTCTTAGAATCCCAGAATCACTGAGGTTGGAAAAGAGCTCCAACACCGAGTCCAGCCTGTGACTGATCCCCTCCTTGTCCCCAGCCCAGAGCACTGAGTGCCATGTCCAGTTATTCCTTGGACACCTCCAGGGATGGGGACTCCAACACCTCCCTGGGCAGCCCCTGCCAAGGCCTGACCACCCTTTTCCCACCATTTGTTCAGAGAAGTTGCACTCATGTAGCTCTTACAGCCATTTGTGAGTCACTCCAAGACTGGGTTATACTGAACAAGCTTTCCTTTTTCTACTGAGCTTTCAGAAAGAGGTCATAGACAGAAAGGTGAAACAGATGTTCCCAAAGGCAATTCCTGCCCAGACCCCTACTCCTGTTTCTTGAAATTGCTGCAATTATCATACCAAGAGCTGTTTCATGTGTCAGGGACCATCCCCTGAGGCTGAGCTGGCAGCATTAATCAGCAGCTGACAGCGTCTGGCACCAGGCAGAAAAATTATCTGTATATTGTAATAAACTTCGTTAGTTCAAGCCATGGTGGGAACAACCGCTTGGGAAACTGTTGATGAAATTTTTGGTGCACACACACACAAGCCATAATAAAAAGAAAGATAAAAATCATTATAGAAGCAGGAATAATTCCCTACTGCTCCCCCAGGAAATGCCTCCCACCACCCCAAAAGGTCCTGCAAGGTCCTGCAGTTTGACACTGGACATCACCCAGTGGCTGCCAGAGTCTGTCGGGTGCTGCCCACAGGGACAAGTGTCTGGCCAGGGAGTACTCAGGGATTTTGGGTTCATGATCCCATCATGTTTTCCAGGGGGAACATGGACATTTCACAGAGAACATGTGTGATCTTGCTTCCTCAGACGCCTTTTTGGGGGACTTCAGAAGAAAACATTATCTCCAGAGAAAAGCTAAAAGCCACAGAATTAATAGAAACATAGAATCTCCAGCATTGGATGGGACCCCCAAGAATCATCGAGTCCATCTCCTGGCCCTGCATGGGACACCCCCAAGAATCCCACCCCAAACTCACTTTGCGCTCCCCCATTACCAACTTCATGATTTAATGTTGCCAAAATAAATCCTGTCCTCCCCAAACCCCTCTCACTAGGGCCATTACCGCAACTACGTGACCCATCTGTTTCAGCACAGACTCACACTGCGTTACTCCCAAATTTAAAACATCCTCACACACTGAAATTCACCCATGGATCTGACTCGAGAAAGCAGCACAGGCTCTCAGTTTTTTATGTGTTAAGACCCCCTTGGGAGACCAGCACACACCTACATAATGGCTTTGAACCCCCGCACACTCACACCCTCTCCTGCCAGGGAAGAGACCCAAATTCCAAAATTATCCACTTCAAATGAGCATTTTCTCAGCCTTCTCTGTATCAGCAGCCAGTGAGTAATTCACAGTGGGTCTAAGATTAGCTAACGAAGCGCCGTGACTCATCAGCCAAGCCTCCGCGCCGCTGGGAGAATTCAATTTTTCTTTAGCAACAGAGGTTCAACTGTGGAAATTATAAATAATTAGGGTTTGGAGAGGCTGCAGTAACATGAGGATTCTTATTTAAGCCTCACTAATACAGATATTGGAGCCTGTGATGCCTTTGTATCAACAGCATCATTGGGCACCTGCCGCAGCCAGGACTGTCCCGGTGTTCCGTGGCAGAGCCGTGGTGCCGGGCGGGAGCGGGTCCGGACGGGCGGGAGCACGTGGCGACAGCGCTCCGACCAGCAGAGCCTGATCCCCAACCGCTCATTAGCTCACACCCAGCAGCAAATTAAACCCAGGCAGAACCATTACAGCTCCTGCGAACGACGCCGTGGAGCAAAATGATGGGGTGGGGGAAGAGTCATAAGCAGAATCAAAGCAGGCAGGATCTCCACCCCCACGCCAGCCAGAAGCCACAAAACCAGACGGAGTTCCCACTCCGGAGCAAACACACGCTGCAGCCCCCGGTCCCCTGGGCTTGTGCGGGGCCGCAGGGCTGGGACCCCCCTCGCTCCAGTTCCCACCGGAGCAGCGTTCCCCTGGCCGTCCCCTCCGCTCTCCTCCCCGCCAGCCCTGCTGCCCGGCCCAAGCCTCTCCACCAGGACAGCCACCTTCACCTGCAGCAGCCACCACACGTGGCCCGGGTGACCTGGTGTCACCATCCCCACGATGCCAGGTTTGCCAGCAGCAGCGCAGCTCCGTTCCAGCCAATGTCTCCCCTGCATCGCCTGGCGAGCCCCTGGGACATTCCTCCACCGAATGGGGGGCAAAAGCACACAGGGAAGATGCTGTATTTCAGGGGATTTGGCCACAGATGGTTTCCTGGCTCTAGGCTGGACACGGGGAAACCCGACACAGAGGGATGGGCTCTGCTGGCTGAGCCCTGGCACAGCCGGCCCCGGCTCCTCCCCGCAAACCGGACCCCTGCGCCCTTTCCCTGCCTAGAGGCAGCGGCGGGGGCTGCTCCACAGGCAGTTCAGCTGCCCTCAGCACTCCCTGTTTCAGCTACATTCTGCTTCAAGCCCTGTTGGGCCTCGGTTATCAAAGCCAAATGCTCCAGGTTTTGGTGTCTAATGCAAACCAGCTTGCAGTTTATGTGCTTTCCCTCAGAAATCTGCTTTAAAAACAACTTGCCCAACTTTGTGTTTTATAAGATGCACTTAAGAAAAAAAGCGTTTAGGAGAAAGGAAATATTTTCCATACACGACAGACGTTTGACTGGATTAAAGCAAGCTGCCCTTTAATGGTGCTTGCTTGAGCCACCCTGGAGAGTTGGGCACCCATGCCTAATTCCCTGTGATGCTCAGCCGACCCCATTCCCTGTGTCCAGGCTGGTTCCTCTTGTGCAGCCAGAGCTCAGGCTGGAGGCACAGAAACAGGGATCAACTCCAGTAAGAGCTGGGCTCCCCAGCAGCCTTTGGCTGGACCCCACCAGGATGCAGGCAGGGACGGACACGCCAGGACGTGGGGAGCCGGGGCAGTCGGAGTGATGATCCAGGCATGCTGGCCTCGGGGTCCCTGCCAAGGGATGAGAAAGGTGTGGGGCAGGGGGACCCCAGGTCCCACCTGGCTACTGATGCTTGAGGTTGCTCCCTGGTCTAACAGCAGAACCATAAATCCTGAGACACAGAGAAAAACACAGAGGCTGTTTGGAAGCCCTCTGCTACAGGCAGGAATTAAAAAATGGACAGTATATAATCTGAAGATCTAGTAAAATAAGAAAATTCCCACATTCCAGAAGAGCAGGTATCTCTTTTGCCAGGATACAGCTATTTTCCCATTTAAAGCTCAATTTCCTCATGAAGGAACACTTCAGCCTCAGGAAGGATTACTGCAGTGAGGCTACAGCCAGGTAAGGAGGACAGATCAAGGCAAAGCTGCTGCTAAAATCCAGCGCGTTCTCTGTGAGGACAATTTTTCCTGGAGGCAGTGATTGGAAACCCCATGGAAACTGGATGGGGCCAGCAGGGACTGAAGGACATGGAGGGATGCTGCTGTCATGGGCTGTGCCCAACCAGAGAAGGAGCCTTGGTTGACTCTGTTTTTCGGGATGGCCCCGGGGAGCTGTTCTGCCTTTCCTTCCGTCCTCAGCACGGGACTGAGCCGGTGGGCACCTGCTTTGTCCGTCTTCGCACACCCTGCCTGCCGTGGCTCCCACAGCAGGATGTGCTTGGAAGGGCCAGTCTGAGGGCCACGGTTCAAACATGTGAGATGCTGACATTGCTCCTGGCCACGGCTCACTTAGGAAAGAAGTGAGGAGCAGTCAGGAACGGTGAACCCAGACACTCACCGCTGCACCACCTCTCCCCGCACGCAGCCTTGTCTGCAGCAAAGGCAAAGCTCTTCAGTAGATGGATTCTCATCCTGCTCACTTTAAGACATTTCTTCCCCAGTTCAGGACTGGGGTAGGAAGAAAGCTGAAATGTCACAAACTCAGATTATGAGAAACATTTATGTCGGATCAGTGGGAAAGCCTGGGAAACTGCAGTGCTGGTACTGCAGAAGGAGGGTCAGGAGGAGCCCTGCTGTGGGCAGTGCTGCCCAGCTCCAGCTGCAGAGCTGCTTGTGCACCTGAGGGCCAGGACACTGCTCCCCAAACCCACTTGTTCTTATTTTTAAGGCTGTTCTGCTGTGAGGTGTTTTAGGGAGGCGTGGGGACTTCCCGAGCGATAGCAAGAGGCACCTTGGTGAAGAGAGCAGGGTGGTGCTGGGGTGCAGGCAGCCCCTCACTGGAAGCCCAGCTCGGCTTTCCCTGCCCACTCCAAAGGTGAGGGGGAGGATCCCTGGGAAGCGCCCAAAGAGGGAACAGAGAACAGAAATCTTGAAGCTGGAAGAGAGGCAAGAGGAGAAGCTTTAGGGAAGCATCACAGGTTTAGACAGAAGCAGGTGCTACGATGGTTTGCCTGCCACCACTCCAAAATTTAATCTATAGATTTAGAATATTAGCAAAGAGCCTTATTACAAAAAATACTGATAGGTTTGGTATTGGTTTGAATAATGGAGAGGGACTTTGGACAAGGGCCTGGAGGGACAGGACAAGGGGGAATGGCTTCATACTGACAGAGGGCAGGGTCAGATGGGATACTGGAAATTCTGCCCTGTGAGGGAGGTGAAGCCCTGGCACAGGTTCCCAGAGAAGCTGTGGCTGCCCCATCCCTGGAAGTGTTCCAGGCCAAGTTGGATGAGACTGGCAGCAACCTGGTCTAGCAGAAGGTGTCGTGCCTGTGGCAGGGGGTGGGACTGGATGGGCAGCACAGAGAATGCTGCAGACCACTCACTATTCCTGAATGTTACATTCAGGTTTTTACCCAATGCAACTTTTACTCTGACAGGGTAAAAGACTGAATGAAGCCATTCCAACCTCACATTATTAAAAGTGGTATTTAGAATCTTCCACATTAGCTTTTTTAAACCCGTTAAGAAATGAACCAACGCTGTACTCTTGGTTTACGCATTTGCACTTGCTGAGAAATTATTTTCATTTATCTGCATAATGGCCAAGGCAAAGAAGGAATTTGCTAGAAGATTCATCCTTTCAGCCTTGCCAAAACCTGAGTCATCTTTTCACTGAGGAGCAGTGGGGCAGCTCGGGCAGCCCCCACACAGACCCACGCTGGGCCGTGGTTTGGTGCTGTGTAAGGCCAGCGTTTAACCCACCTCTGGCACTGAGCTGCTGGTCCGAGCAGGACCCGTGTCCCGTGCACTCACCTGCCTCTCAAGCACCATTTTCTCTGTTACCATGTTTTTACTGGAACTCTCTGTGGCAGTTCTTAGTAAAGTGGCAAAAATCCAGTGACTCACATGCAACACTGAAATGCCACTCCTCTGTTCCATTCTTTCAGCTGGTGTTAGGACAGACAGACAGACACCTGTCAGGCCACTGGGCATCACAAGGGACACAGGAAAAACAAGGAGACCTGTCACACCAACTGGCCAGTGCTCTGTGGAGGAGGGTCCCTGCCCAGTCCCTGGCACGAAGGGCAGCAAACCAGCTTTGGAACCTCCGCCTGCTGACACGGGCACTTCCCCTCACCTCTCAGCAGCAGAGCCTAGGGCAGGAACAGCCCATTGTTTGCTCTCCACAGGGCACAGCAATGTCAGGAATGTCACACACCCAGGTGTAAGGAGAGCAGGAGCCCTGCCTGGACACAGCAGCCTGCAGGGGAGGACAG
This sequence comes from Ifrita kowaldi, assembly GCA_013398055.1. NCBI lineage: Eukaryota > Metazoa > Chordata > Aves > Passeriformes > Cinclosomatidae > Ifrita > Ifrita kowaldi. Next base: position 38,877 of record VZRS01001101.1, read on the forward strand.
GGAAGGTTTCTGGCATGGATACAGGGACTCACTCCCCCATCAGCCCTGAGGAGCAGAGCCGATGCCGGCACGAGCTGCCAGTGCCCATCTGTGCCCATCGATCGGGGCAGAGAGCGAGGCCAGCAGGTCTCACTGTGCTGTTACACTGCTGGCAGGGCTGATGTGCACCAGGGGCTTTAGTGCAGAGACACTGGGCAAAAACTGGACACCCCCTTAAACAACTCCGCCCTGGGGACCACTCCAGCATTACAGGATGGACACCGGACCTGAGCAAACCCTCCCAAGCCATCTCATGACCCAAGCCTAGAGAAAATCAGTGGCCCCACATGTGAGGTATCACACAATTCCCTCACACCCAGCAGAGACTGAACAGCTGGTCTGAAGAATGCTCCTGCCTGCTCATGGGACCCAAGTGCCATGGGCTGCCTGCTCAGGAACGCGGCCAGCACTCACCTACTGTCCTTGGCATCTCCTTCAACCTGGGAGCAGCCTTTCCACATGTGGGATGGAGCAGCCCTTCACTAGAGATGGGAGCAGACAAGTGCTTTTCCTGGGAGCAGTGAGGAGTAGGGTCCTGATTATTTTTGTTTGCCTCTTTAAATTACTTTCTAAGTGAACAGAAGGCTGCTTGTACCTCCTTGCAGCTCACTGCTGTAATGCTACAGCCAAACGCTTGGCAGCACTTTTGGGCAGGAATTCTGTACAATGCACAACTGTGTGAGCAGAAAACACAAAAACCACCTCACAGCCATCAGGTCAGCCCAGGCCTAGCTCGAGAAGATGCTAGAAAAAAACCTCACAAAGAGCCCCTGAGGCTAGACAGGCAGGAGCTAAGAAAGGCAGAGCTGTTCCTCCTGGAGCAGGAGCACTCCCAGCACAGGAGCTCCTCTGCCAGCCTGGGATGGGCCCAGCGGGCACCTGGGTAAACACCACTGCACAAAGGCTTCACACAAGGTGCAGGAACACATCTCCTGCTATATACTGCTGTCCTTCTTGCACTTATTTTTGGAAAACAGGAAGCTCATTGATTTGTTTGCAGAGGTGACCAAAATGGGCCTCGGGAAACAGCTGTCCTGGTTCAACATTTCATGTTCTTCACCACAGCCTTCCCACTGTTCTAAGGGATGCAGATTTCACTCAGTGAGTGCTGGACTGAGACTCAGCACAGAAGGGTTTTGGTGCTGAGCTTGTGACACTTTGTTGCTGAAACGGGAAGCCCTGACCCCTCTTGTTCAAAGACCACAATGTGAACCAGCACAAACCAGGAAAACACGGGCCTGTGTGATTTCCGACCTGCTCGCTCTAGCTCAGCGAGAGCTCATCCCTGTGTTTGCTGCAGCAGATCCAGCTGACAGGAAGCAGGATCGGTGCAGAGATCCTGCAGCTCCAAGGCAACCTCCGACAGCCAGACAACACTTTACTGAGCAGGGACACTCTCAACTGTTTTCTCCAGCACCAGAAGCAACAGATCACCTCAAATTAATGTTTCTGGACTCAGGGAATCCAAGGAAAGGCTAGACTAACACAAGCCCAAAAAATTAACTGATACAGTTCCAAAGTCCTGTCCATAGGTCACTTCCGTTTGTGAACCGTTTGAACTCTGAATTTGGCAAAAAGGCTGTTTGGTTGCTGGTTTAGAATCATGCATCACCTCTTGGTCGTGGGTAAGGAGAGGATCCTTCTGTCCAACAACATGTTCAAAGGGCCTTAAATCACACTCACTGAGTGTGAGCATACAAGTTCATATTCATGTTCACGTTCAGGTCAGCACACGGATTCCCTCCCTGGCTGGAGCCAGTAGCTCGGCACTAACCCTATGCACACAGCAAGGGCAGGCCTGGGCTGTGCTGCTCTTCCGGGTGACTTGGGAAAGCACAGGAGTAGGACCCAAAGACATCCAAGTCACCAGCACTGCTTGTTCATGTACCTGAAACCATTGATTCTCTCTGCTCTGCAGTAAACAACAGGAGAGAGCTTTAACATGCAATGAGAGCCACGTTGTTGTGTGTTGCACATCTTCCAAGGTTTAATAGACACAAAGTGAGTCCATTGTACTTAAGACACTACAATGATTTCATTCTATTGCATGTCCTGACCCAATTACATTTCTCAGAGTACAGTATTGAATAAAAGTTCGGTAGCTTTAAAATTAACAAGTGTGTGAAATCTGTAAGTAAAATAAGCAGCAGCAATAATCTGGGGAATTTTATCAAGAATAGCTAACTTTTAAGTAATAAATACATTCCGAGTTGTGGTTTTCGCTGTTCTCCTAGTTCATTGCTGTCCGACTGGTCGAATTCTCATTCTAGGGTAAGATATCCTTAAGCCTGTCCTGCCTCACACCAGAAGAGCCTCCCAACTCCGCGTCCCGGTGCCTGTCACCTGTCCCGGATGGAACGCGGAGCACTCTGACCAGGAGCCTCGTCCTCGTGCCGTGCGCACGGCGGCCTCCCGGTTCTCCCGGGAGCACGTCAGGGTGTTACAGACTCGGTGACCCTCTAGGAGAACAGCTGTGCTCGTCTTCTGTTACCTTGAAGAAAGCCAGAGAGGGAGAGGTTACTGTGATGGACCGGCAGGAGCGGCGAGGCACACGCTCTGGCTTCCTTCTAAATATAGCCAGGAATTCTCCTGCTCCCAGCTGGCCCAGCAGGCAGAACCAGCAGCGGCTGCAGCTTGGGAAGGAAGTTGTCAGGTTAACAAACCCAAAGTAAGAGTGGGAATTTTCCCCAAGACCAACACGATATGAACTTCAGTGATGATAATAAATCTTCAGCCTGGCTTAAAGACTCTGAAGTCCCTGTTCGGGTGGGTTACTGTAGGTTAATCTGCCACAAGTCCCCACGGAGCGCGCCACGTGAAGAACATCTGCCTCCACTTTCCGAACACAATCTACAAAATAGGATTATTCTCCCCTCGAGAGCAGCCGTACAGAAGCTTTTCTAAGTACCTGCAAGCGCTCAAGCCATTGACCGTGGCCGCAGTGCCCCAGCCCGTGCCCAGCGAGGCAGAGTAGCCATCCCCTGGAGCTGCTGCCCCGCAGGGCCCCCGCAGGCTCCCCTTGCCCTGCCCCACAGAAGGGAGCCCACACTGCGGGGCCCTTGGCACAGCCAGCATCCCTCGGTGGCCTCACGTGCCACACTGTTGTCACCGGCCCTCACAACAGCTACCCGTCCCCTGGGCTTAGGGCTGATGGCCTGGGAAAGGTGCAGCTCCTGGAGAATGACACGCCTAGCAAAAACTAGGCAAGTCCTCACCCATACCCCGCATGCAGGAGGGACTTACACTGGCCCTGTAAGCCAGGTTACAGTGTGGGAGCCTTGGAAGAGTTCAAGGGGAGAATCCACTTGCCTTCAAGTGAAGAAACCAGAGGACACATGGAGCAACTCGGTGATACAGAACCAAGCGAGAGAATGGCATGGAGACCTCCACCCACATTGACCAGCTGCAGAAGCATCACTGCACCTCACTTCCAGTGCAATGCAGCTCCAGCAGCCCAATAACATGACCAGCCCTAAGTCAGTGCCACACCAACTCCAGCTGAGTTGGAAGTGCAGGAGACACCAGCTTGGATCTGTGCTCCTGACACACAGCATTAACACTATAGAAGAGCAGATCAAAAACCTTCAAACCATCCCCAGCTGAGGTTTGTGACTTTCAGAGCACAGTGAACCAAGAACACCAAACAGAGAAAAAGAATCACATCTCCAAAGCTGCTGACACGGCAGCAGCACTGCTTCTGCAGGCAGGGGACCCAAAGTGACACTGATTCACTCAGACTCAGCATCCAGAATGATCTGCAGCATTGCCCACACAACGGAGAATGCAAAGAGCTGATTCAATACACCAGGAACATCTGTCCCAAAAGCTGTATTCCAGAGAAGGGCTGCAATCAGGTTTCACACACTCCTTCAGTATTTAGCAGAAACTGGGAGGTCTCACCCCAGGGCTCTATTACCTGCAGTCAACAGAGTATAAATTCCTACCTAATCTTGCAGGAGAATCTATTCATTTTTCTTCTGGTGAACAGAGAGACTTTCAAGAGCACACAACAAACTCACTTGCAGGTTTATCACCTTACACCTAGGAAAGCCTTCCTGAGGCCCAGGGATCTGGAACAATATCCCTCAAGTGGCTTTGAAAGCACTGACCCTTTAGAGACAGAGTGACAAGATCTTGTCTAAACAGGAAAAAATGCATTTCCTGCCTGAGGAGGTAACAGCAAGCCCTCGGGTGGTTGGATTCTTTGGGATTTCTCACTGGGAGGAAGAAAGAATCACACCAGAAGTACCATGCCAAACAGGTCCCGGGGAAGGGTCCTGCCACTGCCAGGGCAGATGGGGCTCCTCCATGGGGACAGGGATTGGAGCCAAACCTCAGCTGCTCCAGAACTACCCCAGAGCAAATATCAGGGATTCTGTCCTGTGGGAGCAGAAAGCTGGGGCTACCAGCAACAGAGCAAGCTGCTTTAAACAGCTGGATGCTTCTCGGCTTGGAACGCTGGAATCTCAGCATCCAGCTCGGGGCCCTGTACCCGCGTGGGAGCAGAGCTCTGCAGCCAGGCTCGAGGGGCACGGCCACCCCCGAGTGAGCTCCGCTGTCTGTGCAGACACAGGAGTTTTCATGTGTCCCAGAGGAGCTGCACAGTGACAGCCCCTTGTACACTCTCACTTCATCCCTGGAAAACTTCAGAGATTGATGTTTAAAAAACCTCTTCCAGCATGGAGCAGTAGCTGAAGCCCCACGTCCCAGGCATCGCTGCGCCTCAGTCCATGTCTGAGTAACTAACACAACACATGTGGGCTGACTCAGGACAGCCTGGGTGCTAGGCTGGGTGTCCAAAGGAGAGCCAAGGCAGCTATCCTGAAGCCAAGTGCTTGTTCATAATTTAAAAAATGAAGTTTTGGATCAAATAAAGCCATTCATAAATCCAGATTTAACAGCAGCAGCAGAGTGCAGAAGACAATTTATCTTTGGAGGTTGCTGCACCCCAAGTGTGCCCAAGCAGCTTATTTTGAGGATTATTTTCTAATCATAAAGCAATTAACAGCAGGCTGTAAGAGAGCATCACCAAATCAGTCTTCTTCCAGCCATCTCTCCTTGGGGGAAGTGCAGAGAAGCTGCTGCTAGCAGCTTCCTTCCCATTCCTTCCTCTTGCAGGAGGAAGAACAGGGTGGCAGGTGGGATCCCCATCTCTGGCTCACTGGATGGGATTTTGGAACCGTCTCCAGCTCGCAAGGCACCAGAATCCAGCTGACTTGAGCAGGCTGGCAGCTACGTTCTCCAACACTGGAGTTCTCAAACTCCATCATCCAAGCATCCCTATGACAAATCCTGCACTGAGGGTTTCTGCCTTTGGAAAGGACTGTTTTCTACATGAATAAATGGCTCAGGTTATTGGCTTGAATCAAAACAGAGCAAGTCATCACTCACAAGGGAAGTCAAACTAGTAATTTGCTACAGTTCATTTCTTCAGCTGCAGAGCGCACGAGGAATGTACACTATAAAGAAACCCAGGCTGGCTGACCCTGCACTAGCACGGACTAATGCAGATGAAACAGGAAGTGGTACGTCAGTGAAGGCATTCGCTCCTTTAGAAATTCATCAGCTTAATGAGCAGAGCCTTCACTAAAAGCTGCCCAGCTCCTCCCTGCCAGAGACACAGGCAGTGACCAGGACTGAGGACATGGCCAATGCGGGGCAGCAACAGGGCCCCGTGGGAACGGCTCAGGCACCAGGGACCCTCTCAGGTGAGCTCATGTCCACCTGCACGGGCACCCGCACCTCAGGCCGCGTCCGCAGGGACGGGAGCACTTCTGCTGCCCCCGGCACCCTGGGGCGCGCAGGAGACACGGCCCTCACACCAGAGAGATGTCGTCACCCTGTGCGTGGCAGGGTCCTGCTGCTCCTGCTCCGTCGGAGAAAGCACCAGGAGAAGCAGGAGAGCACTCGCAGCTGACTGAAGAGCTGCAGACTGGGGGCATAGGGCTGTAGATATGGAGAGCACAGGCCCTCCAGGAGCTGAGGTATTAAGCCCCATCCGTGTCCTTGCTGCCGGACACGAGAAGCCGATTTCAGCCGCACGTAATCTCAGGATGTGCAGAGTTCATTATCTGGCTAATGCAGAGCCCATGTGTTCTGTACAGGTAGAGACAGCACACAAACAGCTGCAGCAAGCAGATTTAAATAAAATAAACCAGGCCCCATGTGGTGGTATAACCCCATCCAGCAGCCAAGAACCTCGCAGCCGCTTGCTCCCTCCCCCACCAGTGGGACTGGGGAGAGAACTGGAAGGACAAAAGCTGGAGAGCTCATGAGCTGAGATAGACAACTTAATAGCGAAAGAAAAAGCTGCTCACAGAAGCAAAGCAAAACGAAATTAGATCCCTGCTTCCATGGGCAGGCAGGTGTTCACCCACCTCCAGGAGAACAGGGCCCTGTCACATCTAACTGTGACTCGGGAAAACAAATGCCATCACTGCAAATGTCCCCCCTTCCTCCTTCTTTCCCCCACTTATCTACTGAGTATGATGTTGCATGGACTGGAATACCCCCTGGGTCAGTTGGGGTCACCTGTCCTGGCTGTGTCCCCTCCCAACCTCCCACACACTCCCAGTCCCTCCCCAGCATGGCTGTATGAGGGGCAGGGAAGGCCTTGGTTCTGTGCCAGCTCAGCAAGAACAAAAACATCTCTATTTTACCAACCGTGTGTTCACCACAAATCCAAAACACAGCCCCAATCAGCCACTGTGAGGAAAGTTAATTCGACCCCAGGCAACACCAGCACACCCCAGCTCGTGCTCATCTAGTCTGCAGGGTACAGGCGAGCAGCTCTGTAAGCCTTTCGCAGTCAGGAGCAGAGCTTGTCACTCAGCCCACACACTCCTGCTCACCTTGATCCCAGCCCACCGGTGGCAACTTACGGATAAAACAGAACACATCAAGGCTGAAAAACAGCAGCTTGTACATTTTTCAATATTAGGAGCCTTCACATCAATTTTTGGGATCAAAATCTTACCTTTCACACCTGAACATGAAAATGAGAAATATTCAAATATTCAGCACCAGGCTGGATGGGGCTTGGAGCAACCCGGGATAGTGGAAAGTGTCCCTGGCCTTGGCCATCTTTAAAGTCCCTTCCAATGCAAATCCTTCTGTGATTCTACAACTTTTGTCACCCTGTTGTGTCACCTGGCCCCACGAGCCCAGCAGCTGCACGTGCCATTAGCAATGCACGGCTGTTGTGTGAAGATCCTGTTTGTTCCTCACCTGCGGAGCACAGCCACCCTTCCCCCGCACAGAGCTACTGCCAAGTTTCCCAAAATCCCCTATTCCTTTCTGGCCCAAAGTAGCCTTTCTGTAAGTGCACCTTGGAGGTACTCAGTACTGTACAAATACGTGCTTAAGCACCATGGAGGCAGGATGAGCTCTGAGTCCTGCCTGGGAGGCCAGAGAACTCCCTTGAGTGCCCCTCAGCTCCCACCCTGCTGCTCTCCATGCTTGCTGGGAAAAGGGGAATTGTAGCTGCAATTGGGACACCTCCACTTGAGTTCAAAAACCAAATGAGCAAATAAACGTAATTCAGGAAAACATACAGAAATTTTGTTTTTACATTATTTGTAATAGTTTTCAGAGAAACCAGTTTCCAGGTTCTTTGTCTGCACATCTCTCTCATTTATTGCCCTGAGACCCCGGCACAGCCCCTGACCCTGTGTGGATCCTACAGGCACTGGGGGCACTGTGGGCTGGTGACACTGCTGGGGACACTCACCTGCCCTGCCCACTGTGGGCACGCTGGGCCAGCACAGCCAGCAGGGCCAAGAGCTCCAGCTGGAGCTTGGAGACCCTCAGCCCCCGGAGCAGCTCCCTGTGCTCCCAAGGGAGTTGCTAAGCCCTTGGGTGGATACAGTCTCCTCCAGCAGCTGAAGTTACAGCTCCTGAAAGCCGATCGCATTCCTGGGCACCGGCACAGCGCAGGTGCAGTCAGAAATAGCACAATGCACGGCCTGCTGGCATTTCCAAAGAATACGCCTGGGAGCAGCCAGTGGACGGAGAGGGGCCAGGGATGGCAGGACAGGGAGCAGCAGCACGGATCTAGGTGTCTCCAAAGGCAGTCCCTGGGCGAGTGCTTTTGGGAACTGGAAGATTAGCGGGATGTCACCCGATGTGCAGCTCCAACCATCCGTGCTGGGCACACAGAAATGCAGCGCAGTCTATCTTGGACTTGTTCTCCCACCTTGCATTAGCATGCAGAGACGCTGACTCCAAGCTGTTTGCAGGAAGACTGTGAAACAGTAATTAAGTTGGATGCCTGGTTTTAGTGGACTGAAGCATCTAGAAAGCAGGCCAAGAAAAATCTCAAGCATTCATCTTCTGTGCTGAAATATTCCGTGTGACCAGGCAGGCGTGTTAAAAAATACAGCTATCATCCCCACCACTTTATATCAAGGTACAATATCTTTGTGCCACTGGTAGAGCAGAAGAGAGGAGGTAAAAGGAAAAGAGGAGTGATTTATGTTATTCACAAGCTGCTGGCAGCAGCACAGAGCCCTGAACACCTTTGAAGGTGAGGTCACAATGTGATGTTCCAGGTTTTACACTGGTGGTTTCTACAGACAGTGAGCATGCAGCCAGCTCTGAGTTTGCTGCACACAGTAGTAGTGTGATGGATGGCTTGATGTACTGACACTGAGGATCTATTGAGCTCATAGCAGTTAAAATAAAAACCTTCAGCATTTGCAAGTTCAATGGTTCCACAGTCATAGCTTGGGGACAGGGGAGAGAGAGGAAGAATAAAGGATTTTCCAGACTGAAAAAGCAAAGGAATACACATCTTGTAAACTTGTTTCATGCAGAGATGTAGATGAAAACCTACCAGCAGTTTTTCCTAGAGGTTTTACTGCATGTCTGTGTGCAGGGAGGGGACATGTGCCATGAGGAGCCACTCAGGAGGATCACAGAGCAGCAGGACCTGCTGTGCCTGCCAAGGGCCGTCCCTGCAGGGACACCCTCCCCACACAGCAGGGTTGCAGCAACACAGGCTCCTTGTAAAGCCCCTGATCCCACCACACGATGCATTCCTGGTGCAGGGGAAGGGTGGCCTTTGGAAACACAGGTCTCCCTCCCTCCTGTGCCCCAGCCCAAGGCACAGCTGGAGCTGCTCATTCCCAATAAAACGTGTGTGACACCAACCCAAGGGTCCTCACTCCCCCTTCCCGGCCCTCAGACGTGGTTTCCTTAAGGGAGAGGCAAACATCTGCCACCCCAAGCCAGGGGCAACTGCTTTCCTCGTGCCTGGAGCTGGCTCCTTGATGTCACGCACCAGTGAAGCTCCGGAGCAGCACCAGAAGATGCTGAGCAGACACGTCTCTCCTGGCACTGCTCTAAACCAAGTCTTACAAGTTTGAGTTCTGCAGGCTGCTACTCTGCCTGTTGTTTTTCCAGAGACTTGTTTTACTTAATTAAAACCCCGTCATTACCTGACTAGTACTTTCTTTGCAAAGAAACCCCAAGGACAAAGCAGTAACAACAAGAAGTAATCCTACCAGCTTTTCCAACTCAAACCAAGTTAAAAAAAAAAAAAAATCCAATTTTTCCAGTTTTATGCATCCACAAATGACCTGCAGTGTTTGTACATTTTTCCAGTAACTACCCTCTGCAGAACAGATCACATGCCAGAAGACAGGAAGTTTTACAATAGAAAGCGTCACCAGTCACAAACCTCTGCTGTGCCCAGGATTAGCACGAGTGGTGTCAGTGTTGAAGTCATTCCACGGACTCTTTCTGATGACAAAAACCTTTGTGCTGCTGCCAGTGAAGCCCCAGCATGACGGATTTTATAGTGTTCCCATCCAATATTACCAGAGCAGCTGTGGCTGCCCCTGGATCCCTGGCAGTGTCCAAGGCCAGGCTGGGCAGGGCTTGGAGCAGCCTGGGACAGTGGAAGGTGTCCCTGCCCATGGCAGGGGGGGGAATGGGATGGACATCAGGGTCCCTTCCAGCCCAAACGATTTCATGTTATCCTTCAGGAAAGGACAGTCAATGAGCTGCTGAAGGAAACATTTCAGTTCTACCTTATGGAAAATCAAGCAAAGCAACAAAACTCAATCCTCCTGCATGAAGAGAATTAGGTACAGACAATTCTCTGAAATAACGAGCAGTTTTATAAGTGTTGTACCAAAACTCCAGACATGCTGGTCTAATTGGGAATCTAGGTAAATGTGACATGTGGAACATGGGAAGTTGTGTAGTTCTGCTTTTCTAGTTTCGCAGTTCTTTATCCAACTGTCATGCTGTCTTCAGCCTGGCAGACTGTGCTGGCAGTTCAGCTCAGACACGTAAGGCAGAAAATCACCTGTGGAAAGCCAGCTGAAGGAGGCCAACAGAATAGTGATATATGGCAAATGTATATACCCATATACACATGCAGAGGTTTGGCTGGAGAGCACAGAGGGAAGGAAAGGTTTGGTCTAATCCAGGCCATCCCATCATTTTCTTATCCACATGTTCTCCAGATGTTCTTGTTTCCCCCCATTTACAGACCTGCTCTGTACCTGTAGCTCAGATGCCATCGTGTCTCTGGAGCAAGGGCTGCTTCTGCTTCTCGAGGCCCTGCCCTGCAGCCTGTACAGCACCCCCATCCTGGCCAGGCCCTACCGGCGCCAGCAGCCGGCGTTCTCTGCGGGCTGACGCGCCGTGGGCACGATCCTCCCATTCTGACTCCCAGCTCTGGGCTTGGAACTCCTCTTGGCCACAGCTCTCCTGCTCCCCAAGGACTGACGGGCACAGCCAATCTGTCTGAGCTGAAGCATTAGGTGCTTCTTCAAGTTGTCCCTTCTCCTCCAGCTGGGCCATGCCAGCCCACCCAGGACCCACAAGGGCAAGGACAGATGTCAGGAATGACGATGACATTCACTACCTTTGTCCCAAACTGCTCACACACACAGTGAAGAAGCTCAGAGGATGCAGTTTGCTGCTCCTTTAATCAGAGCACTGTCCAGACAGGAGCCAAGGATTGGCCAGGGCTCTTCCACTGGCAAGGACAGTACATTCTGAGCAGCAGGTTTATTTATACTCCTGATCTAGCTAATAGGAATTTGGGTCCAATCCAAACACTCTTGATATAATAAAGTCTTTAGCCAGGGTTAAGCAGCAGCTCTACAGGCAAGATCAAGACGAAAGCTGAAATGTTGCTGCTGCAGTTGTCCAGACACCCCGAGCATGCAGCACGAATATGTCATGCTCTGGTTATTTACTCCAGCCAGGGTTGCTGAGATGGAGTCGTAACCCAAGCAATGCAGGTCCTTCATCACACCCAAGCAAGGGGTGAAGTCCTAAGACAGAAGGTATGAAAAAAATCCCATTTTCCCATCAGGATTACACGAGCATTGACCATCGCAGTCCCACTGCATTATGACAGTTTAGATAAAGAAGAGAGTGCACAGTAGCAGCACTGGCTTGCTCACTCAGAGTCCTTCAAGCATGAAACAGAGCAGAGCATTCAGGGGACAACATAACAAACCACACTGCATAAAGCATGGCCCTTGACACAGGGCTCTTCCTAGTGGTTACTTCTGGTTTTTTGACAGAAAGTTCATCCCTCCCCTTGTCTAATACCATCACCGATGAAGTCTTGTCTGGACAGTGATGACTGAAAGGTTGTGAAATGATTCCAGGTTTTATCCAAGTCACTGGATTTTCCCATGGACTTCTATTCCCAGTCACGCCACATCCCGTATTTTTAGGTACCAAATTTTCATCCCAGGCAGACTGTTTGATGAGAAAGGGAAACCCATCCCCATCCATTACAAAGAATCAGCTCTCATGTTTCCATTCCCACCTAATGTCCTCACACAGAGGTGAAGCCCAAAGGGAGTTAATTTGATCCAGGCCATTCTCCAGAGAAACACTGAAAATTTAGGTACGAACCAAATCTCAGGTACTGTGAGAGATACTGAAATACTGTTCCCCAAGGACAGTTTTTGGTACAAGCATTTTGAGGAGCCATAAAGGGCCTTCATAAGAAATCCAAACCAGAGGGATCAGAGGGAGGGGAACAAAGGGCCCCCAAGGGCCCTGAACTGTTACAGGTAACTGCTGGGCACCAGCACATACATATGACAAATGTCATCCTAATTCCAGTGGAAGTTTTAGTTCTTTGACCCAAGGAAACTGAAAGCCTAGGAGCTGTTAGTCTTCCAGGCACACAGGGTTAGTTCTGACACAAACACAGCACTTCAATACTTGCCACATCCCAGCTGTGAATGGCACAGGGCTACAGGTTTATCAGCTCCCTGAACAGGCGGTGCTGCTTCCTGACGGCGTCCTGCCTGGCCTGCACCTCCCTCTGGGAATAGGGGCTCCAATTCCCACGGTTCGCAAAAGAGTTTGAAATTAAAGCTTCTCACCACCTCTGAAATTACCCTCACCAACTAACAGCCAAGCATTTAAGTTTCATAGTTGTCAATCTGAGATTTAATGGAAAAACAAATGCAAACAAAGAGTGGAATACAGTTTAAAATGCACCAGGAGGCTCTTCATGGGAAGCATTAGTCTAGCAATCACTCACCTGATACTGGAGGCAAAGTTATGTCTCAAACTGTGTTAAGAGATCTCGTATTTCTGGAGTCAGGTGCTCAACTGCCTTCGCAGCTTCTGTGATTGCTTTCCGGTACATCCCTTTCTTCTTGCGATTAAATCTCAGTTTGAAAAATTCCGAGAAAGGAGAGAGTTTTGAAACAGATAAGAACGAAGTCGTTGGAGAACCAAACCATGACACTTTAGCTTCTCGCCACGAAGGTTCCCCGTTCTCCTTCTGGCTGAGGTTTATGTCAAGAACACGTGCTGGCCACCACGGAAACCCATGAATTTTACCCCAGACAATATCCCCCACTGAAACAGTCCTTCCGTCTTCTGTAACACATTTAGACACACTCTGGGTGTGCAGTCTGACTGTCAGTGGCGGCACAATTTTACGCTCATCTTTTGAAGATGAAGAGACGGAGGCGTCATCACCAGGCAAAAAGTCACCCAGCTCTGGTGATGTCACTTCTGAACTAGAAGACTTGGATTCATCTAGACTGTCATTGCTACACACCGATAAACTAGAAGAATCTGCTTTTCTTTTACGGTAATTCATGAGGAAAGCCAAGTTATCATGTCCATCTTTACCCTGGGGAAACCTTTTAAAGTCATCATCTTCACCTGAACTTCCTGACGATATCTCAGCCAAACTTCTGTCAGTGGACTCATCATTGTAAAATGCGCCAGGATTGGAGTCCCTGCTGTTCTGAAGGACATTGATTTCGTCAATCAGTTCTGCCTTATAAATTGAAACACTCTGACCATCGTTGATGCGATGGGGCTTCAGCCGTATCTTTGGGGGTGGGACATCCACACTGGAATGCATTGGCCGCGTAAGCTTCAGTTTTGGAATGGAAGCAAGCTGGCTGCCTGCTGACTTGTCCATTAAACATTTGGTTTGTTGACACCGTTCAGAGTCCCTGGTCTCCTCTTGGTCCCCGGCTCCATTCTGCAATACTCGCTCTGGACAGAATGGTTTGACCGAGCCATGAACCCGGGAAGGGATTTTTACCACTTCACCTTTCCCTTGTGGAGTACTGTAGGATATTTTTATAACTGGCGTTCGATGCACCAGTTCCCCAGAAAACTTGTCATCCTCCCTCTTCTCTCTTTTGTTCCTTTTCTCCATGTAGTCGGAGTCGCCGTGCTTTTTCTGCTCCTTGTCCTGAATGCTCAGCTTCCTCCTGGTTTTGGCGTTCTGCCGTGGCGCATTCGCGTCCTCGGGGTTCAGAGTGTTCTTGCACTTCTCGCAGAGCACCTGCCGGGGCCGCAGCCTGATGGTGCTCATGATGAGCCTCCCCGGGTCCCGGTTGCGTGACAAACGCCTCCTCGTCCTCTTTATAGTCCGTGGCGGCGGCTGCGGGACCCACTGGTTGTAGGTGTGCCGCAGCCACAGGGGCCGGGGGAAGGGGGCTCCCTCGAAGTACGGCGGGTAGGGCGGGAGGCTGCCCGGCGCCGGCAGCAGCGGCGGCACTGGCTCCTCACCACTGCCCTTGGCAGGCTGGTCACCAGCGGGCTGCGGCTCCGGCTCGCCCTGAGCGGCAGCTCCGCCGTCGGCAGCTCCGCCAGCGCAGGCGTCGGCGGGGGGGTCCTCGTGCTTGGGGAAGGAGGATGGGAGACAGAACAATCCAGACCTAAAATGGGGTAAGAAGGACAGGGAGGGAAAGAAACAGAGTCAGGAGCTTTGAAAGGTGCTTCTCTGGGAACCCAAAAAATCCCAGCCTCCCACAACTTCAGTACTAAGAACTCAACACTTTCTCTCGACTTTTAAGACCAGGCAGCCAATTCTGCCACTGAAAAAAATAACAGCAGTGCATAAATTTGGCAAGGTGTCCTACTCTCCTCCCAAAAAAGGCACAGGGATCAAACCCTGTATTTCTATGAACTCTTTGCACAAAGTTTTGCTCTAAGAAGTTGTTTTATCCCGCAAAGCAGTTTACTGCATCAGCAGGCTGGCAAGGCCGGAGGAGGGATGTGATACGGATTAGCCTAGGGAGCTATGAAACTGCCCTTCTCACTGTAGATGCATGGCTGATTTTCCAGCTTTTCATTCTAAACCTGAACACCTTGACTTGGGTGGATAACTTGCACAGGTTCACCAAGACACAGCTCTGCTCCTCTTCCCTGGTCTCTCCGTATACAGCTGTATTTGTTACAGTCAGGAACCCACGGCCCCTTCAGAGCAGCAAGGTTAACAACGAGGATATTCTGTCCTTCAATGCCAGGTCTCATTACAGGCCACCAAAGCCCGGATAAAGTATCTTGCCTGGATATTGGCAAAAGCAAATCCTCTGAAATGCTGAAACTCACAACTGCAATTCACGTCTCCAAAATTTATGAATTTATGCCCTTGGCCTGGCATTAGAAATATTATGCTAACACAGCACTGGGACAGATTCTGCCCTGAAACACTGACTCTGACTGGGCAATGTTCACTGCNATTTGGCAAGGTGTCCTACTCTCCTCCCAAAAAAGGCACAGGGATCAAACCCTGTATTTCTATGAACTCTTTGCACAAAGTTTTGCTCTAAGAAGTTGTTTTATCCCGCAAAGCAGTTTACTGCATCAGCAGGCTGGCAAGGCCGGAGGAGGGATGTGATACGGATTAGCCTAGGGAGCTATGAAACTGCCCTTCTCACTGTAGATGCATGGCTGATTTTCCAGCTTTTCATTCTAAACCTGAACACCTTGACTTGGGTGGATAACTTGCACAGGTTCACCAAGACACAGCTCTGCTCCTCTTCCCTGGTCTCTCCGTATACAGCTGTATTTGTTACAGTCAGGAACCCACGGCCCCTTCAGAGCAGCAAGGTTAACAACGAGGATATTCTGTCCTTCAATGCCAGGTCTCATTACAGGCCACCAAAGCCCGGATAAAGTATCTTGCCTGGATATTGGCAAAAGCAAATCCTCTGAAATGCTGAAACTCACAACTGCAATTCACGTCTCCAAAATTTATGAATTTATGCCCTTGGCCTGGCATTAGAAATATTATGCTAACACAGCACTGGGACAGATTCTGCCCTGAAACACTGACTCTGACTGGGCAATGTTCACTGCCTTGGCTTTCCAGAGACACTTCTGCAGAGAATGCACCCTCAGTGAAGCATGTGGGCTTCTTTAATAATGAAATGTTGTATAGGAGAGCCACGAAGAAGAGACAGAGGAATGGAGAACAGGTACAGACCAAATACCAGTGGGTTTTGGATGCTACATTCCCATTCCCTTCCTTGCCAGCCATTGCTTTCTTTCCAATCACCAGGAAGGAAGGACCCTTCCTGAGGCAAGGGAGGAGTTTCTTGGTGGTGTCACAGAGAGGGACACTTTGGTAAGCGTTAGCAGAAGGGCACTGAAGAGCAGCTGAAGGCGTCCACTCAGTCCCACACCTCTCACCAAGAGCAGCACAAAGCCACTGCCATGGGGTTCCTGATGGAGAGGAGCCTCCAAAGTCCTTCCCCATTACTGAAAAAGCGCAAGAACCTGGTGTTAAACGACAGTTTAACTGGGAAAGGATTAAGGTGTTGTAATCACATAATTTGGAATAAAATATTTTTGTTCTAAGAGGCTTTTTTTGAACAGAGACAACCAAAAATGTAGGTGTCTTTAAATGACAACCCAGAAAGCCAGTACAGTGCGTACAGCCAGACAGAGATGTCGGCGCCATTCACAATCCAAAGTGAGACCATTTCTGAATGAAATGATGGCTATAAATTATGGTTATTTCATGCAGTGAGATTGCATGACTTGGTCACAACAGAAAACTGCTCCTCATGTAGACACAAGCCCACTCCCCCTGGTTGTGCAGGGCCCCTGTCCACTCCCACAGCCTGGCTCTGAGCAGGCAGGTCACTGAACCCTCCAGAGTGGCACGGAGCTCTTTGCCTGGCAGAACTGGAGCACCCAAAGGTTCACTCACAGGATGGTTTATGCCTGTAACATTAATGTACCAGCAGCACACTGTAACCCCACTGGGCTGGACACAGCCTCGTGCCACGGAACGTGCCCGCAGACCCCAGGCCACTGCCCTCCCCAGCTGTCACCCTCTGCCAGGCGCCAGTTCAGCAGGGAGTCCTGTTAGAAAGATGGGGATGAACTTCTCAGTAGGGCCTGTTGGAACAGGACAAGGAGTGATGGCTTCCCACTGCCAGAGGGCAGGGTTAGAAGGGATATTGGGAAGGAATTGTTCCCTGGGAGGGTGGGGGGCCCTGGCACAGGGTGCCCAGAGAAGCTGTGGCTGCCTCTGGACTCCTGGAAGTGTCCAAGGCCAGGCTGGACATTGGGGCTTGGAGCAGCACACTCCAGAGGGGTTCCTCTATCCCCCCGCACTGCACACTCCACATGGGGATGCACTGACAGACCAAGCTCATCAGGCTCCTGCAGCCCCCTGGGAAGGCCAACTACACCTGGTTCCATCCTACCCTGAGCCAGCTGCCGTACCCACAGCCCCTGGCGCTGCCCCCACCCAGCCCAAAACCGCCTTTCATGGCAGGCAGAGCTCCCTGTAAGAGCATTCCATGCCAGTGTCTTCCCATCCACAGCTGAATGAGAGACACTTCATCTGACACACCTGGCCTTCCAGGAGAAGCTCACTTTTCCCACAAGGAGAAACAGCAAGTTCACCATCTTTCCCTACACCCCCCAACTTCTGTGTGCAAATCAGGACGAAGTTCATGTTATTTCTTCTGCCAGCTTGCTGTCACTGTTGGTCCTGCAGACCCAACCCCACCCAGCTGGGATGAAGGTGCCTGAGGTGAAGGTTAGGGGCAGGAGTGCTGTGCAGGTACACCGTGTGCAGTGTCCAAGGCCAGGCCAGATGGGGCTTGGAGCAACCTGGGATAGTGGAAGGTGTCCCTGCCCATGGCAGGGGGTGAAACAGGATGAGCTTTAAGGTCCCTTGCAATCCAAGCCATGCTGGGATTCTGTGATTAAAGCGGCAGGAAATACTGCTGATGGGATTTCACCCTGCTTGTAATCCCCCTTTCTGGGGCAGCTGCAGCCAACTGGACTTGGTTACCTCAATCTAGTCTCTGCTTGGTACAGGAGATGCCATCCTCCTTTATTTATACCCCTGCATAATTAAAACCCAACTTTTAAAGTAAGTTCAATTGCAGTAAAACTACCAAATCTTATTACCAAAAACACTGTAATTGCAGTCAAAATGCATTTAAATCTCTGCTTGAGCATGTACACTATGGAGCTCACTTTGAGCAGAGCCAGTTTATTGGAAGCAAGTAACTGCCAGTCACTGGGCAGGCCCTGGTGCTGCTGCATCATCCAGGCTGGGACGGGAAGGGACACGTATGGGAAGGACACGAGCACTTTTTTCTGCAAGTAATTCCCCAGTGGTTGGAAGGTCAGGCATGAGTGTTCCCTACATCCCCCCATTCCTAAAGGCACAGAGTGCAGGAAGAGGGACGGGCAGGGAGCGAGCAGGGCACAG
>VZRS01001103.1:0-21418 GCA_013398055.1 Ifrita kowaldi
CCGCGCGGCGCGGGGCGGGCGCGGGGTCCGCCCGCGGCCCCGACCCGCAGGAGGAGCCGCCGCCGCCGCTGCAGGCCGTGCTGGTCGCCGACAGCTTCAACCGCCGCTTCTTCCCGATCTCCAAGGACCGGCCGCGGGTGAGAAATCGCCTCTGGGTGCTGCCGCCTCCGCCGCGCCGGTGCCGCCTGTCCCGGTGTGCACCGTCCTCGGGAGGCCGGGGCGGGCAGGGATCTGGCGAGAGGCCGGGCTGAGTCGGGAGGGGCGAGGGTCCCCGGCCCCCCCGGGTTTGGGCAGCCCCCGCCGCGGCTTTTCCCGCCCTCTCCTGCGCTCCGACAGCTCTCGCCCGTAGGAGTTTCTATTCCCCGCTGGAGAGACAGCGAGGATCTAATTGCTGTGTTGGTGCTGTCCGCGTTTCCATATGGCGTGGCGAACTGCGCTGTTGGCTCCTCGTCTGTGGCTGGTGCAGGACTGGCAGCGGGTTTGGACAGGCTTCTTTCTGATAAAGGAAAGAAACAAAATCTTAGCCTTTGCCAGCAGTAAGGCGTGAAAGAATATGGCCAGAAAAATGGATGGGGTAGTACCTTAATTATCCAGCTCGAAAGGCTGTGTGTTAAAGGAACATGAAAAGCTTCTGGAGAATTTAGGTCTGCACAATTATCTTACCTTGTTTGCTGATTAAATGTTGGTGGTGCTTATAATTATACACGCGAGCTCAGGCCTGAAATGAAACAGCACCAAAAATGAATTAAAGAATGGTATGCCATCACTCAGGTGTGACTCAGTAACTCAGTTTAAAAGTGAGTTGAATCTCAAGTCAAGAGAGTACTTGCTTCACTTTAGGTTGGAGTTTTTTCCCCTTGTTTAATTCTGGACGCTCATATTCCTGTGGCTTCATCATTCATGTCTGACAGGTTTTTCTTGAAGCAGTTAAAGCCTGAGTCAGGGAATCAGCACTTTTTTTTTCCCCAGTCTGTCATTTGTCTGAGTCTTCTTGAAGATTTTTGAGTGATAACTCCACTTTTTTTATGCCTTCCTCTCTGAACTGAGGATCTGCCCCTAGAAGACCAGAAATTAGCTGTTACTGTTTAGATCAACTCTAAACGATTTTTTAAAAAGCTGGTGGAGCAGTTACTTGTGTTACATTTCTGGTACTGTTGATGACATTATATCCTCAAGTTGGAAGGGGCTGTTGCTGATGTTGGGGTAATGAGTGTTTGTTCAGCTATCTATTCGTTTTATGGTTTGGGGTTTTTTTCAGGCTCTTTTACCTATGGCAAATGTGGCCATGATTGACTATACCTTGGAGTTCCTAACTGCAACTGGAGTGGAAGAAACCTTTGTTTTCTGCTGTTGGAAGTCAGCTGAGATTAAAGAGCATTTGCAGTAAGAATTTCTTCTTTTTAGTTGTATTACGGAAAATATTCTTCTGCCCTCCAACAACCTCAAAGGCCTCACTGATCCTTCTGATGAAAACTGCAAGAGATTCCCTTTCAGCAGTGATCTCCTAGCATATCTCAGAAAAGACCATTCCTCCTGTTTAGGAGGGTGGTTGTGCAGTGTGTTAAAAGGGTTGAGTGTTGCGGGACTGCTCCTTACTCCACCGTTTGAGTGTACCTGAGCCTGGCAATAGTGGGCTCACTGTCACATCCTTGCATCCCCTTACATGTGTGGCATGCACTGGGACACTGTGTCCTAGTGTGTCTGTAGGAGCAGCCTCTTTATGCCTTCCTGATGTTTTTTTTCCTTCTTCCAGAAAATCCAAGTGGTGCCGGCACACGTCTCCCAACACGGTGCGCTTTGTCACCTCGGACCTGTACCGCTCCCTTGGTGACGTGCTGCGAGACGTGGATGCCAAGTCCCTTGTTCGTTCCGACTTCATCCTTGTCACTGGCGATGTGGTGTCCAACTTCAATATCTCCAAAGCCCTGGAAGAGCACAAGTAGGTGCTGGAAGAGTGAATGCTTGCCTGGTGTGCTGAGACGCCGGGCTGTGGCTCTCTGAGAAGTGTTCTCATAGTTCTGCCCTCCTTTTTCAGGTTGCGTCGTAAGTTGGAAAAGAATGTGTCTGTGATGACGATGATATTCAAGGAGTCCTCACCTGGCCACCATGCCAGGTGCAAGGAGGATGACATTGTTATTGCTATGGACAGTGCCACAAACCGTGTCCTTCACTACCAGAGAACGCAGGGGCTGAAACGATTCCGCTTTCCTATGGTGCGTCTGGAAGCTGGCAGGTGGAAAAGGGCTGTGGTGGTGAAGCAGCCCACCCAAGGAGGAGATCCTCCTTCACTGAGGGCTGGGGAACTGTCCTTGCTGCTCCTCTTGGAGGAGCAGATGATAGGAAGTAACTTGGGGTAAACTGGCTTTTTTTCCCTTAGTTTTTATTTGGGGCTTGGTGAAATCATGCTGGGACACATGTTTGTGACTCTTTTCAGTTTGAACATGGGGCAGATGTATTTCTCACGGTTCAGGTTTTGCTCTTTACTTCCTTTTCACGATGTAAAACAAGGGAAGGAGATTATTTGTGCTATCGCAGGGGCTGCCAAATTGGGCTGTAAAGGTTGTATTTGGTTTTATCAAAGCTTTTTTGTACATTTATAGCTCCCAGAGACTGAGGTAAGGAGCCTCCTAGAGGAAAAGTGATTGTTGAAAGTACAAGCTGTTTCTGGGAGACCTGCAGTGTGTAAGGGCAGGGGCAGTCTCTGCTAGCTGACACTCAGCTCTTTGTGTGACCAGTCTGTGCCTGCTAAGATTGGGTCTAATGTAGATTATAGATTTCTCTGATCCTCAGAACTTCAGCTAGTTTAATAATTTAATCAATACTGCCCCTGGCTTACAGAAGACTTTTGGGGTTCAGTGCTGCATGAGGCACTCAGATCATCTGAATTTTTTCCTCTTTCAGAGTCTGTTCCAGAACTCTATTGAGAATGTCGAGGTGCGCCATGACTTGCTGGATTGTCATATCAGCATCTGCTCTCCACAGGTGAGCCCTGCTCTTCCTTACTGCTGGTGTGGAGGGAGTGTGTGTGGCCTGAGTACCTGGTTTGAAAACAGAACTGGCTGAGCTGAGGGCCTGGGTGATCATGTGGTGCTGCTCTGTGGAACACGTGGGGGCTCAGTCTGTTTCTGGCATCCACTGCTTGAGTCCAGGCAGAACTACACGGTGGGTGCATCCATAGACTGGCTGATTTGGCACAGAATGAAACTATTTCAAAAAATAAGTGATTTCACTTTGGGTATAATAACATCTGTGGAGCAGAGGTGGTGGCTGTGCTGTGGAGAAGTGTCAGTACTTGCAAGCTGGTACCGTGTTAGGGTAGTATTCAGGGTTTTTCCAGCTAAGGCTCGCTAACATATCTTCCAGATCTGATAAAACTTGTCTGCAGCCTTCCTTTGGGGGTGAAACTACAAAGTAAGGCTGGGCAAATTGTTTGGAAATGCTAAAGCAACGTTTTGCCCCTTTTGAAAATCAGAATCTGTTCATGGATGCTGGAGGAGTAGTAGTTGGAGGAGATGGGAAGGTCAACATTCCTAGCAGGAGGAGTCAGAGCTTTATTCAAGGCAAGAGCATCACTTTCCTATATTGTATAACTTGGCTCTAACTGTATTATTTCCATGTACTTTATTCCTGGCAGGTGGCTGAACTGTTCACAGACAATTTTGACTACCAGACACGGGATGACTTTGTGCGTGGTCTGTTGGTGAATGAGGAGGTGAGGAGAGGGTTGTTATAAGGGAGATCCTGTTACTTTGCCTTAGAGAACCTTCTGACATGCTCCTGCCTGTCTCCCAGGTCCTGGGGAACCAGATCCATATGCATGTAACGACAGAAGAGTATGGTGCTCATATTTGCAACCTGCTGATGTACGAAGCCGTGTGCTCTGACATCATCCGGCGCTGGGTTTATCCTCTCACTCCGGAGATGAACTTCACTGATGACAAGAACCAGAGTTACACCCACTCAAAACACAACATTTACCGAGGGGTGGATGTGAGCCTTGGCCACGGTAGCGTGCTGGAAGAGAATGTGCTCATCGGGCAGGGAACAGTCATTGGCAGCAACTGCTCCATCACCAACAGCGTTATTGGGCAGAACTGTAGGATAGGTGAGTGTAAGAATGGGGGATGTGCCAGCCTTGCCAGGCCGGGGCACACATTGTTGGGATTCAGTTTTTAAAGTGCATTTGGCACTGAGGGAGGATGATAGATGAGTACTGATTGACTGCTAATGGGGAGAAAGGAGAAAAACTTGGTTTTCCAGCAGAGGAAATAGACTGAAGTTTTCAGGGTACCATAATGAAGCTGGAAAGTACTTTATGCAAATGAGTTGTTTGAGCAGTAGAGAATGCATGACCTTTAGTGATCTAGAGTTACCAACCACCAACATCCTGCAAATGAGGGGCATCTGTCACCATTTTTGTGAGCTGTTTCCTAGAGCTCACTCCTAGCCTTGCTCCCTCCTAGCTCACTCCTTCTTAGCCTGGGCTGGATTTTCTATTTTTTTAGTGATTTGGCTGTGTTTTTCCAAAACTGAGATGTCAGTTGTTACTGTCAAGTCTCTGTAGAGAACAAATTTCTCTTTCAGCTTTGGGCAAGAAGTGGATGTAGGCCTCTGAGGCAAATTTTCCCGTTGTCTAACATCCATCATGCATCAAGGGCATTGGGAGTCAGTAAGATGCTTCCTAGTAGACTCAGCAGTGTTGGAGAGCACCAGACAGCCTTGCTCAACATATTTGTACTTGGTGGTGTGTAACAGGTGATAAAGTCACTTTGGATGGAGCTGTTCTGTGGGACCGAGTGCACATAGCAGATAACGTGGAGATCCACCATTCTGTTGTCTGTGATGAGGCTGAAGTGAAGGAGAAAGTAAAGCTAAAGCCCCGCTGTGTCCTCTCCTCTCAGGTGAGCTGATTTATGTCTGTTCTGTTTTCTGCCTCTTGGCAGGTTGCTAATCTTACACTAGACCATTCCAGAAAACAGAGCTGCCCCAAGCCTTTTTGTAGAGGTGGAGGCATCTTCAGTTATACTTGTTAGTGACAGTGTGTCTGGAGCTGCTGGTGGAGGTACTGGGGGGCAGGCAGAGTGTTGTTCATTAAGATATGTTTTACATATTTGCAGGTAGTAGTAGGTCCTGGCATCACTCTCTCTGAGGGCACAGTGATCTCTCTGCACCCCCCAGATGAGGAGGAAGAAGACGACGACCAATTCAGTGATGATTCTGGTGTGAACAAGGAGGAGAGCAAAGTGAAACTGAAAGGTATGAGAGTCTCTGTCCCCATGCACTAAAGCTATCAGAAGGTTTTGTCTTCCACGATCTTTTGGGGTCTTTACCTGCCTCATTCCAGACACTGCAGTGCCAGGGTGGAGCTTAGTGTTGCATTCAACCTGGAACCTATGTGTTTTCATCAGGGCAAGCAAGGATACTCAGCTGTGTCCAAGGGCTTTGTCCTTGTGAAGTACTGTTTCTAGAGTATGGGTTTGTCAAGGGATCTAAACATGGTCTGCCAAATGTTGCTGCTGTAGGGAGGAGTAAGTCAGTCACTTGTCAAAGCATGTGAGAAAATAAAAGCTGAAATCCATATGCATCTGCAGGAATCCCAGCTCCCTCTTGATGAAGGCTATTTAGGGGCAGTAATATGCAGGTTATACCAGTCTATTTCAGGTTTGCCTGTAAGTAGATCACACTGATTGCTGATTCTTTTTAAGGTTACAATAAAAAGGATGTAGGCTCAGAGGGCAGAGGCTATCTCTGGAAAGCAGATGACAAGAATGAAGAGGATGAAGAAGAGCAGAGACAAAGCCTATGGGGTAAGGAAAGGTTTAGTGTGGTTACTTGGGGGTGAACAGACAGGCATGTGTTGGGGAAACTGGCCAAGTGGGATGCTGGTGATTGTGTCTAGAGCAAGACTTGAGCTTTGTGAAGCAGACTGGCTCCAGGTAACAGCTATGTGTGGAGGGAAGGTGAGAGGTAAAAGCAGGTCATGGACTAGATTCTCTCTTCCTGTGCTCTGTGGAAGGTATTAATTAGATATTTTCCTTGCACTAACACACAGAGCTGTCTGTGCTGGGAATGCTGCAGTATGGGACACCAGGCCCTCCCTCAGAGGGAATATGCTTTGGCTATTCTGGGTGCTGCTGGCTTTCTTCCTGCCAGTGACAGTGTCTGCTGACATTGCTCCATTGTGAGTCAGCAGTCTGCGCAAAATGCAGTTACTTCTGTCCCTGTCCTTTGTTGTCTGCCTGCAGACTCTCAAAAAATCCCATTATCCTAGTGCCAGCTGTAGTGTTCCCTCTGCAGCAAACCTAATCATCTGAACCTGTAAGGAAGCTTCCTTGCAAGGACAGATAGCTGCTGACTTGGTTGGGAAGTCCCTGGGACACCCGGTTCCTCATGGCATATGATAGTTGCAGCTTTTGAGTGCTGAATGCTGCATCTTCTCCTTCCTCAGGCCCAGCTATGCACTCAGAGGAGGAGAGCGAGTCTGACAGTGACCTGAGCATGGGCTCTGAGGAGCCAGACAGTCGGGCAGCGTCCCCTCAGCTGGATGACATCAAAGGTGAGAGATGGGCTCTGAAGAAGTACAGTGACTGTGCAGATAATGCAGTGTGTCAGGTTTGTGCTCTTTTCTCTGGGTGTATTGGAAAATTTGTGCACGTCTGTAATACATTGTTTTCTGATCTCACTTCCTGCATTTTCTACGGAGTTCTTTAATATTCCCTGTGTTGCTGCTGGGTTAACCTCAGGCAGTCAAGGATGAGAAACTAGACAAAGAGCCTCCATCTTTCTCATTCCTCATCACTGGACCTTCGTGAAAGAGACCTCCCTGAGCTGTCTGTTTAAATGGCAGTGTCATTGCCTAATTTTAGAGACTATGGCAAGGTCCAGCAGAGTTTCTCTGTATGGACAGCTTAGTACTGTAACCATGCTGGAGAAATAGATGTCCTTGTAGGAGTGGCCTCTTTCGGCAGAGAGGTTTTGTTTTTCTGTTTTGTTGTGTTAAGCTTACCTGGGTTTGAAAGAGGTTCAAGCCAAATTGGAAAAACTCAAAAACTTTCTCATGTTGGAATATCTCCCCAAAGGAAATTAAACCAATAAATTTTAGATTTGAATTAGTATTTTTAGTTATGGGAAGATGAGGTGTGTCTGAACAGGAAAGGCTAGACTGTGAAAGTATAATAGAAATGCTGCTCTAAAAGGCTGTAGAGGTAAATAGCTTTGTACTGGTTTCTGTGGATAGATCAATTATATTTAGTAGGTGGTTTCCTTGGTTTGAGTTATATCCCACTATTTATAGGTGGAGTTGCTGTGGGTTTGTGTCATCTTACAGAGAACAAATAGATAACTGCGTCAGAATGTTTTTTTTGTGGAGACCATCATTCCTTCAGTAATGAGCAGTGTGAAGAAGCTGTGATTTTCCCTCGTGTCTAACTGCCTGTCCTTTCTTTCATTAGTTTTCCAGAATGAGGTTCTGGGTACGTTACAAAGGGGCGAAGAAGAAAACATCTCCTGTGACAACCTGGTCCTGGAAATCAACTCCCTCAAGTGAGTTGGGGATGTCCTTAGGGATCTTCGGGATGTCCTTAGGGATGTTGTTGTCCCTTATGCTGAACAGTTGGGATTGACAGCAGATGTGTCAAAAGAAGATGAGAAACCACGTGAATGCCTGTTGTTAGATGTTTTATCAGTATGGAGCATGAGAAATTCATCATGACTAAATGACAACAGGAGTTGATGGAGAGCACCAGCTGCATCTCTAGCATCCTTGGTGGTTAGGCTTTTCCTGCCCCAACTCTGTAACAAGAGATTGAATTGCTGCTAAATAACTGTGGACTGAAGAGAACAAGCCAGTTCTTGGCACGACTGCCTGGAAGTTCATGCAGGGTCTGCTGCTCTGGGCATTGCAGCATTCAGCCAGCTGCCTGCAGCTGGGGCTGTGCTGTGCTGTGGCTTGTCCACAGTGTTTTTACAGCACCAAGTCTAGAACACATAACCAGAGTGCCCTTTATCTAGTGTTTCTCAAATCCAAACCCATTTGCCTTCTTTTTTGCAAGAGCATTCCTACAGTACTCTGGTAAATGTGGGGGTGCTGTCCCTGCAGCAGCTTGTTCCATTGTGATAACGGATTTTCAGGACTTATGGCCTTATGCAGGGCCTGATGCAGTGCAAAGTGGTTTATTGTCTGAATATTTGGAAAACCAAACAAACATATAAAACATAGATTAAGAAGATGAAAATCAGATTTTCTGCTTTATCTCTGTGAATAGCCACAGTCTGCAGAGATCAGATAATGTGCAATGTTAAGGGGTTTTTGCCTTTTTCATCATAGGTATGCATATAACATTGGCCTGAAGGAGATGATGCAGGTGCTTAGTAAAGTGATCCTGGAGTTCCCACTGCAGCAGCTGGATGCAAACCTGGACTCCCAGAACTACTTCTCAGCGTTACTTCCTGTGAGTCCTGTTCCATTTCACTCTTCTTTGGGCTTGTCTCCCAGTGTGTAGCAGTGTCTCTGTGTGCCCCAGGTAGTTCCTCCCTGAGAAGTCTCTTTGGTTAAGCCTGGAGCCACTTGAACTCCTTGAGTTCATGAGCCTCTTGGTCTTCCGTAGAACAAAAAATGAACTGAAACTGTTGTTCCTGCCTGACAAGAGCTCAGCTGAGACTGTAGGTGTGGGAGCTCTACTTCAGCCCCTGTGGTTGTTTCTCTTGCCTGTGTGAGACAGTAGAAGTGCATCATTTGTAAAAGAGAAAAGAGAAGGTGTGTTAAAGATGTCTTTACAGGCTTGCATTCCAGCAACCCATTTCCAATCCATCTCAAGGCCTGTCCCTGGGGCAGTGGGGAGTGCTCCTTTCCCAATGGGATCCTTTCCAAGGTCTTATTTTTCTGCATAGTATAATTGGTGCCAATTTTCTTCTCAGCCAAGTGCAAAGGCTCAATGTTGTTGTCTTTGTGCAAAGATAAAGTTCTGCTTTGTCTTTAGGGAGATGGGTTGTATAGTTGGGTGTACCAACTACAATTTCCTGCCTTATGGTAGACAAAATAGGGTAGGATCTGTTTTTAAAAGCAGGCAGTCTTCTCTTAATGGTTTTGTTCACCCAAGCTGAAGTCATTGTAGTATTTTTGTCTCCTTACAGTCCATTTACTTATTTAACTTTGCAAACTACAGATTATGAGGATGCTCTTTCAGAGTGAATAGATCCTACACATGTTTGGGACAGACTACTTCAATTCTTTTTAGGACTACTTTTTGTTTGTTTGTTTTTTAGGAGATTGAGTTTAAGAGGAACACTAGACTTCCTCATACTCCTTTCTCTGAGGAAGTATGTGCTTTCAATTGATGGGAAAGGGTGGAAAACTAATTCTCCTTTGTGTAAGCATGCTAGTTAACTCACCTCTTGGACATATGGAGATGCCTTTTGCAGAAAACATCCATGTAAACTGATCTGTTCTTCAGATAGCTTAGTGAGATTTTGCTGCTCACTCTGTTTAAATTCTGCTTGCTTTTGTTCATTTTTCCAGACTGTTTTCTTGAATAGCATATCCTGTCCTAGAAAAAGAGAATTGAAGGGGGAGAACTGAAGAAAATGTTGGAACAGGTGTTAGATTCTAAGTACATCTAGACAACAGCTTGTGTAGAATTGGTAGCTATATAGGATGGGGGGATTTTTACCCAGCTGGGATATGGCATCTCTTGATCTCCCAGATTAGGCTCTTACTCTAGCATGAGTGGGAAAGGAGAATTTCACTGCAGCACCCAGTCAGAAGATGTTCTAGTCTAGGATGAAGCATATAAATGCATAAAGTTTTACATAATTGCCCCAAACCCCTAGAAGCTAAAGATAATGGTAGTAGAGATAATGGTAGTATGTGAAGAGTTTCTCTGCATAACTTTGTCCACATATTTTTCATCAAAGAAAATCTAATGCTCATGTTTAGCAGCAGAGAGAGCAAGTCAACTCACCTTTAGTGAGAAGTAGCAATAATCAAAATGTAACATTTAGAGTGACCATGTCTCATGTCATGGGCAGGTGGCATTTGTCTAGGCAGGGAATTGTGTTCATTTATGAAATACAAATTACCCTTAGATTTATCAAAGAAAGCCAGGTGTCAAACCAAGTGACCATCATGGCAACCAGTTTCTCCAGATGCTCCCTTGTAAAGAACAGCCAGGAAATTTCTTAGAGAATCCTTCTCTGGGACAGTTTGTGCCTCGGTTGGTGCCTTCACTGTGTGCAGAATTGCTGTGCTGACTTTCTGCACTGCATTCAGCAGGAGCACAGTGTCCTGGTGAGGTACAGGTGTGTTCACTTGCACACATGATGTTTGTCACTGTTACAATAACCCAATATTTGAGATGAGATGTGTCTCTAATAGATGTAGTGAACCAGCCCTCAAGGGCTTATTAAACACACATCACTGGTCTTCTGAGGCAGCAGCTTTGTGTGTTTACCAGCAGTGCTCTGAAAAGACCAGTTCTTTGGGCAGAAGCTGTACAGCATCTGGAACAGTGGCTTCTCTGCAACTTGTGATTCCCTGGTTAGTAAAAAGTACACTCCATTAATTTACTAATTCTTATTTACACCCTACGAATCCCAAGCACAGGCTTGGTATAGGTTAGTACATAATGAAAGCAGTTGCTGCTGAATTGTGCAGCTAAAACTGCCTCAGGCAATAGAATTATTGGGCTGAGAGCTGCTCATGATGGAGTAGTTATGGAAAAGTGTTCCTTTGTGTGAGATGGGGGTACTTGCATTCTGAGAGGGATGGGTATCAGAAGCCCACTGAACCTTATAGACCTGTTTTATGTTTCTCACTTTCTTTGTAGGTCCACTCTGACCAAGAGATGCTGAAATAAGATGGGTTGCTTATGTAAAACCTATGGTAGAGCAGTCCCAGACAGCTCAGGAGGGGAAATTATGGGAATGCCATAGTTATGATGTATGGTTTGACTTGAAACCACACTATGTGGTCTGAAGTGCTGGCCCCCGAGCATGAAACTCTAAAGTGTTGCAGCAATTTTAGGAAACAAGCATCTGGTAAAGGATATGCCTGTGGGTTTTATTTTCAGATGAAACATGGAGGCTTGAGAAACAGAGGTATCCAGTTTGATGTATGTCAGGCATCTCATTCAGCTCTTGTACAAGTTGTAAAGCAATGATGAAGAAATAGAGCTTTTCTAGAACTGTAGACCTTTCCCAGAACTGGGATTCTGTAATGGTGTGTGTGTGAACACACCAATGGATTGCTTATTCAGGGACCAAATGGATCTCTGCTGTCACTGAAGCCATTTATGGTGATCAGCATAGATGCTGTTGTGGTGCAGCAGGTTGGAATTACAGTTTTGTCCATTGTGTTTTGCATGTAGTTCCTGATGGTGTTCTGTGCTGGTGGTAGGTGGAAAATGATCTTGGTATTGAGACTGTCCTTCTGACAGGAGAGATGGATCACAAACATCCTTGAAGATGTTAGAGTATCGTTGACCAGGTTTGATGAAAGATGAATCAACCTTTCAGAGAAATTTGATTGCTTCCTCCAGACTGTAGATCGTTTTGAGGAGTTACCCAGGTAGAGTCAAAGCCTGGAAAGTTGTGATATTGTCCGTAGGGCTCTCTGTCAGCAGACTTCTCACATTTTTCAGTCTTTTAGCAAATCCACATTGGAAGCTTCTAACTCTCCAGTTTAGATTTTCATGAAACTCCCAAAATAGCCTCTCTGGTCATACAAGCTTAGAGGATGTTTTTCCTGGGGGCTCTGCGGGGCTGAGTCCTACTTGCCCCATTAGCACCAGTTACAGTGCAGTGCATGTTCTGAACTTGACATGGTATATTTTTTCTTCTTTCCCTTTTTCAGCAATAGGCACACTGGATTGAGTCCTGGAGTTTTCTTTATAAATAACCTTCTCTCAGAAACTCAATAGCTTCTGGTTAGATTTGTGCCTGCTTATGATTTAAAGGCGTTAATACAAAGGTATTACGAAGTGTTTCTTAGCCTGGAAGGAACTTTCCAGTAGCTTTACTGCAGTTGAGGTGAACATTCCAAAGAATAATAAAAATGCAGAGATGGTTGTAGAGGAGGGGAGAGTGTTTAGCATTAAGTGTTTTGCTAAACACTAAAATACTTCCTGGAAATATGCCACAGAACCCTCAGTTGTTTTGTTGTGGTACCATGATGATCAGGATCATTCTGTACTGTTACTGTTGTTCCTTAAACCAGTCAATGTACCAGTGTACAGATGGATTTGTTTGTACTAATCCCCTTCTTTGTTTCTGCTTGAGGTATGCAAATTGCAGCACGGTGGCATAGCAAATGTGTCTGAAGAGGTGATGCAGTGCAGTACTACAGAGCAGATGAGCACTGTTTCCTAGCTCAGGCTACCTTTGATAGTCCACACCAGCCTGGACCATCTCCATAGCCTGGGTTGTAGCTCTGCTGTGTGTCCTGGAGCTCTCCCTCTCTCAGTTATCCTGGACAGAATAGTGCTGATTAACCCCGAATGTAGGTGACTCAAAGCTTCTTCATCACACCCCAAGCCCCTGTGAATTGCTGGTTTCCCTTCAAAACAGACCAGATGTGTTCTGTAAGGAGACACTGCTGAAGGCGCAGCAAACCAGTGTAGCTGTGCAGGCATGCCAGGGATGTAGTTTCAGCATTGTCTGCTGTTGAGTTACTCCATTTAAAAAGATGTGGAACTCTGATTTAATTTCCTACAATGTTTTTGTAGGATGGTGAGGTCATGATGTGGCCAATGAAGAATTTTTGTATCTTATCCAAGTTCTGATACCTTCTAAAATTTTTATGGACAGGGATCTAAGTATTATTTCCTATCCCAGATTCAGGTCAGTCTGTGCTGCTTTGCAGAACTCCCTGCTGCATATTTCCCAGATATATACAAGTGAAAGAGCTGTGGGTGACTCACACAGAAATATTGTTTTAAGAGGCAGCACTAAAATCATTAAACTTAAGACTTCAAGAAAAATAAGTCTTGGAGGAGAGAGCAACTAATAGTGTAACAACTTCTTGCCCTTCATCCTTCCCGCCCATTCCTGCAGCAGGCTTCAGGATCCAAACAAGCCTCTAGGCACACAGCAAATGTGTGATTTGCACTTAGGGGCTGCTCTGACATGTTCCTGTTTTAGGGGTGGTTGTTTTTCACTGTTCACTTCTATGCAGCTGGTAATTAACCTGGCATTATCTTTTTCTGTGTTTCCTTATTCGTCCTTCTGCTTTGAAGGAAAATTCCACTGAAATGTCAGCTGCTCTGTGGGGGGAGGCTGTGAATAGCATGTAGGTATCTCTCCTTATCAGTCTGCAGTGAAGAGATTTTGTTTGAATACCAGACTCCATTGAACACATTTATTGTGATGATCTGATATTCCATCCAGAGAGACAAAAACAAGAAAGCTAATAGATACTCTGAAAGCTGCTTAGTAAAACCGGGGTCTGTCCTCACATGTGGGACTTAAAAGCATCTGTTTCATGGACAGAGAGGGTCAAATACCTGAAGCAGTCAGTTGAATGGCTTCATAAAATGCTTCCCTGGGTCACTTTCTTGGTGTAGAACAGCTGAGAAACAGGGCTGAGTGCACCCATCCATCTCAACTCAGGAGCTCTTCTGTGTTTTCCCCCTGCAGCTGTTGAAGAACTGGACCCCGTTGTTTAAGAACTACATAAAACGAGCATCAGATCACTTGAATGCCTTATGTGCCATTGAGGAATTCTTCTTGGAACACGACAGTCTCTGTACATCGATAGCTAAAGTGAGTATCTGCTCCCAAATCTGGTTTTGCAAGATTCACAGTGGAATGCATCCTATTTACATCATCACTTCTCTGCTTTAGGGGAGAGGCTTTTGGGGTCTCAGTGGAGAGGGTGTTTAGAAAATCCATCTATGACAATTTCTTAAAAAAAAAATAGTTCTGTGTCTGCCTGTGCCTCTGAGGGAGCACAGCTGAGGGTGAGTATTAATTACCAGCCTGCAGCCTGTGGGGAGCTATTATTTTGCAGTTTCCAACATAGATGCCCTTGTTGTGTGACGCTGGAAGAGGCCAGAGACTTGCTCTAGGAAGAGCTTTACTTCATTTATCTCTCCATGGTCCCTGGGATCTAACTGCTAAATGGTTTATCCTATATTGGAGTGCAAAGCAAGAAAGTTGGGAATAAAAGTGGGATTTTATTTAGGCTCAGCTAGTTATGAAATTGGGAAAAAAGGGAACCTGTCATGTGGCTTATTATCTGTCTCCCTGCTTCTGAGAATTTTCATATATTCCTCTTCAACGTCCTTCACAAATATTTTATCCCTGCATTCTGTCTGCCCTATCACATGGAGAGGATTTGACTTGGATTGCAAGTCTCCTTTAGCAGCAACTCAGGAAGCCCCCCTCTGTTTTGGAAGAGCTGTCCTAGAGCCTGCTTAACTCTTGGTTCCTCAAGAAAGAGTAATCCTAACTTCTGCTACCAGTGCTTCTGGCTGATGGCAAAGCACTTAGGACTGGAGCCAAAAGCCTTCAGTTTGGTGAGCCAAAATGTCCTTGAATTACAGCAATTGTTTGGCATGTGTCCATTGTTCTAGGGGCCTGGGTTTCCCTAGAGGCTGGAAATTGAAGTGACACTTTATATTCGGAGTTGGCAGCCAGCTTTGTTAGTGCTCTGCTGCAAGGAGACCGACTGCGAAGTGCCTGCTCTGCCTGAGCACAAAGGCACCCTGAGAAAGCCTGATTGCATCTGCCCCTCGCTCACCAGGCAGGGGCCTGAGCTGATGAATGACCAATTGCTTTGACACCTGCCATAAGGCACTGCAAAGAGAGAGCTGGCAGGAGGAGGGAGCCTGGGGCAGAGCTGGATAGGTTCATGCTCCTCTGCACGTGTCACTGTTGTATGTGAGCCTGCATCAGTTGCTTGTTGGATCTACTTTGGGGATGGCGTTTGGGTTGCTTTAAAAAGAGAACTTATGTCTCGAACTGATGTTGAGTCCTGTGTGACCCCTTGTTGCCCACTGCTCTCAGTCATACCCAGCATCCTCAAAGCTGAAGCTGATGGGGCTTGAACTTCGACTCATTATGTGTCACAGCATCTGTCAGGAACATAAGGCTTGGTAGGAGAAGCACAGTTATTTTTAACAGCAAAAGGAAAATGAAGCAGACTGAGTGCCTTCTGGTGAAGACGGAGCTGAGAGACACAGATTACGTGCAAACTTTGTACTTGGACGTGAGCTAGTCCCAAAAGAGTTTATAGAGAGCCTGTTGCTCTTTTCTAATTGATGCAGGTGTTGATGACGTTTTACCAGCTGGAAATTCTGGAAGAAGATGTAATTCTCAATTGGTTCTCTTCGCGGGACACGTCTGACAAAGGAAAGCAGCTTCGTAAAAACCAACGGGTGAGTCCCAAAGGTGTTTGGAGAGGCCAGGGTGGGGGGTGAGAGAGAGACAACAGCTGCTGAAAGAAACTTCGAGTGAAGTTTGGTGTCACTGTCACCTTCTGTGGAGCAGCTGCCATCACATGGTAGGCCAAGAAACACACCAGTGCACTGAACACTAAGCAACAGAGATTTGTTCTCCAGAACAGGCATTTCTGTGCATTCTGCCATAATCATCCTGTTTGGATGAGGAATGGAGGTAGTATGAGGATTGTTTTTAGTGGGTTCTCTGTAGCACGAGGCCAGCACTTTCTGGAGTAGCAGCACAGCTTGTCTAAGCCAACACCCATTTGAAATGGGCTTTAGGCCAATGCCCTGTGTGGTGGCCCCATGCAATTCCTTTGAAGCTTTCATTCCTGGCTCAGCAGTCCCTTCACATATATTTCTAAGCATTTGCTGTACTGAGTGGTTTCATTTGGCTTCTGTTCCAAGGAGCATATAAACTTTCCTCCTCCATCAGGCAGAACTTTGTGCTGCAGTTTGGCTGAGCCCTGATCCAGTCCTCCTCCCTGGATCTGGAAGAGGAGTAGAGGAAAAAAAGCCATCTGAAGAACAACTTTGTTTAAAACCTTTGCAAAGTCAGCTATTAGTATAGGTCAGGAGTGCTTTCAGCTGCTTGTTCAAGCCCAGTTAAAATGTAAAATGAGCTGCCTTTTTAATAGCAGTTTCTGAGGGACTAGTTTTTTTCCCAGCAGAGTTTTCCTGACATGTCTTAGCTAAGGTGCAGCTGCCATCTCTTTGCCCTCAAGCTCTGAAAAACTCTCAAGCTTTTGTCTTTTTGCTGAGTGTTGGAGGGATTGTCTGACTGGAGGAGTCTTCTTCAGGAATTTATTCAGTCTGCATTTGTCTGTGTCACCCCAATTGTTTTTCACCGAATTGTCTCTCTCTCCCTCCATCTGCCTCCATTTCTGTTTCTCCTGGAAGCACTTTCTCTCTTGTGCATGATAGCGATGCTCACTCACACAGTGTATTTGTTGAGCATTTCCAGCATCTCTTAGGTGTCAGTTGTTACCCAATTACGTTTCATTCTCTCTGCAGCTCCAGAAGTTTATCCAGTGGCTGGAGGAGGCAGAGGAGGAGTCGTCTGACGGCGACCAAGACTGACATGGTGGCTCAGCATGAGAAGAGGCTCTCACTGCCTTTCTGGGCCAAGTGGGCAGGGCAAGATCAATGCCAGTGCATGGTGTGTAGATGTGGGGCCTGACATCGAAGTGACTGACAATCCCATCATTAATTCAGTTGTGTGTTCCCAACTTTGCCACTTCCCTCCCTCCCTCACTTGCACCTTATGTTGCAACCCAGTGTAAAAACCATAAGGGAAAAGCAGGAGGTGGTGATACCTAAAATCCCTCTGGAGCCTGGATATGATGTACTATAAGCTATCTTTTGGGAGGTCCTTGTTACTAATACAAAGGGAGAGGGTAGATGCAAATGCATACGATGCCCTTGTAGATCTAACCATCAGGGCTGTGGAAGAACGGTCATACAGCTACGGTATTTAGTCATTGTTGCTTCTGGAGCTAAGGGAACTCCTGCTGAAGAGACACTGGCAAGGTTGGTGAGTAAGAGCATGTGGATTAGGATCTGGAGTGCAGGACTGGAATTCAGAAGTTCTTGTTCCTGGAGAAGATGCAGTTGTCTGAGGACGCCCAAGGCATTTTGCAGCCTAGAAGGCACTTCTGTGATCTTTCCAAAAGGGAAAATCTCTTGCCATCTGCCATGCTAGGATCTAACACAAGGTTGCACGGTGGAGTTGGTAAAACCATGTGTTTCCCCTGCTGTAGAACGGAGGGTGATGTGTGCTCAGCTGCCCCGCGGGGTTGGCTGATGGTGGATGACTGTACGGATCACCATATCCTGCATGTGATCGTTCTTGTGTGCCCCCAGCTTAGCAGACATGTTTTAGAGAAGTGTCTGTTTCTTTATTTTTTTCATAAAAAGGGAGCAGAGGTGCCTGGCTCCTCCTACTGCACCAGCTACACTTGTGTTTTGCCCTGGGGGCATTGACTGCACCAGCTGCTTTGAGGAGAATGCAAGTTCCTGAGTTCTGCTCCAGTGTGAAAAGGAGCGAATGGTATTTCCTTCAGCAGCACATGGTCTGTGTAGCCACATGATTTCAGTTATATAAGCTTGCTTACTTCATGGCCGTTTATTTATTTGAAAACTTCTCTCAGCCAGCAGGGAAAGTGCTGCAAACCCACTGTGAGGCTCTGCAGCCGTAGAGCAGCTCGGCAGGCAGCAGGAAGTGAGTGTGCCTCTGGCACAGGCAAAATGTGGCAGCAGCAAGGCCTTTAAGAACAGCTTACTTGGAAGTGTCATTGTGCTGTGTTCTCCCCTGCTCTCAAAGAACAGAGTGAAAAGGGTACTGCAACCATCAGCTTGTGTTCATAGGTGGGTTATTTGTTGGATGTGCTGACCTTGCCTCTGCCACTTCAGGAGGAGCATGGAATAAATCCTTTGCAGGGGGAAATGCACTGGAGCTGCCCACTCAGGATATTTACTTGGCCGTTCCGTGGTGCCACAGTTGTCAGTGAGGGGACAGCGTTGGATGCTGGAGACCAGGGATACTGCCTCTAAAAAACTGATGTTCAGGCAGGGCCATCTTGTGCACTCACACTATCAGTTGCCAGGATTGTGCATAAATGTCCTTGTTTTCTGACATTGCAAACTCAGTCTTGTAAATGTTGGGGCAATAGTTGGTATCTGAATTTTCTGTATCTGCCAATATTTAATTCAGGGAGCAAATAAAAACTATCCTGGTGTTACCAGCTTGTTTACTTTTTTTGACTTGGAATTGTATGTCTCCAGTTGTACTTGCCTGAGTAGGGCTTCATGTATAAGTTAAATAACTCATCACTACATTTTCCTCAGGAGATTTTAAGCACACAATAGGCAGGTAGGAAATCAGCGCAGCATTGATTCGGTGAAAGTGTTCAATGGTAACTCATGACCTCTATTTGCAACTAGAGTACAATTCATTAAAACTTCTGAACTTGGAATCCTGAAGTGGGTGAGGTTCGGTTTTGTACAGAATTACGTTGCAAAGATGAACCTTAAATCCAAAGAAATCTGTTATCATTTGTCATTATGGGAATTGGTGGGAATGTTGGCTGATAGGTCCTGCATTGTGCCCTCCTGATGCTGGGAAATAGGAACTGGCAGAGACAGGGAAGGGCAGCTACAGAGCTCTTAGTAAAACCATTTACAAACCAGCTGCAAGACTTGGTAATTTTAAAATCTCCTTGGACATTTTAAGGTTTTTTTTCCTTTTACAGGGTAAAGATGGCTTAAGAATAAATTTAATATGTAGTGCTGTAAATAGCTCAGTTTTGCCAGAAGTTCTTGATTATTCCTGCCAAGTAACAATTCCACTTTTGTTTTTTCCACATTCCTTCCTCCTTTGCTCCAACTTGATGGTATGAGCTGCTTTTTTACCCAGGCGTTAAAATCCAAGGGGAGAATGTTGCTCTATGGCCACATCCTTCAGGCCTTGGTGGTGTGTGTGGTGGGGTAGTTTTACAGATGCCAAGAATAGAGTAGCAAAAAGAAAACAAATTAGGACACTTGATACTCTCCAAGGTGGAGTTCTGGCATGGTGCAGCATCCTTATGGGCTGATATGTGTTATACTTTTTAAAAGAACATTTATTCTGTTGCTGAAGTTTAGGGTGGGCTTGATGCTTGCTTGTTGCTTCAGTCAAGATTTTTGTTTGGTTGGAAGACTAGAAATGCCTTTGAGAGCAATCTGGAATGTGGAATCATTGCTACCCATCTCTGAGCAATGTAAGCAGTAAGTACTTTATTTTCCTATGGCTAAAATAACTTGTCTGACTTCCCATCTGACAGGGATGGATGGATGGATGGATGGATGGATGGATGGATGGATGGATGGATGGATGGATGGATGGATGGATGTCATCTGGTGTTCTTGTCTCAAACCCATAACTTCACTTAACAATAGTAAGCCTTTTAAAAGAAGATAATAGTTTGGCGTTGCTTAAAGGTGTAAGTGGTGGAACTCAAGTACATCCACCTCTGCTTTGGGCTGTTCCGAGATGCACTAAAATGGCTGGAGCCTGTTTACTCTGTAGGGAGAAGTGATGTTATCAATGCTGCAGTTTTTAAGTTGCAATAATTGCAAAAATAAGCCAACAGGCAGTTCAGAAACTCTTCCTTGTGGACCTTGGAGTGCTCAGCACAATCCCCTCCTGCTAATTTCTTTGGCACTGTGTTCTTCCATTCAGTGAGTCATACAGCACAAGGCCTCTGTGAGCAGTCAAACCGATCTATCATTGAATCTATTCAGTCACTTGGCCTGTTTTGAAAGAAAAGGCAGCTGTAGCAATGAGATTTCATCTACTCCCACCTTGGGGGGTGTGGCACCCCTCCCCTGGGCTGCACGTGCTCCCCTGGGAGCTCGGCACTACCGAAAATTGCCCTTTTGGTAACAAAGGTGTTTAATGTGTACAATACAGGCCCCAAGGTGCATCCATGCCTGTGCTGGGAGGTGGGTGAGGCAGTGGCTCTGTCAGGGGCAGATGAGGATTCTTTCACATGTGCCTGCTTTTGGGGCAGGGAGGTGTTGCAAAAAGACTTTAAGATTAGCTCTGTCAGGATTGACACAGGAAGAAGTAACTTAAATTAATTTTTTCCATTCCTGACCTGGATTCTTCATTCCAGGTACACCAGCTTTTACCACAGAGCTCTGAGCATGAGGAAATGACAGTCTTCTGAGAGCTGATGTGGAAATATGGGAGAGTCTCACACCTCTAACAACTTCTGCTTACCCGAGGACTTCCCTTGATTTTTTAATTTTTTTTTTCAATTTAATGTCAGGTTCTTCACCCAGTCTAGCAGTGCTGCCCCGGTAATTGCTAGCAATGCCTGCAGGACTCTAATGCATGAGGAGGCTCATTTAGCTCAGCCTGCCTGCCTGCCTGAGGAGCTTGGCTCTGTTCCCTATAGGATCTCTCTGGCTCCTTTTCCTACAGCAGGGGAGTCTAGCGCTGAGGGCTGGTCTAGTCTCATGCCCTGTGCAGGCCCATGGTGTGGTGCTTCCTCTGCATTTGTTCCTTCTAATCCCAGATGGTGCAAGGCGGTTCTTGTCCTTCCTGTTGGTGGGTGTTCCCAAAACTCCATCCACCCCAGCTTTGCTCTCAGCCACAACTCCAGGAAACTGCTGATGGAGATGGTTCCTTGGTGCCTGTTGGGCGCTGGCAAGGTGTGCGGAGGGGAAACCAGACAGCGTGAGACTGCTGTGGAACAGAGGCAAGTCCTGGGGGCTGGGGCCACTGTGCTGATGACTGTAGGTAAGAGTGTACTGGGGTCTGG
This sequence comes from Ifrita kowaldi, assembly GCA_013398055.1. Lineage (NCBI taxonomy): Eukaryota > Metazoa > Chordata > Aves > Passeriformes > Cinclosomatidae > Ifrita > Ifrita kowaldi. Next base: position 20,741 of record VZRS01001103.1, read on the forward strand.
GGAGATAGAGCATGGGAAGAAACCACACAGCCAAAGGGTGTACAGTTGAAGAGGCCATGGTATGTGGAACAGAAGATGCTCATGAAGAGCAGAGGAGAGAGTCTGCTTGGTGAGGAAAAGGTCTGAGTACTGGGGATAGTTGTTGGATGGTGACAATGGCTCTGGAGGGAAGCCATGGCTGGAGAGGAGCTGGGGTGGGTGGTTGTCCCTGTGTGTGGTAGCCATCAGAGACACAGTATGGGGAGTTCAAAGGGGTCTGGTCATGGGAGGATAGGGTAGAGATGGATATGCCTCACGTTTTGTAAGCTGTACTCAAGGGGCATGTAGCCATTTAAAGAGCATGGGGAAGGCTGGGAAGTGTCTGATAAAGGACCAGGGCTGCAGAGATGGAAGGGGAGGCCTGGGGTGTGGACAGAAGCAGCTTCAGCGGGTGTAAGGGGGGTGTGAAAGCTGAATGGGGGTGGGAAGCCTGTGAGAGGTATATTCCCAGCTGGCACTGGGAATGTGGGTGCACGGGGAGTACCAGGCTGTGGATAGGAGGATGTGGATGTAAAGTATAAATCCCAATGTACCCCCGGGCGATGGGGCTGGAGGTGTGCAGTCCCAGAGGTCAGGCACCCACATGGGGCACAGCAGCAGCAGGGGTGGATGGGTGTGTAGGGGGATCAGTTCCAAATG